>JANUWF010001152.1:1200000-1800000 GCA_026120185.1 Voacanga thouarsii
TGAAATCCTTGATAAAGGAGACTGTGTATTGGAAACAATTCCAATTGATACACATGTAGAGTTGTGGATTCCTTGTACAAGTACTAATATATTCGGGCCCGAATTAATATATATTCTAGAGGAAGTTGGCGCTAATTCTGTACTCCAAACTAAATGAGATATTGTATGGTTGTGAAACCCCAGTCAAAACCAACCTTAGAGTAAGGGGGGTTGGGATGCATATCATATTTTATTTCATGGTTAAATATATTTTCTTATGATTTTTATGTGTTTTGGATTCGGGTTTTATTGTCTTGAGATCTTGTTGGTGAGTATTGAGTGGGAATGGCAAAATGGTAATTTTTACCTAAGGTGGAAAAAGGGAGATAGCTTGAGGATTGAATAAGAAAATATTTTTAGAGAGGAAATAAGAACAAGAGTTGTTGTGGTGTAGCGGTTAGAGCCTTAGAATTGATTCTTGAGGTCTTGGGTTCAAATTCCATTATTAGAGTTATACCATAATTAAAATTTACTTTTGCTTGGGAAGTATCATTGACATGATAGGAGTCTTCAAATCCTACTCTTTTGCTCTACACAAAATTTCTAAGGGGGATTCATTTCCTCTTGATCCTTAGTTTTTCCTAATTCTCAATTCATTAGTTTGTTCATTGTGTTCAAGCTAATTTTATTCTAGAAAAATTCCAGCAATGTGTTGTGGCTTTGAAGGTTCAAAATGTCTTAGTAAAAGACATCATATGGACCGAAACAATGGATGAGGGGGAAAGATTTCAAGTGAATTAAATTCCTTAGTGAACTTTCTAAAAATTTACTCTAGCTAGGTTCATTTCCCTTTGTACATAGAACTGAAATTTTTCCAGCTTTCTGTGCCTTCAAGGTGTCAAAATTCTTGACCATTATTCCCTCCCAAATGCTGCCAGAAAATGGCCCTTTTGATCAGCTTAGAATCTGGATTTTTATGGCTATTTTCAGACTGCACAAAGATGGTGCAAAACCAGAAAAAAATCCTGTACAAATCGCAGCTTTGGAGGTCCAAAACCAAGCTATTTTCTTCCAGTTTTTGTACAGCACCCTAGCCATGTTTTTCCTCCATGAAGTAGGCTGGAAAACAGCCTTGGAAGCCCCAGAAATTCCCCTTCAAAGCCTCTACAAATCGCCTGGAAAAGGGCAGCCGAAAACTGCCCAGAAAATTCCAGCCTTGCAAAAATCTGTGCAGTGGTTTTTTTTCTAGCTTTGTTTCCTAATTCTCTCCTAGCCGAAACTCCATCCTTTTTCTACAAAAACCACCCTTAAAACTCCATATACAGAACTCCATTGTCCTCCCAAAGTTCTGCACGAAAATCCAGCCATGGATGCCTAAAAGATTTCCAAAAATATTCTGCAATCATTCCTTGATTTAGATACCAAAATTCCTGCTACCATGATTTAACAACTTTCTATAAAATATACCTCAAACAACCAGACCTTCTCTCCACCATTATACTCCATAATTTTGACCACCCTAAGCCTCATTCAACCAGCTTTCATTTAACTAAAACACTGCCCAGAAATTCGTCCATGGCAAATCTCCAAAAGCTCTCCAATAATCAAAGATATTCTTTTGATATCTAGTTTCCAAATTTGCTTCCCAAAAATATTCTTCAAGGATTTTAACAACTAGCCTTTCCTTTTTCCTTCCAAACCATAAAAACCATCTTCCTAAATCCTACAAACAATTTGGCAGCCCTAATCTCTTCAGAATTTCGGCAGCCTCCATCCAAGAACTCTCTATTCTCTTCAACCTTCAAGAACACATAGTACACCAAGAACACCTACTTCTTCCTTTCACCTAATACCCCTCCAAACCACCTCAAACCCTCTCTAAAACTTCCAGATTTGACCTACTCACTGCCGTGAGTCCATCAACACCATTCTTAACATCAAACTCCACAAATCATCTTGCTACTTCGGATCAAAACCAGAAATTTCTGTTAAGGTCAAGAACACCTTCAAGGTAAATTTATTCTAACAACTTCATCTTCTCCAATCTTGATCTCTAGTGAGAGCCTATGTGAATAAACATGCTAATGGTCTCTCTCTCTCTCTCTCTCTCTCTCTCTCTCTCTCTCTCTCTCTCTCTCTCTCTATCTCTCTCATGGCCGAAAATTCCCCTCTCTTGGCCGGATGACTTTTTCTCCCATGAACATGCTTTCGCCATCTCCCATGGACAAAGTTAGACATCTAGGAGTTGAGATCTACTCTAAACTCCTTCAAGGCATTCATCAACCAAGTAAGTACCTTCAATCTTCCTTTTTAAACTCTAGATTCATGTCTCTAGGATGATGATGATAGTAGGTGGATGGCGATAGGATTTAAGTATATATAAATATTGTTGAGATTGAAGCATGAATATATGTATGATTGTGAAGGAGATGGGATTTATGCATGGAAGGATTATCTTGGATGATTATATGAGGATTTGAGGTTGATGCATGTCATAGGTAGTATTTGTGATGAAGTATGCTAGAAATTATGTCACCTTTGGTGAATAGGATTTATATTCATGTTGGATTATTGAAGCCATGATCATATTTATACTAGTAAGGGTTAGATCATATTTTGATAAATTGATATCTATGCTTGTATGCATGATTTGGATGATTTGATGAATTGAAGGGTTGTATATGTTCATGATTGTGGTTAGCTATGGGAATATGATCATGATCTAATTGTCCCTAAGCCAAATTTTATTTCATTAATAAAATATTTAATAATATGATTTTTCTAGTAAAATTTTGAAAACAATGGGAAAATGTGGATTTGGTCTTTTATACAAAATAGTGATATTTTAGTCAAATAAATAATAGTTTTTTCTAGAAAAATAAAATATATAGATATTATAATATCAAATAAAGTATTTTGTGAAAATAATCATAATAGGTAAAATATTTATTATTAAAATTTAATTATTATCTTTTAATCAAACCTATTAAAATTTATTTATTATTTTTCAAGCAAGACTCATTAAAATTTATTTTCAACTAATTTTAACTATCAATTATTTTCTAGAAATTAATTATTAATAAATTATTATTTTACCTAGTACCACCTAGGACTTTTCATCAAATAAACTCTAAATTATTTTAGCAAGATTTAAACCTTCAACATATTGTACCTAATTTTCCAAGCTCTAGTTATTTTCATATCAAACTAGATTTATTTTATAAACCCCTTTTATTTATTATCAAGTCTTAAAGCTTGGGATGTAACACCCCGAAAAATCTTGGCCCGCCAGGGCCAAGGATGTCGCCCCATCCAAAGGACAAGGGGTCTTTATAACTAGGTCACAAATAAAAATTGCTGGAATAAATAATACTCAAACTAAAAGAATTTATTAAAACCCAAAAATACTTCAAAAGTACATCCATGAAATTCCAAAACAAAAACCATAATTAAAATCATCCACACTCGTCTCCCAAAGCAGTACATAAAAAAAAAATACACATTCTCTTCCAAGGTAGTTACTCACCCACAACAGGATCAACCTGAAATCATGATAAAATGTGGTGAGACAGAAATCTCAGTAAGTCCGTGTGTGCTTTGGGTGTTTAGCAGAAACAGTTCGTGGATGCAAAGTGTGAAATCTTTATAAGAGAAACATTGGCAAGCAATAAACATTAGTCAAAAGCAAGAGTAGCGTTTTGGCTCTTCTAGCCATACATAAGTAATGAAATCAAGCACTCGAAAGAAAAGGGTATGGGTTACCACACTTTGGGCCCCATAACCGGTCAGAATGCCTAACACGTTGTGCAGACTGACAAAAGTAGGTGATCGGCCTACTGGGCAAGATACTCCTCCTTCTCTATACCCAAAAAACCACCGGGTGTCCATTCCGACAAAAACACAGTCACTTGACTGAAAAAAAATAAACTGCTAGCTCAGACCGGGATGATTCACTGGAACTAGCATCTTATCCGGGAAGGACTCACCCCTCAGAGGTGGCCACCTACTGAGAGACTCACCCTAACCCTTCAAAGACTAGTCCTAGTAGTCCATTCTTATTGAGTACTCAACGACATTCCCCACTTGGGACAAAATGAACAAAGCATTGTGCTTCATGAAAATAACAATTTGAGGGTTCCTAAAGCTTTGAGAGAAATTAGTTTTAGAAAGAGTTTCAAGTTTGGAAAAATCTGTCCAAAGACTTTTAAATAATTTTAAGCATTGGAGTTAATGACGAATTCAACCCTCAATTGTTTTCAGATAACCGAGTGCCCTTGCACTCCACATTTGGCTTGCCATAAGGAAATCATTTCACATCAATCAGGTTTTATGCAGGAGCTTACCTGATTCTTGCTCACAACAATAAGGTCTCGGACAGATGACCTAACCCCACATGGGCAAATACAAATCTTAATCAGATTCAAGCCACAATCCACTTTCTCAATTTTAAATTAACTTAATTCACTACTACCATGATCCTAGTGTCCCAAGCTTTAAGGCAAAACAATAATTGAATAGGTTTATAAGCTCAGTTTAATATGTTATTTAAAATAATTAATGGATTAGGAAATAAATTCTATTAAGTTGAAAGTTCAACTCTTGTTAAGGAAAATTTAGAGTTTATTTGATCAAGAGTCATAGGTGGTACTAGGTAAAATAGTGATTTATTGGTAGCTTAGTTGTTAGAAAATAATTGATAGCTAAAACTAGTTAAGATTAAATTTAATAAGTCTTTCTTGGAAAATAATAAGTAAATCCTTAAGGGTTTTGATCTAGTAAATATTTTATTAAGTATGAATCTTTTTCATAAGGGCTTCAATTAATTTGCTTTATTTTAAATTCTATTTATTTATTTTATTTTCTAGAAAAATCATTATTTATTTGACTAAAATATCCTTTACATATATTATAATTCCAAATCTACCCTTCCTAGGGTTTTCGAAATTCTTTAGCAAAAATTATTAGTAAATGTTTTATTTATGAAATAAAATTTTCTTAGGGACAACTAGATCATGATCAAGATTCCATGATCAACCATAATCAATAACATACTCAATCCTTCAATTCATCAAATCATCCAAGTCTTGCACATAGGCATAGATCTAAATTTATTATTACATGATTTAACCTCTACTAGCATAAACATGATCATGGCTTCAAAATCTAATCATGCTCATAAATCCTATTTACCCATGGTGACATAATCTCTAGCATGTTTCATCACAAATACTACCTATGACATGCATCAAATCTCAACTCATCATTAAATCCACCAATATAATCCTTCCATGCACAAATCCCATCTCTTTCACAATCATACATATACTCATGCTTCAATCAACAACATCACATACACAAACCCATCGCCATTCATCAACCTAGAGACATGCTTCTAAATTTTAAAAAGAGGATTGAAGGTACTTACTTGATTGATGAATGACTTGAAGGGGTTTAGAGAAGATCTCAACTCCTAGATGGCTAATCTTGTTCAAGAAGGGTGGCGAAAGCATGGCCATGGTGGAAGAGACCATTCGGCCAAGAGAGAGAATTTCGGTCCATGAGAGAGAGAGAGAGAGAGAAAGAAGAAGAGATCATTAGCGTGCTTATTCGTATAGGTTTTCATTAGAGATTAATTTTGAAGAGGATGAAGTTGTTAGAATAAGTTTACCTTGAAGATGTTCTTGCTCTTCACAGAAATTTCTGATTTTTTATCCAAAGTAGCAAGATGCTTGGAGGAGTTTGATGTTAATATTGGTGTTGATGGATGCACCGCAAGGAGTAGATCAAATCTGGAGATTTTCGTGAGGGTTTGAAGTGGTTTGGAGGTGTTTTAGGTGTAGAGAAGAGGTAGGTGTTCTTGGTGTAGTGTGTGTGTGTGTGTGTTCTTGTTGCTTGAAGAAAATCGAGAGAGAGAGAAGAGAAGCTGCCAATTTTTCTGCGAAGTTGTGGCTGCCAAAATTCTATAGGGTTTAGGGAGTGACTTCTCTGATTTGGAAGGGAAAGGAAAGACTAGTTGTTACAATCCTTGAAGAATATTTTTAGGAAGAGAATTTGGAAACTAGATATTCCAAGAATATCTTGATTTTTCTGGACAGTTTGAAGTCTCCTATGGCCGACTGGATTGTGCAGTTTTCTGGGGAATTAAATCTGGTTAAAGGAGGCTTGTGATGGCTGAAACTAGGGTGCACAATGGTGAAGAAGATGTCTAATCAATTGAGCAAAATTTTATGGAAAGTTGTTAAACAAGATGGCTGAAATTTTAGAAAGTAATCAAGCTAAATTGCAGGGATTTGGTTGAGAGATTTTCGGTCAGCCATGGAGGGAATTTCGTGCAGAAGCTTCAGGGAACAATGGAGCTCTATTAATGGAGGTTTAAGGGAGGTTTTCACAGAAGTAGTTTGGGGTTTTCAGTTGAAACAAAATAGGAAACAAGCTGGACAAAAATTCTGCTCAGGAATTTCGCTGAACAGAAATTTTCTGGCAAAATTTTCGTCTGCCATTTCCAGCAGATTTGTAGCGAGTTTTGAAGGGGATTTTAGGGGTATTCAAGGCTGGTTTCCAGCCTTCTTAATGGAGGAAAAACATGGCTAAGGTGCTGCACAAAATCTGGGAGAAAACAGCTTGGTTTGGAGCTCACAAAGCTGCTTCTCATACAGGAATTTTTCCTGCTTTACTCCAGCTTGTGCAGTCCGAATTTGGGCAAAAAATTTCAGGTTTCAATTGATCCTAAAGACCATTTTTCTCGTAGCATTTGAGAGGGAATGTGAGCTAGAATTTTTGACCTTTTGAAGGTACAACATGCTGGAAAATTCCAGCTCATTTCATGAAGATAGATGAACGAAGTTAGAGGAAAAATTTCAGCAAGCTTTCAAGAGGGATTTTCCTCTTGAATTTTCCCACAAATCATTTACATTTTCCAAACCATGAGAAGCCTT
This sequence comes from Voacanga thouarsii, assembly GCA_026120185.1. NCBI lineage: Eukaryota > Viridiplantae > Streptophyta > Magnoliopsida > Gentianales > Apocynaceae > Voacanga > Voacanga thouarsii. The sequence goes on from JANUWF010001152.1 coordinate 1,206,915, forward strand.
TTACTAGGACATTTTGATCCTAAAAGACCTTAGTCCTCTACAGAATTTTCTGGAAAGGAAAAGGATAGAACACCTTGATCAAACTAAGGAGTTGGAAATTAAGAAAAATTAAAGATCAAGGGAGAATGAATTCCCTTTAGGCATTTCGCGAAGAACAAAAGAGTGAAGTGAGAATTCTCCTAACATGTCTCTCCTAGGACATCATCACCACATTGATCTAGGCCCTCATGGCCGACACCATCATTTTCCAAGCAAAATAAAAGTTACTCAAGCTAAAGCTTCTATGATGGACTTTGAACCTTAAACCTTAAGAATTAATTCCAAGGCTCTAACCACTAAACCACAACAACTCTTGTTCCTATTTCTACTAGAAAAATTATTTCCTATTCAATCCACAAGCTATCTACTTATTTTCACCTCGGGCAAAAATTACCATTTTGCCCCTCTCTCACATCACTCACCAACAAGACTTCAAGATAATAAAAATCAAATTCAAAGCACATAGACATCATATGAAAATATATTTAATCATGAAATAAAGCATGATATGCATCCCAACCCCCTTACTCTAAGGTTGGTCTTGACTAGGGTTTCACATGGGACACTAGGGACATGATTGTAGTAAGTTGAGTTAGTTTTATTTGTGAAAGTGAATCTTGGCTTGAGTTTGATTGTGGTTTGTATTTACCCTATGCGGGTTAGGTCAGCTGTTGGAGACATTTGTTGTGGACAAGGATCGGGTAAGCTCTTGCATAAAACCTGTTTGATGAAAAATGATTTTTTTTTATGGAAAGCCAAATGTAGAGTGCATAGTCACTCATTTTTGTAAAGGCAATTGAGGATTATTTCCATTCTCATTTCAGATAAATAAATTATTTGTAAATCAAGGGGCAGTTTTACTGAAAACCTAAAACTCTTTCTAAAACCAGTTTTGCCCCAAACTTTGGAAAACCTTAATTGCCATTTTCAAGTGGAACTATGTTTTGTTCATTTTTCCCAAGTGGGATACGTTACGTTGAGTACTCAATGGGGGTAGACTAGTAGCACTAGTTTTGAAGAGCAAGAGTGAGTCTTCTGGCAGGAGGCCTCCTCCAGAAGATGAACTCAACTTAAAGAAACGTCAGTACTACTTAGTCATGCCGGTCTGAGCTAGCAGTTTTTATTTTAGTCAAGTGACTGTGTTTTGCCGTAATGGTCACCCGGTTGTTGTTTGGCTATAGAGAAGGAGGAATATCTTACCCGGTAGGCCGATCACCTAACTTTACTCAATCTGCACAAAGTGTTGGCATTCTGACCGGCAGTATGCATAAAGTGTCGACATACTGACCATCCGATTATGGGGCCCAACGTGTGGTAACCCATAATCCTTTCTTTCGAGTGGTTGATCTTATAAATTATGTATAGCGGAAAAGCCAAAACGCCACTCTTGCTTTTGACTAATCTTTATTGCTTGTCAATATTTCTCTTATAAAGTTTTTATACTCTGCATCCACGAACTATTTCCACTGAACACCCAAAGCACACACAGACTTACTGAGATTTCTGTCTCATCGCCTTTTCACCATGATTTTAGACCGATCCTGCTGTGGGGATAAGTAGCTTATGTTATCTGCCTTGGAAGAGAATGTTGTCTTTTATTTTTATGTATTGCCTTAGGGAGTTGAGAGTGGATGATTTTATTTATGGATTTGTATTTCTTTTGGGAATTCATGGTTTTATTCGTGGATTTATTCTTGGGTTGTAATAAATTTTAAGTTAAATTATTATTTTCATTTCACTTTTTTAATTGTGTGACCTAGTTCTAAAGACCCCTTGTCCTTTGGACGGGGCGACATCCCCGGCCCTGGCGGGCCTAGGTAGCAGGGTGTTACAAGTGGTATCAGAGACTTGGTTTAGACAATTATTCATAGTATATGTGCTCTTTATTTAAGTTTAAATCTTTATTTAACCTATCTTGTCGATGCCGTAGGATGGTTAGAATGCTTAGGACCGCGGGGAAAGGGCAGCAGTGGCACCCGCCTTTCCCTATATACCCGGAGGACCTTCCAATTCCCCAGCCTGCCCCTCAGCCAGTTGTTCCTATGGAGGATTGTTGTGATGATGAGGTCCAGATCCTTAAGCCACCCCCAATCCTGGTAATAGATATAAGTTCTAACAGTGAAGAGGAGGAGATAGCCGTAAAGCATGTTCCCCACCCTCCTAGTCCCATAGTGGATTTATCGGCAGATAGTGATGACCCAGGGAGATAGATTATGAGTCTCTACCTAGGCCTTCTTTCGTTCCTTCCTTCATTTCTCCTCCCCGCCGAATCGAGTCCGGAGAGAGTTCTAAGCACCCCGGGGAGGAGCCCATTGGGGGGTTTGCTAGCAGGATTGGGTAGATTTCTCTAAGAACTCTAGGGAATGGTTATATAAGGTTGACTTTGAAGATTCTGATGAGGACTATAGATGCTAAGAGCTGATATGATTAGGATGCTTATTTATTGCTTTCCGTAAACTTTTGTGTTAAGGAATTTCCTTTCTATTTACTGCTTTCATTTCAAAATTTATGCAAATAGGAGTACCTAGAGTACTCTAAGATTTGAGAAAATTTTTTTTTTATGCAATTCTTTTTACAAAAACCTGCATATGATTTTCTTTTACCTAAACCTGAATGTGAATGCATGCTCAAAATATTTTAAACTTGCATGCATAAACTCATCATTTGGGTATGGTTTAGAATGGCACCCAAGCGCCGTGCAGCTTCAACAAGCAGAATGGTTCCGGGAGCTGATCAAGTGGCACTGGAAGTCGAGACAGCCCAGAAGCAAATATCCAACCAGGGTGAAGGGAGTGGTCCGAATAAGGGATCGGGGTCTAAAGTTCCAATTGATGTGTCATTGGGCCAGGCATGCAGTAAGAAGGCTGGAATTCCGCAGACTCCGACCGAGCGAAGGTAACCTAAGCAAGAAGACGAGTTCCAGACCTTAAAGCAAGGGAATATGACAGTAACTCAATACGCTACTCGACTCAATCGCTTATCCAAGTTCTGTCAACGGCTAATAGATGCAGAGCAAAACTGTACTCGGCAGTTCATGAAGGGATTGAGACAGGAACTTAGAAGGGTATTGGCACTATCCTCACCAACAACTTACGCTGCAATGGTGGAAGCCACAACTCGTACCGAGAATTAAGATAAAGGTAGAGTAGATAGCAAAGCATCGAACTTATCTAAGCGTGTTACTCCTAAGAGGCCTACAGGGCAGCAACACGAAAATAAAGGAAAACAAGCACGGACCACGCGAGCTGGGGCCACTGCAAATGCAGTAACCTGCCATCACTGTGGCAGGAGGGGGCACGAAATAAAGGATTGCTGGTCCAAGAAGAAGAATCGAAAGTGCTTTATTTGTGGAGACCCTTCGCATATGAGGAATAACTGTCCAAAAATTGGAAGTACCAACCAAGGAAACCCAGCAATGCTTGCTCGCGCGGCCAGTCGAGCCGACATTGGTGGAGCTACAGGAAGTGAGGATAGAAATCTTAGGTGAATACCAGAAACCGAATACGGAGGTACTAGAAGCAGATGCAGCAATAAGAGAAAGTAAGCCTACTATTATGCAGACATTTTGATTTATTCTAATCCTGCGCCTCGTTATGTCAAATTGCATTGGCCATGTTAATGGGGATATGATGGGTCGAAATTGCCCATACCCGATGGTCAAGGTTCAGTGGGAGCATCATGGCATGCAGGATGCCGCATGGGAATCAGAAGAGTGGGTTAAGCGGATGTATGCCGATCTGATATAGAGATACGCTTGAATTTCGGGATGAAATTTTTCTAAGGAGGGGAGGATGTGAAACCCCAGTCAAAACCAACCTTAGAGTAAGGGGGATTGGGATGCATATCATATTTTATTTCATGTTTAAATATATTTTCATATGATTTTTATGTGTTTTGGATTCGGGTTTTATTGTCTTGAGGTCTTGTTGGTGAGTATTTAGTGGGAATGGAAAAATGGTAATTTTTACCTAAGGTGGAAAAAGGGAGATAGCTTGAGGATTGAATAGGAAAGTATTTTTAGAGAAGAAATAAGAACAAGAGTTGTTGTGGTATAGTGGTTAGAGCCTTAGAATTGATTCTTGAGTTCTTGGGTTCAAATTCTATTATTAGAGTTATAGCATGATTAAAATTTACTTTTGCTTGGGAAGTATCATTGTCGGCCTTAGTGGTGTTTGGAGTAGGGTAGAGATGTTGTCCTATGAGAGACATGATACGATTCTTCAAATCCTACTCTTTTGCTCTACACAAAATTTCTAAGGGGAATTCATTTCCTCTTGATCCTTAGTTTTTCCTAATTCTCAATTCATTAGTTTGTTCATTGTGTTCAAGCTAATTTTATTCTAGAAAAATTTCAGCAATGTGTTGTGGCTTTGAAGGTTCAAAATATCTTAGTAAAAGACATCATATGGACCGAAACAATGGATGAGGGGGAGAGATTTCAAGTGAATTAAATTCCTTAGTGAACTTTCTAAAAATTCACTCTAGCTAGGTTCATTTCCCTTTGTACATAGAACTGAAATTTTTCCGGCTTTGTGTGCCTTCAAGGTGTCGAAATTCTTGACCATTATTCCCTCCCAAATGCTGCCAGAAAATGGCCCTTTTGATCAGCTTAGAATCTGGATTTTTTATGGCTATTTTCGGACTACACAAAGATGGTGCAAAACCAAAAAAAAAATCCTGTACAAATCGCAGCTTTGGAGGTCCAAAACCAAGCTGTTTTCTTCCAGTTTTTGTACAGCACCCTAGCCATGTTTTTCCTCCATGAAGTAGGCTGGAACCACCTCGCTTTGTCCACTTGAAGAAGCTTCCAGTTGAACACCCGCTAGCCTTCTACTCCGCCTTGTTTGCATGAACGCCTAGCTTTTCAACTCTCGGGATATTCCTTAGCCTAACCTCTAGTCGGTGAACACTATGGTGAAGAAGAACAGTCTCAAATCTCCTTGGTTCTTTCGCTATTGGTTAGCCAAGTCCAAGGAGAAATCACAGAGGATGAAGACGTGAGAGAGAGAGCAGAGAGAGACGTGAGAGAGCTCTGTACGTGAGTCTCTGTGTGTAGGGAAAAATTAGGGTTTTTCTTTTTCCAAAGAGTTGTTTATATGTCAGCCTAAACTAGGTCTCTCAATATCTGATAAACATATTCCCGGGATTTCAAAACACCCGGATGTTATCCTGAGAATCAGTTTTGGCCTAACCCTAAACTCCTCTTAACCGTATCTGGAAAAAACCCTAAGGTCCAAGCTATTGGGCCAGAAAAATATTTATTATTTTCCTTGGACCCAAAAGGCCCAAAATAATAAACATTAATTATTTATTTCTTGGACTTATATAAACAACCCAATAAATAATTAAGAAGCCTAAATGAACCATAATAATTAATCTTTAATTATTTATTTCTTGGGCCTATATAAATAACACAATAAATAATTTAAACATTAATTATTTCCCCTAGTTTAAGCCCAGGTTAATTTCTTAATTATTCATACTGGACCTAGGCCCTGAATAATTAATTAACCAATTAAACTAGATAATTGATTTCTCTCAACTCCTATTTTATTTATTTATTTATTTTATTCTAGTCCAATAATAAATTAGACTTCCTGAATAAAATTAAATAAAATCAAATCCTCTTCACATGAGACCAATTCCTCAACCCAAAATTAGTTAGGACTTACGGGCTATTCCGAGGACCAAAAAGACACATCGCCTTGGCTGCTAAAATGACCAAAATACCCCTGTTATATAAATAGCTATATCTTGCATTTTAAATATTTTCTAATATCCCCATAAGGAAATATTGACCCCAAGGACAATGCTGCGTTCGCAAAGTCTCCGACCTACAGGTGAAATGACTAAAATACCCCTCTACACATCGCCGTACATTTAGAGAGGAAGAAGTGTACTAATACCCCTCTAAATGACATCTACCATCTTTAGGCTTCTAGTCCAACGATCCACGACTTCCTAGAGTGTTTCTGCTTTCCAAGGGAGCTACCCTAAAGTAAACATCCAAGTCATGTTTCCCAGGGCCCTGGATAATTTAGACCATTCGGACAACCACAAGGGGCGATATAGTGCAGAAATTATCTTGTATAAGTCTGTCTTAACTAACTAGTCACACATACCCAACATGCAAGTATATTAGCCCTACGATAGAACCTCAACTACAGCAAATCAAAGTATATGCTTCCAGCTTCGCCAGACCACCAACTCATACTCAAGTCGTAAAGTACTAGTCCACGCTGTAGTGGTAGTAGTCTAGGTTTCTACCATATAGTACTTTGTGAAACCAGTACTACAGGTCCAGTTCTACGTATTCGAAATACGCTTATGTCATGAAGTGAGTGGACTACTCACTGGCTAAAGGTAAGCCATTCCCCATTTGGAATTCATAACATAATAACCTAAACATGATGAGGTTCCCAGTCTCATCAATAGGTTAAGAACAAATGTTTATGTGTTAAATAACCTGTGATCCATACCTTACTGTGAAAGACCACCATTCACATGGATCACTTATTTAAACACAATGGGTCTGTTCCAAACGAAAATCGTGCACAAACAAAAAATAAATTCACAAACAATTTCTGAAAATAAATTCTTTTATTAAAATATTCGATTTTACATCAGAAACCTAGTCTAAGAGGGCATACAATCCAATACAGATACCAACTCAAAATCCTCTCCAGTCCATCTTTCTAGAACCCAAAATACCCTCCCACTGCGACGGAGCTCCATTTGTATAGGTTCTAGAGGCTATGCCTCCTCTTATTCCACAATCGAGTCTGAAGAAGTTGATTTTGAAGATAAATTCTCCTCGAGTTCCAACCTTGTTGAACCTTTACTAAAAATACTTTGATCATCCTCCAAGTATCTAGAATTAGTACTTACCAATACTTTCTGCTCCTTGGGATGATAAAAGTAACCTCATTTTGTCCCTTTTGCAAACCCAACAAAAAGGCATAATTGTAATACCCCGTATTAAGCTACCTTTATTATATGGGGGAGGTTGTGCATGTCATAGCATTTTTATATTGCATTTGGTAAATTGAATTATTTTCATGGAAATATAAGTTTCATGAGTTTGTAGTTTCATGAATTAATTTGTTCTTGAAATGATTATATTATTTGAGTTGGTTGAGTTTTGTTTTATTGAGGAGAATTCATTAGGAAGAGAATGAAGCAAGTCAGTAAGAATTAAGGGAATTTAATTAGGGGAATATTTATACAAGAATTAATGTGGAATAGTGGAATATTGGATAAAGCTTGATGTTTAATTCTTGATGGGCTTGAGTTCAAATCCTAGATAATTCAAACCCTTTCCTTTCTCTTATTTTCTTTTCCCTAACTTTTCCTAAGCTTGATCAAAATTCTCCTAGGGTAGCCGCCACCTTGGAGCAAACTCCTAAAATTTAGAAGTGTGATTTATCTTGGGAATTAATTTATAAAGCATTTGAAAATAAATTAAATTCTTATTTCTAATATTTTATAATAATCTTTAAAATAATTTTAAATATTATTAATTTAGATTTCGAAAGCTATATCTTAGTAAATTAGTAGGAAATAAAGAATAAAAAAATATAACTTATTTTCTCCAAGTAGCCGCCACTTTTTAAGGAGATAAGTCCCTATATTTTAATTTTTTTTCAAATAATATTTAAAAAGGAAATAAAAGGATAAAAGATGGATTTTAAATGAAGTATTTATCTCTTGGATAAGGATTTTTTAAATTTGGGGAAAAGGGAAGAAGGTTTTCGGGTAGCCTCAAGGGAAATAAGAAACCAGAATTTTATCTTGTAAAATAACTATATAATAGCCATTTAAATTACTTAAATTAATATAGGGAATAAATTAAATTATTGCTTAAATAAATAACCTAATTCCTTCCTATATTTTTCTGGAAATTCCCTCAAAGCTGCCGCCACACATTAGACCAATTGTAGCTCAACTAAAACTCTCCAAAACCTAGCTAGGGTTATCCAAGAAAACCTTAACCAACTAGGACTTTGTTTTAGCCCAAAAAAAATACCAAAATTTCCTCTTCAATTCGTTTAGATTTTTTTGCCACAATTCAGTAATATATTGCACAAAAATTCCAGCCAAAAAACCTGCACAAAAACCTCTCTAGTTACCGAGCAAAAACAGCTACACAAAGACTCCATTTTCTTCTCTCATTCTTGCCATCTTGGAGACCAAAAACCAGCCTGATTTCTCCCCTCTTTCTATCCATCATAAGCATAAAAAACACAACAGTAATAACCCCTAAACTACTATCCAGCTTCCGCACTCAAAGAAGGACCAAAGCTGTCCAACTTTTCTCCTGTGATCAAGAATCTTTAGCAAGGTAGAACTTCTCCAAACACCTAAGAACTAAACCCTAGACTTTCTGTCCAGAAAAACACGAAATTCCTACCCTCTCAACCCCTCAAACTCATGAAACAAACAGCATTCTGCCTGCACAAAAATTCGGCCAGTCTACCCCAAGAAGAAAGCCAAAACCGAAACTCTCTACAAGGTAATTGATCTTCAACCCTTCTATTCATCTCTTACTACATTCTTTCTCTTTTTTCTCCCTTAAATCATGTGCATAAGGGACAAATTTTATATTTTTCTTGGTAAGTCTCAATCAAGGATATCTAGGCAGACCAATCTCTTCAACTATCGATTGAACTCAAGCTAGTCATCAAGGAATTATCATCTTTTAAGTCTAGATTGCTTAGAGGTAATAAAGATCCTATATTTACTGATTTAAATGGCTTTAATCTTTAAATTGTTGACTTATGAATGCTCATGGAGTCTAGCATGAAAGCATGAATGAACTAGAATGATGAATAAGTTGATGTAAGCCATAGACAAAGCATATATGAGATAGGACATTGATGCATCTTGTCATGGTTAATCTAGATCTAAGTTGAGTAGGCAAAGAGGAGATCTTTCAACATTTATGGGGCTGATTATGATGATTTTAAGCTAGTTGAATACAAGAGTTGTCATATAATGATTTCATTTGGATGAATGCATGGTTATGATCAATAACATGACAAAGGAAGCTGTGCATGTGATCTAATGAATTGAATTACCTAGATACCATTGATGAATTAGGTGATTAATGAGATCATGAAAAGTCATGTTGCATGAAATAGTGGATGTAATATTTGGATTCGAATTAAAGAATCATTTATTCTAGATAAGGAAAGAATGGAAGTAAGGGCCATCAATTGAATTGGGTCTAGCTATTCATTTATCCAAATAAGTCCTTGCATAACCGTTTTGATAAATGTTACATGTTTGCTAGTAATTTTTATAATGTTATTTGGAATTGATATCAATTTAATATTTTGATAAGAGGATTGAAACGTTAGCTAAACATGATGAGTTACACTGTGTCGTTTTGATACTGGGATTGCAAATATGGATGTATTACTTTCTAAATGAGTTTATCAAATTTTAACTATTCATACTCAAAAATGATTTCTTACGCTATCCCTAAACGATTTGGAAATGCTAATACGAAAAATCGCATTTTGCAATCAAGATAGTCAAAGACTTTCAAAAAAAAGGAAAATGATTTTGCCCCTTAATGGGAAGTATTAAGTACTCAGCGGGGGTAGGCTAGTAGTACTAGTCTTGAAAAGAAAAAGTGAGACTTCTAGCAAGACGTCACCTCCAGAAGATGAACTCAACTTGGAAAGGCAACAATACTACATAGTCAAGTAGTCCGAGATAGCATATTGGTCCATGTGGACATTGTTGATTCAGGTTGGGCAACCGAAGTACTGGGTGTAAAGATGGATAAGTATCTCACCCTAGTAGGAGGATCCTCCACTGCCCATTATTGAAAGAAAACATTGGGACTCTATCATGGTGGTAACTATGATAATGATTATGATGCTATTGTTTGAATTATTTGCTAATCCCTACTTAATGAATTATAAATATGATGAAACAATGATTTATTGTGAGCTATTTTTGTTTCATTGAGCAAAGCTCCTTTGCATAACTGTTATTGATGAAATTGACTTGCAAACACGATTTTGTGATTTTGATAAACCTGCATGCACGAAATAGTTATAATTGACACTTGCACACACGAGACTTACTCAGATGCTAATCTCACACCTTTTATATCATGATTTCAGGGAAGCACTTATATTGAGCAGGTTGAAGGAATAAGCGATAATCACCATTTGTTTATTTTATTTTATCTTATATTTCTTTCAAGAGATGTTTGTTAGTTTTGATCTCCTGAATTTGTATAATTATTTTCCTCGGATGTAATAAAGTATTTTATTATTTTAATTAGTTTGGTTTTTTCTATTTTTTATTATTTACATCGTGTTATAAAGACCTCTGATCCTTTAGACGGGGCGACATCCTGCCCTATCTAGGTACGTAGGTAATGGGGTGTTACAAGTGGTATCAGATCCTAGGTTTAGGCAAATGATATTGTTGACTAGTACCTAACCCTAGGAATTGAGATTTATTGAATAGTGTTTGATTTCTAGGGAGTGAGATTTAGTTTTGATTTCTTTATGTTTCTTTGATAGAATGACTAGAAGATCCACAACTGTGACCTGAGACTGGCCATTTATGCGAGGTCTTGCGAGTGGTAGAACGTCCAGCCCTATACCTATACCGGATTCCTCATCATTTGAGAAAGATAGAACCTGAGGGTGGATGGATCCCTAGTGAGGATGAGATCGACCATGAGCCACCTATGATGGAAGACTTAGTCATAAAGGATGGACCCGAAGATCTAGCACTTGAAATACTTGCACTTAAGTAGAATAAAGGCTTGGCAAAGTATGAGGGTGATGATGAGGGGGAGATCAGAGATGGAGGAGCAATTAAGGATGAGAGTGAGGGTGAGTTGGGAGGACCTGGGGTTGAGGGAGAAATAGGAGAGCTTAGGGCAGAAATGATTGATGATGAGGATGAGGATAAAGTAGACACATCTGCGACGCCATCTATAGAAGAAGGAACCCCGACGTTGCTAGGAAGTGAGTCTTATGAGTCAATGTCTGGGAGACCTAAGAGTACACTAATACTGGCTATGGAGAAACTGAGGGATGCGGAGTTGAGAGCCAAGTTAAGGGGTAGAGACTCTGGAGAGCTCATGCTGTAGTAGCTTAGGAAAAAATATAGAACCTTTGGTTTTGCAAGAGATTATAATATATATTGCAACATAGATCATGACAATAGCAGTGCGGGACGGCTAGTGGAATCTCCTTTAGAGACTTCCGAGGATTCCAGTGACTCTAGTTATGCTTAGAGTTTTAGGACCATTAGTGCTAATTCTTTATTTTGAGATATTTGTTTATTTATTTAATTCAGAACTTATTCATAATTTTGAATTTTGTTTAGCCAGAATAAAAAGGGGTACCTAGTGGGAACTCCTTTATTTTGTGCCAATTTGGAATTGGTTAATAAAAATGTGATTTATTTGATTTCTTTATCCTACTTGGAGCATTATTTGCAAAATTTATTTTTCAATGCATTGCTAGTTACTTCAAATCTATAAGTTAAAGAATTGCAAGCTATGAACTTCCTCTTACTAAGGTTTACATTATGTGCAAGAAGATGGCACCAAGGCCTAGAACTATTGTGCGAGAAAGAACCATTCGGGAAAGTGAGTCAACCACTCCTGAATTCGAGCAAATGCGTTGGTCCACCCCGGAAGTGGAAGAAGAACTCAAGCAAGAGCGGGATCTGACATCTGGAGGATCTCGATAGGTGACCATGGGGCAGGCCTTTGACAAGATAGCTGCGATTCTTCAGAACTTGACTGAGAAAGTGGATAGGGTGGATAAGAAAGTGCCTAGAGGTAAGAATGAGGCCCTAGAATGATTCATGAAGTTCCAACCTTTATCGTTTCCGGGAAAAGTGGAGCAAGATAAAAAGGTAGAGCAGTGGATTGAATAAATGGAGGATATCTTCGCAACTCTTCAGTACTCTGAGAAGGGGAGGGTAAAGTTTGCTACATTCAAGCTGAGGGGACCTGGCCGAGCTTGGTGGCAGTGAGTCCAGGAGGACTGGGAGAGAGAGGATAGTGACTGGACATGGGAGAACTTCGTGGAGGCCTTCCAAGAAGAGTATATACCACTATGGATAGCAGAGAAGAAGGAGGATGAATTACAGACTCTCAAGCAAGGAGGAATGACCGTGGCTCAGTATGCTGCACGGTTTACCCAACTATCCAAGAACTGCAAGTGTCTTGTAGATACCGAGCAAAAGCGGACATGTCAATTTGTGAAGGGTCTCAGGCGGGACTTGAGGAGGGCACTAGCACTATCTCCAGCAGTGACATATACGGTCGCGGAAGATGCAGCAACTCAAATGGAAAATAAGGATAGGAACCAGCCATTTCAGTCGAGCTAACCACCGATAAGACCTCTGGCTCACAAGCGACCCGCTAGCCCGTGTGTAACACCCAACTACCTATGGCCCCATTAGGGCCAGGGATGTCGCCCCATCCACAGGTGATGCGTTCAGACTTTGGTATAAAAATCATACAAAACTAAGCACATTCCCAATCAAGTTCAAATTAAAACATTAAACCCAAATCACACACATGAGCAAGCGTACTCATCATTAACTGAGCATAGGGTTAAAACGAGTGTTGATCCTCAAGGAACAAGTAGATATTAATTACCCTTGTTTCATTATTTAACCAACTCGATAAAGTGAAAAATAAATAAAAAGAAAAATTAAAAAGAAAATAAAAAAAATATGTATATGTCTATGTCAAGGATGTAGATTTATGTAACTCAAGCCATTGTTTAGACAAACATGATCTTAAAGAACTTAACCATTATCATAACCAATCATTCTCTTGGCACCATGAAGGATGAAGGTAGACTCACTTTGATAGTTAATCTATGAAATCACTATCTTCTAGATAAATTAGAATCACTTGGTCCGTCTCAACTAATTCATCCAAAAGACGCATTAAACACAATCCTTAATTAAATTCCCTTAGTCTCGGTGAATTTAGAACATGAAATTAATCAATGAACCCTTGGTCTTGGAAGACATCAATTAATCTTCAATTACCAATTCTTAAACAATCAACCCCCATTGGTCCAGCAAGTCAATGGATAAAATCAACTACTAATCTCGTAATAAGCATAAGTAATTGAATACCAAGAATAATAACCAATTAATCAAAAGATCAAATAACTCTAGAAATCATGAATATCTAAAACAATGTTGAATTACAATAAAACAATTAACATATCATTGTTCAAGAAAAAGAAAAAAAGTAAAAGAAAGAACTCATGGACAAGCCTCCTTCTTCTTCCTTTGAAGACCTTCTTGTATAACCCTCCTTGAACTTGAAGAATTCCTCCTTGGACTGGGTGATTTTCTATGGTAATCAATGAATTCTCCCCTTTTTCCTTGTGTTTTCCATCTATTTATAGGCTTAAGAGGTGCCTAAACTCGTAGGTACAATGTTCTTGGCCGAGTAGAAGTTGGAAACTGCTAAAACTCTTCAGATTTCCAAAAACGCGTAGAAAGATCACAGCACCGCCTTAGGGATAGACCACAGCCGCCTTAGTTCTGTTTCTCCACTCGTCCACCGATTTTTCTCCGAATTGTGCGCATACATTCCAGAATGCAACCGGTGCCGGTTCCAGCCTTACAGCCGGCGCCACCTCTACTCTGCTTCGCGACAGTTTTACTTTGTTTTACCCAAAATCCTGAGATAATGACCAAAATACCTTTTCAAGGGTAAAATCTCAAATATGAAAGAATATGACTAGTTATTTCACAAAATGTATTACAAAAGAGCCTTAAATAACTAAGCAAAGTATAACCAATTTAGCTCCTATCACATTCCCCCTCACTTAATTCTTTGTTTTTCCTCAAGCAAAGTATCAAGAACAAGTAGGAAAAACATAAGGTTTTAATCATTCAATCAATTCCAAAACCATATCTTCAATGCTTTCTTTATTTATGAACATAAAACATATGATACTAAATCTTTCACAGCTAATGCAAGACTTGTGTAATGATAAATGACTTAGTAGAACCATCTCAATACTTTATAATATTCTCAAACCATTGGAAAAAAGTCAATTCAGAAAGAGTATGCATTCCATATGCTTACTTTTCATACACTCTCTCCACTAATCTAAGACATATCATGATTTTACTTAGATCAAGTAGGACTTTTAAGCTTGTAATGTAAGGCTAAAGGTTTGTAATATGGCTTAGCAAATGAATGATATAGGAACATTAAAAGTCAAAGAAAATTGAGAGTAAGCATGAAAAGGGTAACCAAAATAAACCTATAATTCCCAACTCTTCTTACTCTCCTATTCTAAGAATCAATCAAACCATAACCTTATATAACAACCCTTATGCATTTCAAGTAAATCCTGAATTATTCTTTTTTTCTTCTTTTCTTTTCATCAACTCTTTTCCTCACAAGCTCACTCAATTTTTCCAGCAATGGTGTCAAGTGTTTTATATGAACTTACTTTTACAGTTAACTTACCATCTCTTTTGTGATCTTTTTCATTCTTCTTTTTTTTTTTTCCAATGCTTTTTCAGTTCTCTCTTCTTTTACTCCTCTTTTGTTTTCACTGCTACTGTTCTTTTCTTTTTCACTCACTTTTCTTTCTAGCAGGTTGTTGTTTCCTCTTTTCACTTCCTCTCGTTTCTTTTCTTCCATCTCATCTTTTTCAGCTAACCATTCTCTTCTTTCTCAATTTTTTTCAACTTCTTCCTTCCATTCCACTTCCTTTCTTTCCCTAGCTCCACTTGTAATTGATCCATGACTGAAAGTAACAAGTCATGATCTCCATCCCTGCATTTTTTTCCAACATACATATACTTTTATCCTTCAAGTGCATAAATATTTGGAAATTATACAAACTCTTAGCACAAGTAATGGACAAAATATCGTAACGGGTTTTAAAGAAAGAAATCACCAATTTAGGCTCAAAATAGGCACTAGTGATAATATAACAATAGGTAGGCTTGAAAATCTCAAACTATCTAAAGAAGGCCTATTACCGTTATCCCTAAGTTAAATCATGAATGTTTTTCTTATTTCGCCTCAAGAGGTATTCAAGTAAATTCTAGAATGTTCTATGAATTTTAGAGAAAAATAGGTTCAAGAATAATGCACAACATTTGATCAAGAACTACTTTGTCCAAGTGAGTGGAAAAAGTCATGCATAAGCCATCAATCATCTAGAACACATGCTTTATAATCCATCATAAAGACATGCAATAAAAAAAATACAGCTTGAAATCAGAAATTGGTGAAAATTTTTGAAAAATCCCGCTCCTAAGAATATGTATAGAAGAATTGTCAATCAAACCACTCCCCCACACTTCAACTAGACATTGAACTCAATGGCCAAATAAATATAACCAAAACAACCAATACCATGGGACCAAACAAAATAAAGGAGAAGAGATAGGAAAAACAAACTTCCATTCATTGTGGCGTACAAGAGCTAAATGCGTGAAGAGGGAGTCAGTATCAACGTACCTAAAAAATACAAAAGAAAATACCAAAGCATAACAACTAGAAAAGAAAATAAAGTAAAGACAAACAAAATAGAAATGGCTAGAAAACAACCGCTGCTTGGGAAACCACACATTTTCCAAGTGGATTCATCAAAGAGCATGTCCACCTATTCGGGATATGGAAGACTGCCACTTGCATAACGTTTCACCCTATGGCTTTTAACTTTGAAAGTGCCCCAAGTGGGGTGAGTAAGTTCAGGGTGCCAAAAGGGCTAATCTTACTTACCGTGAATGGTCCCAACCACCGAGATTTCAACTTGTCGGGAAAAAGTTTTAAATGAGAATTGAATAATAGTACTTGCTCGCCTAGTTTAAATTCAGGTTGGTAAGTGATATGCCTGTCGTGCCACCGTTTGACTTTCTCCTTATATTGTATGGAATGATCATAAGCATCGTTTCGCAATTCCTCCAAGGCTGTGAGTTGAAGTAACCTGGACTTTCCAGCTGACTCAAGATCGAGGTTAACTAGTTTTATCGTCTAATAAGCCTTGTGTTCAATTTCAACAGGTAAGTGATAGGATTTACCATAAACTAACCGAAACGGAGTTATACCAATCGGTGTCTTAAAGGCTGTTCGATATGCCCAAAGGATATCATCTAATTTTAAGCTCTAATCTTTCCGAGTGTGATTAACAGTTTTTTCCAAAATTCGTTTGAGTTCTCTATTAACCACCTCAACCTGTCCACTTGTTTGAGGGTGATATGGGGTAGACAATCTATGGTGCACACCTAGGTGTGTGAGAACTTTTTTCATTTGTGCATTAACAAAAATGAGTCTCCTTATCACTAATGTGGACCTTAGGCACACCAAAACGAGTGAAAAGTTTTTTTAGAAATTTAACCACCACCCTTGCATTATTAGTGGGTAAGGCTTGGGCTTCTACCCATTTAGAGACATAATCCACTGCTACTAAGATATATTTATTCCCTAAAGAACTAGAAAAAATGTCCCATAAAGTCTATGCCCCAACAATCAAATACTTCACATGCTTGAAAATTTTGTAATGGCATCTCATTAGATTTTGAAAGGTTACCTGTGCGTTAACACCTATCACAATTTTGGACAAACTTGTGGGCATCTTTAAAAAATAAGAGCCAATAGAATTCGGCATCTAGCACCTTTCGTACAGTGTTGTTGGCTTGGCAATGGCCTCCAGTAAGTCCTTCATGACAATGTTGAAGAATATCTTCCCCTTCCCTAGAATCCACACATCTCTGAATGATTTGGTCTGCATAATACTTGAATAAATATGGATCATCCCAGAAGTAATGTCGTACGTTGGAGAGGAATTTCTTCTTTTGATGTGTCGTGAGGTCTTTTGGGGTAATTCCTGCAGCCAAGTAGTTAGCAAAGTCGGCAAACCATGGTGGGGTTTGGATCTCACCTTCTATGAGCAAAAGTTGCTCATCCGAAAAAGCGTCATCAATGTCTTCGTCTAGCAAGGATTCTAGGTTTGGATTATCCAATCTTGACAGATGATCTGCAGCCATGTTTTCTGCCCCCTTTTTGTCCCTAATCTCCAAATTAAATGCCTGCAATAATAGAACCCACTTAGCAATCTTGGTTTGGAATCATGTTTGGTTAGTAGGTACTTCAGGGCTGAATTGTCCGTATATACAATGACTTTGGACAAAATAAGATAAGAGCGGAATTTATCAAAGGCAAACACTATGGCAGGCAACTATTTCTCTGTTGTTGTGTAATTTTCCTGTGCATCCGTTAGAGTCTTGCTGGCATAGTATATCGGTTGGAAGTGCTTGTTCCATCTTTGTCCCAATACTGCACCAACTGCAAAGTCACTTGCATCACACATTAGTTCAAAGGGAAGAGACCAATCCGGGGCAATTAGAATGGGTGAATTAATCAATTTCTCTTTAAGTATGGTAAAAGCGTTGAGACATTTATCATCAAAATGAAACACAGCATCCTTTTCAAGTAAAGAAGTAAGAGGTTTTGAAATTTTTGAGAAGTCTAAGATAAACCGCCTGTAGAAACCTGCATGACCAAGAAAGCTCCTTATCACTTTTACAGAAGTAGGAGAAGGTAGCTTCTCGATTTCTTCAATTTTTGCTCTATTGACCTTAATACCCTTCTTTGAAATTTTATGCCCTAGCATAATACCTTCTTGTACCATAAAGTGGCACTTTTCCCAATTAAGCATGAGGTTAGTCTTTTCACATCTTGCTAGCACCTTCTCAAGGTTAGATAAGCATAAGTCAAATGAATCACCAAGGACTGAGAAATCATCCATAAATACCTCTATGATAACCCCCACGAGTCCTTCAAAAATAGCTGTCATGCACCTTTGGAATATTTCGGGGCCATTGCAAAGGCCAAATGGCATCCTACGATATGCAAAAGTACCATATGAACACGTGAAAGTGGTCTTTTCTTAGTCCTCCAGAGCTATGGGAATTTACATGTAGCTGAGAATCCATCTAAGAAACAATAATACTCGTGTCCAGCTAACCTTTCCAACATTTGGTCAATGAAAGGAAGAGGGAAGTGATCTTTTCGAGTGGCTTTGTTTAACATCCTATAATCTATGCAAAATCTCCAACCCGTGACCAATCTCATAGGGACTAACTCATTTTTATCATTGGGGCTTACCGTCATTCCTCCTTTTTTTGGTACCACTTGAGTAGGACTTACTCAACTACTATTTGAAATAGGGTAAATGATGCCGGAATCTAAGAGCTTAACCACCTCACCTTTTACCACTTCACTCATATGTGGGTTCAACTTGCATTGGGGTTGCACTACGGGTTTTGTACTTTCTTCCATCAAGATCTTATGTGTGCAAAAGGATGGACTAATGCCTTTAATATCAATGATCTTCCCAGCTATCACCCTTTTATATTTTTCCAACAGACTTACCAGGTTTGTCTTTTGTTCTGCCTTGAGATTTTTGGCAATGATGACAGGCAACTTATGATCCTTAGCCAAGAACACATATTCCAAATGCTCGGGTAGGTCTTTTAAGTCTACTTTGGGAGGATCCTCTTTAGATGATTTTATTTTCCCCAAACTGCATTTTTCTACATCCAAATTCTGCCTCCCATCCTAGATATGAAAATTCCTCCAAATATGTCATTGATGTTTCCATCAATTCCTCCTCACTAGATTCCTGTATCATCTCAAAAATTGGTTTGTCAAGAATATCAACTCTTAGACACAAATCATCAGAAGTCATAGGTTGTTGCATGCTCTTGTGGATTCAAATTATGACTTCCTCATCCCCAACCCTTAGTGTCAACCTCCCTCCATGGACATCAATTAATGCTTTTGCCGTAGCTAGGAAGGGTCTACGTAAGATTAAGGGGACTTTAGAATCTTCATCCATGTCAAGAATAACAAAATCCACAAGAAATATGAATTTATCAACTTTTACCAACACATTTTCAATGATGCCCCTAGGGTATTTGATAGATCAATCCGTGAGTTGAACACTCAATCTAGTAGGCTATGGTTCTCCTATGCCTAGCCTTTTAAATGTTTTATATAGTAGTAAATTAATGCTAGCACCTAGGTCAGCTAATGCATTACAGACATGAAGAGTGCCAATTAGACATGGGATAGAGAAACTTCCTAGATCTTTTGCTTTTTGGGGCAAACTCGAGTTGTCCTACAGGATGGCTGAACATTCTTTGTTGAGGACTACTGTAGACAATTCTTCCTGTTGCTTTTTGTTGACAAGCATGCTTTTGAGGAACTTGGCATATTTGGGCATGTGGATTAAAGCTTCACTAAGGGGAATGTTTATGTGCAGTTGTTTAAATACCTCTAGGAATTTGATGAACTGAGCATCTTTTTGGGCCTTGTGTAGACAAGTAGGGTATGGTACGTTTGGTTGAAAAGTAGGTTTTTCGGAGGGTGGATAGGGGATAGCCAGTGCCGGTTCCAGTGCTTCAACCGGCACCGGGTCCATTCTGTGTTGTATTGTTCCAGCGTTTATGGATATCCGGTGCCAGTTCTCTTCTTCTAGCCGGCACCGGCCTTCATCTGGTCTGTCTAGTAATTTTTTTCCACTTCACAACGTGACAGTAGCTGTTGCCATACTGGCTAACGGTGTGAGTTCATGAGATTTTATTACCTTATCCGTCAAAAACCAAATTTATTGTTCCATGTTGCGGATCATTGCATCGAATTTCTTGAATATGGAATCGATTTCTTGGAAATGCCTCGTGACATGCACTACAAATTTACCAACTAAAGTTTCAAGCTCTATTGATTCTGGTGCTGTGAGTGTTCCCTCTGACGTGTGATGGAGGTACTACCCCCTGTTCAACTTTCTTAGATCCCAATTCGCCATTTCTCCAGAACAAGCAAATGAGTTAGACATGGAATCTACAAGAATATGCAGTTAGTTTAAAAGACGTAGTCCAAGTTGGTTAGTTTAAGTTAGGTTACACAGTTATACAAGAATACACGAAATACAAAACATAGCACCGTTTTGCAGAAAGAAGAAATATACATATTTACCTATTGATATATTTATATATTTACATGGTTAAATCAACAAAATCCGAGTTTTCATGCTATTGTTCCCCGAAAATGGCGCCAAAAACTTGATGCATTCAGACTTGGGTATAAAAATCATACAAAACTAAGCACATTCCCAATCAAGTTCAAATTAAAACATTAAAACGAGTATAGGGTTAAAAACGAGTAGGGTACTCATCATTAACTAAGCATAGGGTTAAAACGAGTTTCGATCCTCAAGGAACAAGTAGACATTAATTACTCTTCTTTCATTGTTTAACCGACTCGATAAAGTGAAAAATAAATAAAAAGGAAAATGAAAAAGAAAATAAAAATAAAAATATGTCTGTGTCTGTGTCTGTGTCAATGATATAGATTTATGTAACCCGAGCTATTGTTTAGACAAACATGATCTTAAAGAACTTAATCATTATCATAACCAATCATTCTCTTGGCACCATGAAGGATGAAGGTAGACTCACTTTGATGGTCAATCAATGAAATCACTATCTTCTAGATAAATTAGAATCACTTAGTCCGTCTCAACTAATTCATCCAAAAGACTCATTAAACACAATCCTTAATTAAATTCTCTTGGTCTCGGTGAATTTAGAACATGAAATTAATCAATGAACCCTTAGTCTCGGAAGACAACAATTTATCTTCAATTACCAGTTCTTAAACAATCAACCCCCTTTGGTCCAGTAAATCAATTGTCAATAGAATGTGAAATTAATAAATCAAAACACCTATCAACCCCCTTTGGTCTAGCAAGTCAGTGGATAGAATCAACTACTAATCTCGTAATAATCATAAGTAATTTAATACCAAGAATAATAACCAATTAATCAAAAGATCAAATAACTCTAGAAATCATGAATATCTAAAACAATGTTGAATTACAATAAAACAATTAACATATGATGGTTCAAGAAAAAGAAAACAAAGTAAAAGAAAGAACTCATAGACAAGCCTCCTTCTTCTTCCTTTGAAGACCTTCTTGTACAACCCTCCTTGAACTTGAAGAATTCCTCCTTGGACTGAGTGATTTTCTATTGTGATCAATGAATTCTCCCATTTTCCCTTGTGTTTTCCATCTATTTATAGGCTTAAGAGGTACCTAAACTCGTGGGTACAATGTTCTTGGCCGAGTAGAAGTTGGAAACTGCTAAAATTCTTCAAATTTCCAAAAACGCATAGAAAGATCGCAGCACCACCTTAGGGACAGACCACAGCTAGCGCCGCCTTAGTTCTGTTTCTCAACTCGTCCGCTGATTTTTCTCCGAATTGTGCGCATACATTCCAGAATGCAGCCAGCGCCGGTTCTAGCCTTACAGCCGGCGCCGCCTCTGCTCTGCTTCGCAACGGTTTTGCTTTGTTTTACCCAAAATCCTGAAATAATGACCAAAATACCTTTCCAATGGTAAAATATCAAATATGAAAGAATATGACTAGTTATTTCACAAAATGTATTACAAAATAGCCTCAAATAACTAAGCAAAGTATAACTAATTTAGCTCCTATTAACAGGACAATAGGTCTTTATAACTAGGACGCATAAAATAAATAAAAAATAATAATTCAAAATTAAACTTATTACAACCCAAGCAATACATGAACAAGCTCAAAAATAAATTTCTGCTGTGGTCTCTCAAAAGAAATACATAGGAAACATAACAATGAGTCTTCAAACATAGGCAATTCTCTTGCTAATAACCTTCACAGTAGGATCAACCTAAAAACATGATATAAAAGGTGGTGAGATATAAATATTAGTAAGCTCGTATGTGCTTTAAGTATTTCAGGTAAAACAGTTCATGTATGTAAGTAGTGAAAGTTTCATAAAAGAAACTACTGGCAAGCCACAAACAAATTTCACAAGTGAAGATTGTTGTTTTACTTTCCAAAACATACATGTGCATAATAAATACAACCACTCGAAAGAAGTAGTCATGGCATCACACTTTGTGCACCATGACAATATAACGATCAAAATGCCACACTTTGTGCATACTAACACAAGGTAGGTGTACGGCCTACCAGGTGAGATATTCCTCCATCTTTACACATAAACTTACCAGTTGTCCACTCTGGAAATACACAGTCCACTTGACTGAACTTGCTAGCTCGGACCAGTATGACCTACAGGACTGGCATCCTATCCAAGAATGACTCACCTCTCAGAGGTGGCCACCTATTGAAAGACTTATCATAACCCTTCAAAGACTAGTCCTAGTAGCCTACCATTATTAAGTACTCAACATTGTTTGTCCCACTTGGGAGAAGAAAGATCATATAATGATTCACTTGAAAATAGCAATTACGGTTTTTAAAATTCTTGCCAAAATTAGGTTTTTTAGGAAAAGTTTAGCATTTTATGTAAAATTGTTTGCTTAATTTTAATTGGTTTGCTTGACTAAAATGAAAAGAAAATTGTCCATAACTGCCTTTATAGTACAAATACTCATATACATTGAGTTTGACTTACCACGATAACTTTGTCTTTCAAATGGTTTCATGCAGGAACTTACCTGATCTTTTGCTCTTCTCGAGTTCAAATGTCTTCCAAGGTCAACCTAACCCCGCCTGAGGTAAACACATGGTATAAGACAATATCCAGACCATATTTGCCTTAAATAAATAATTCCTAGTTTAACTAGCCACATCAACAACTAACCAATACCATAATGTCTTAAACTTTTAATACTAGTTGATAAAGTATTTTATAAAATAAACTAGTTTGATAAGTTAAAATAAATAGGTGTTATAAAATAAATAATAATAAGTTATAGTTTCAAATAATAAATAATGAGTAATATTGCTAATAAATAAAATTAGTGTTAAAGAGTGAATAATAATAAATCCTAAATAATATTGGTAATTAGTAATATTTAAATAGTATTATTATAAATAATAAATTATACTTAATTTTTATTTAATAATTGATAGATAATAAATAACCAATAAAATTAATAATAAATGGATTATACTTAATTTTTTATTAATCAATAATAAATAAATTTTAATATAAATAATATTTATAGATATAAATAAAAGTTTTAGTAAGCCTAACTATTATTATTAATATGGTCTACAAGGTCATTTGATATTAATTAATTCAAATAGTATTTATTTTTAATAAAAAGATTTTATTTATTTAACTAATAAAATAATAATATTTTTAAGTAATACTCTATTTCAAACCTACCCAATGTTTTTTGAATTTTATAGCTTAAATTGCATAATAGTTCTAATTAAATTAATAACAATAATGTTAGTAAAAATATTTCTAGAATTAATAAAAATAGTCCTTACCATAATTTTCTTTTCTCAGAGAAGATCTATGATCATATTCTCACATAATAAATGGCATGATAATCTATCCATGAACATAGACTTGAATTAACATATACTACAACAAGGATGGTCTTCTACTAGGCATAACATTATCTATGGCTCTATGGAAAACTAATATCATAAAGGACTAATCACCAATGGTGGCATAATATCTAACATGCATCAAAACATCCATAAATCTCTTTAATCAGGATGATCATATAGTGATTCAAAAGCAAAAAAAAAAAAAACATAATCATTCATTCCAACTCTCATGTCCTAACTCCATCCCCTTCACCCACATGCATATCCTCAACCCTTACTTTATTCAATCAACCTATCAATATTTAGGAGTCTCGATTATGGGAATTAAAAAGGGAGATTAAGGAAAAAAAATACTTGATTGATGTTCGTTTGATGAAGGATTCTCCTTGGTTAGTGAAGATCCTCGAGTGCTTGATGGCCTTTAGTGGCCCGAAAGTAGTCCATGGTTGATCATCACCATTTTGGCCAAGAGAGAAAGAGTGTGTGTGAGAGAGAATCGAATGAGAATAGAGAAGGATAATAGAGATTGAATAGAAGAAGAAGAACAAGGAGATTGTTCTTATTTTACCTTTTGGTGTTTTTGAATCTTCAACAAAAAAAAAAAAAAAAAAAGTTGATTTGATCCGTTTGGAAATTCAACTTTATGTGTTTCGGTGTTATAAAGTGCAGAAATGAAGAATATAGGTTGAATAGGGATGATCTAGAGAGTTTGGGAATGATTGGAGGTGTTTAGGATTGGTTTAGGCTTGAAGATGTGATGTGTGTGTTCTTAGTGTT
Source organism: Voacanga thouarsii (assembly GCA_026120185.1). Lineage (NCBI taxonomy): Eukaryota > Viridiplantae > Streptophyta > Magnoliopsida > Gentianales > Apocynaceae > Voacanga > Voacanga thouarsii. The sequence goes on from JANUWF010001152.1 coordinate 1,231,135, forward strand.
CCTGGTGTTTTTTTTTTTTAGAGAATTTGAGAGAAAACGAATTTTGAGTGTGGTTGGAATTATGATGGCCGAATGGCTTGGTGTAGAAGGAGTTTTTGGTTATCAAGAATGAGAGAGAAGGTTTCAAACTTTTTAAAATTCAAATGGAGAAAAATGTGGAGTTGTTTGAGGTATAAGATTAGTTAATGGAGTTTGCTCTTGGAAGGTTTCTTGTTCTTCAATGGTGTATGGCTGAATTAGCTATGTTTCAACCAAAGAATGGAGAGTTGTTCAGACTTAAGGCTTGCCGAAAGTGATCATATAATGGTAGAGGATTTTCTAGTTTTATCAATTGGCTATAGGAGTTTTTTAATGGAACAAAATCTAGAATTTAGTTTGAAGTTTGAATAAGTTTTGGATAGAGTGATAATAGGAGCTTTTTGAGGTATGATAATGGAGTCCTAATATTCAAGGTCGATGGGGAAGCTAAGATGTTCAGTTCATGGCTGTGTAAGGTTCGAATTTTAGTGAGTTTTGATGAAGAATTTCGGCCTTAGCCTTGAAGAGACAAGCTGGGAAATTTTCTGAAATTGAAGCTTCAAGAACATTTGGAATTGAAATAGTTTTGGTGCAGAATTTTTGGTCCTCTCTGGCATGATTTTGCAGCTGGATTTTAAGAGTGTTTGAAGGTCTTTTAATGGCAGTTGTCCAGCCTTCATCTTGAAGAAAAACAGATGAAGTTCCAACTGTTCATATGTTCTAACAATGGCTTCAAATTTCATGTTTAATGTTACTAGCTTGCTGGAAAAAAATTCTGGTTTGGGACTATTTGTACAGCTTCAAAAATTCACTGAATTTTCAGCCTTTATCCTCATATAAAATGACTGGTTTTCTTGTAGAAATTAGGTAGGAAAGCTGGCAGAAATTTTTGAAAACAGCCTTGAAGGAAATCTGGAAAATTTTCCACATTTTCTTACCAAAACATGAACAAGATGAAGATGGAGTTTGAAGGACTAGCTATGGTGTTTTCTTTTTCTTGGAACCTCTACCTATTTCCCCTTCTTACTTTCAACCATCTCCATCCCACAAGAGCTGGGATTTTCGAATTCTAAGCTTAGAGAATTATCTCAGAATTTTTATGATTAAAAATGGACTAAAGAATTAAGTGTAGTTTAAATTTCAAAGATGTTAAGACAATGCTAGCAAAATTAATGGGGAGAAGAATTCTTCTACAATTCTTTTTAGAACAAGACCACATGGTCAAGACATTACCATTATGTCTTCCTTAAGATAACATTCCTATCCTTAAGGAATGTACGAAAAACGAAAAATCAAACATGACCAAGATAAATATGAATAAAACTTAAGTGATGGGATTTGAACTCAAAACCTTAGAGATTAAATCACAAAGCTCTAACCACTTAACCACACCAACTCTTGTTCTTATTTTCTCACCCAAATATTCTTCTTATCTAAACCTCAAGCCATTTTCCTATTTTGACCTCAAGCAAAATTATATTTTTACCCTTTCTACCCAACAAGCACAAATAAATCATTTAACTAATAAACCACAATTCTAAGGCATGCAAAATCATTCAAAAGGTATATTTTATGCATGATGACATGATATGCATCCCACCCCCTTACTCTAGGGTTAGCTTTAAGTGGGGTTTCACACTGAGGCGGTGAAAAAATATGGGAAAGTTGCCAAGGACAGTACCAACAGGTCCTATGTCGAGCACGCTGATATGTCAAAATTACGGGAGGTGGGGTTTTGCCGAAAGAGATTGCTAGTCTAGGGGAGTGACGAAAAGATGTTTCAACAGCGGAGACCCGAACTGTGAAACCCCAATCGAAACCAACCTTAGGTAAGGGGGTTGGGATGCATATCTTATTTTATTGCATGTTTAAATATATTTTTATATGATTTTATGTGCTTTAGATATGTGATTTATGGTCGAGAAGGCTTAAATGTGTTTATGGAGTAAGAAGGGCAAAATGGTAATTTTTGCTTGAGGTGAAAATAGGGAGATAGCTTGAGGATTAAATAGGAAAAATATTTGGGAAAGAAAATAAGAATAAGAGTTATTGTGGTTTAGTGGTTAGAGCTTTGGAATTAATTCTTGAGGTCTTGTGTTCAAATTTCATCATTGGAGCTTTAGCATGATTAAATTTTATTTTTGTTTGGGAAGGCTATATTTTCGGCCTTGTATGCTTTAGGGAAGAGTAGAGGTGTTGTCCTAGGGGAGACATGATAGGAGTATCCTAATCCTACTCTTGTGCCCCACAAAAATTTCTAAGGGAATTCATACCCTTCTTGATCCTTCGTTTTCTTACTTCTCAATTCATTAGAATGCTCAATTTATTCAAGCCAATTTCATTCCAAAAAATTCCAGCAAAGTGTTGTGGCTTTGAAGGTTAAAAAATGTCTAAGTGTAAAACATCTTATGGACCGAAAATGGGTAGGAGTTGGGGAAGGTTCCTAAGAGATTAAACTCCATGGTTGAACCTTCAAAACCCTACTCTAGCAATGTTCATTTTCTTCATGAAGTAATCTGGAATTTTTCCGGCTTCTTGTGCATTTAAGGTGTCAAAATTTTCAACCATCATTCCCTCTCAAATGCTACCAGAAAAATATAGCCCTCTTGACCAGCTTGAAATCTAAAATTTTATGGCCAAATTCGGACTGCACAAATGCTGTGCAAACCAGAAAATTTTCTGGGCAAATTCGTAGCTTAGGTGAGCTTGAACCAAGCTGTTTTCTTCCAATTTTTCATCCAGCACCTTAGCCACATTTTTCCTCCATAAAGAAGGCTGGAAACCAGCCTTGAAAGACCTTTGAATACCCCTTCAAATCCTCTACAAACTGACTGGAAAATAGCAGCAAAGGCTGCCCAGAAAATTCCAGCAACTTGCGAAATCTGGTACAGAATTTTTCCGGCTTTGTTTCCTTTTTCAACCCAGACAGAAACTCCCTCATTTTTCTGTACAAACTTCTCTTGAATAGCCATGAACTGAGCTCCATCATCTTCCCAAACTTTCTACTCGAAAAACCAGTCATGGCTGCCCCTAAAATATCTCCCACAATTACTCCAATCAAGCCATTTATTGAAGACTAAAATTTTAGCAAATATGTTTAGTAAACTTCCATAAAACATCCCTTGAACAACCAGATCTTCCTTCACCATTGTACTCCCTCTTTTTAGCCACCATTAAGCTTCTTCAAACAACTTTCATTCTAGCAGAATCCCTAATCAACAGTCAGCCATTACAGCTTCCAAAAAGCTCTCCATTGATGAAAGATCTTCTTGTCATATTTTGTTTCCAAATTTGATCTCCTAAAATATTCTTTTAGGATTTCAAACAACCAGTCTTTCCTTTTCCTATCAAACCAGAAAATTCAATTTCCAAAACCCCTCAAACAATTTGACCACTCTAATCCCACAGAATTTCGGCCAGCTTCAATCAAATTCTCCCCATTCCCTTCAACCTTTAAGAACACTTAGAATACCAAGAACACCTACTAGTATCCATACGCCTAATACCACTCCAAACCACTTCAATATTCTTCAAAAATTTCAAATTTCACCTCCTCACTTCCATGAAGCCATTCCTACCTCTTTTCACATCAAACTCCAAAATCCAACTCTCTCTCTTGGATCGAAAATCAGTATTTTTGGGAAGGCTTAAGAATACCTTCAAGGTAAGCTTATTCAATCAACTTCATCTTCACTAATCTTCAAACTTTAATGAATATATATGTGTATAATCAAACTAAAGGACTCTCTTCTTCTCTTTTCTCCCTCTCTCTCTCTCTTCCTCTCTCTCTTAGCCGAATGCCCTCTCTCTTTTGGCTGAATGGTGGCTTCAACCATGGCCATGCCTTCTTCATCTCTCTTGGACGGATCTAGTCTCCTAAGAGTAAGATCCATTTGAAACTACTCCAAGGTACTCATCAATCAAGTAAGCCTCTTCAACCCTCTTTTTCTTTTAAATTCTAGATTCATATCTCTAGGGTGATATTGGAAGGAGATGGATTATGATTGAGGTTTGAACATGTGTTGTTGTGATGAGTTGAGATTGAAGCATGAATAAATGTGTGTATATGATGGAGATGGGATTGATACATGAGTTGATTGTCTTGGTGGATTGTATGGCGTTTTTAGGGTTTGATGCATGTCGTGAGTGGTTTATGTGATCAAGCATGTTAGAGATTATGTCACCTTTGGTGAATAGGATTTATGTTCATGTATGATTGTTGAAGCCATGATTATGTTTATGCTAGTAGAGGTTAGATCATGTCTTGATAAATTTAGATCTATGCATTTATTCATGCTTTGGATGATTTGATGAATTGAAGTGGAGTGTGTATGTTCATGATTGTGGTTAGCAATAGAAATATGATCATGACCTTGTTGTCCCTAAGCTAATTTTATTTCATCAATAAAATGATTATTACTATACCTTCTTCTAGTAATTTCGAAAACCCTAGGAAAATGTGGATTTGGTCTTTTATATATAATAGCGATATTTTAGTCAAATAAATGATAGCTTTTATTAAAGAAATAAAATATATAGATATTATATAAAATAATAATATCAAATAAGGCATTTTATGCAAATAATCATAACAAGTAAAATATTAATTTTTGTAAGTCTTATATTCATAAATACTATTTATTATCTTTTAATCAAAACCAACTAAAATGTACTTACAACTAATTTTAATTACCAATTATTTTCTAACAATTAATTATCAATAGGTTATTATTTTAAATAATTACATCTAGGTCCTAGGACCCTTTTTCAAATAAACCATAATTTACTTTTAGCAAGATTTAAACCTTCAACTTATAGTTCCTATTTCCAAACCCTAGTTATTTTAATATCAAGCTAGATTTATTTTATATAAATCTTTTTACAGCCTTAAAGCTTGGGACACTAGGATCATGGTTGCTATAAGTTGAGCTAATTTTATTCGTGAAAATGAATCTTTGGCTTGAGTTTTGATTATGGCAGACCTTTGTTTTGAGCAAGGGTCAGGTAAGCTCCTGCATAAAACCTATTTGATGCAATATTTTTATTATGGCAAGCCAAATGTAGAGTGCATGGACACTCACTTTTGTAAAGGCAATTGAGGATTGTCCTCTTTCCCATTTCAGTCAAATCAATTATTTGAAAATCGATGAACAGATTTACTCAAACCCTAAAACTCATTCTAAAACTGATTTTGACAAAGAATTTGAAAATCTTTAATTGCCATTTTCAAGTGGAACTTGAGGGGACGAAAAACAGAGAGAGCATGCAGTGACGGTAAAAAAACAGAGACAAAAAAACCGCAAGCCTTGGAGGCCACACGGAAGCGTGAAGATCATACCTTTGCGCTCCTTAAGCCTTCTAGGTTGAGTAGAAATGGCTTGAACGACTGGAATCGCTTCGCTTTGCCCACTTGAAGAAGCTTCCGGTTGAAAACCCGCTAGCCTCCTAATTCGCCTTGTTTGTATTAACGCCAAGCTTTTCAGCTCTCAAAATATTCCTCTGCCTAACCTCTAGTCGATGAACACAACAGTGAAGAGGAACGGTCTCAAATCTCCTTGATTCTCTTGCTATTGATTAGAAAAGCTCCAAGGAGAAACCAGAGAAGAAAGGAGACGTTCAGAGAGAGAGAGCTACATGAGTTATTCACTTAGGCTTAGGGAGACTAAGGTTTTCTTTCTCTAGAGACTTGTTTTATTGGTTAGCCAAAACTGGGACTCAAATATCTAATAAACATATCCCTGAGATATCAAATTTCAAACACCCGGATGTTATCCTGAGAATGAGTATGGCTTAACCCTAAACTCTTCTTAACCGTATCTGGAAAAAACCCTAAGGTCCAAGCTATCGGGCCGGAAAAATATTTATTATTTCTCTTGGACCCAAAAGGCCCAAAATAATAAACATTAATTATTTATTTCTTGGGCTTATATAAATGACCCAATAAATAATTAATGAGCCCAAATGAACCAAAAATAATTAATTGTTAATTATTTATTTCTTAGGCCTATATAAATAACCCAATAAATAATTAAACATTAATTATTTCACCTAGTTTAAGCCCAAGTTAATTTCCTAATTACTCATACTGGACCTAGGCCCTGAATAATTAATTAACCAATTAAACTAGATAATTAATTTCCCTCAACTCCTATTTTATTTTATTTATTTATTTTATTCCAGTCTAATAATAAATTAGACATCATGAATAAAATCAAATAAAATAAAATCCTCTTGAACTGAGACCAATTTCTCAACCCAAAATTAGTTAGGACTTACAGGCTATTCCGAGGACCAAAAAAACACATCACATTGGCTGCTAAAATGACCAAAATACCCCTGCTATATAAATAGTTGTATTTTGCATTTTAAATATTTCCTAATATCACCATAAGGAAATATTGATCCCAAGGACAATGTTGCATTAGCAAAGTCTCCGACCTACTGGTGAAACGACTAAAGTACCCTTCTACACATCGCCGTACATTTAGAGAGGAAGAAGTGTACTAACACCCCTCTAAATGATATTTACCATCCTTAGTCTTCTAGTCCAATAATCCACGACTTCCTAAAGTGTTTTCGCTTTCCAAGGGAGCTACCTTAAAGTAAACATCCAAGTCATGTTTCCCAGGGCCCTAGACATTTTATACCATTCGGACAACCACAAGGGGCGATATAGTGCAGAAACTATCTTGTATAAGTCTGTCTTAACTAACTAGTCACACATACCCAACATGCAAGTATATTGGCCCTACGATAGAACCTCAACTATAGCAAATCAAAGTATATGCTACCAGCTTCGCCAGACCACCAACTCATACTCAAGTTGTAGAGTACTAGTCCACGCTGTAGCGGTAGTAGTCTAGGTTTCTATCATATAGTACTTTTAGAAACCACTACTACAGGTCCTGTCCTACGTATTCGAAATACGCTTATGTCATGAAGTAAGTGGACTACTCACTAGCTAAAGGTAAGCCATTCCCCATTTGGAATTCATAACATAATAACCTAAACATGATGAGATTCCCAGTCTCATCAATAGGTTAAGAACAAAAGTTTATGTGTTAAATAACCCATGATCCATACCTTATTGTGAAAGACCACCATTCACATGGACCACTTATTTAAACACAATGGGTCTGTTCCAAACGAAAATTGTGTACAAACAAAAAGGAAATTCACAAACAATTTCTGAAAATAAATTCTTTTATTAAAATATTCAATTTTACATCAGAAACCTAGTCTAAGAGGGCATACAATCCAACAGAACTATGTTTTGTTCATTTTTTTCCCAAGTGGGATAAGTTACATTGAGTACTCAATAAGGGTAGGCTAGTAGTACTAGTTTTGAAGAGCAAGACTGAGTCTTCTGATAGGAGGCCACCTCCAGAAGATGAACTCAACTTAGAGAAACGTCAATACTACTTAGTCATGCCGGTCCGAGCTAGCAGTTTTTAGTCATGTGGATTGTGTGTTGCCGAAGTGGACAACCAGTTTTGTTTAGGTGTAGAGAAGGAGGAGAATCTTACCCAGTACGCCGATTACCTACCTTTTGTCAGTCTACACAGAGTGTGGCAGTCTGACCGGCAGTATACCCAACGTGTGGCATACTAACCATGTGGACATGGGGCCCAACGTGTGGTAGCCCATGACCACCTTTTTTGAGTGGTTGATTTTATTGTACATGTATGGTTGGAAAAGCCAAAAAGCCACTTTTGAATTTGAATATTGTTTATTTCTTGCTAGTACTTTTCTTATAAAATTCTTATACTTTGCATTCACAAGCAGTTTTTACTGAACACTGAAAGCACACACAGACTTGCTGAGATTTTTTTATCTCATCACCCTTTTTACCATGATTTCAAGCCGATCCTGCTATAGGAATGAGTAGCTAGTGTTGTCTGCCTTGGAAGAGATTTTGTTATTTATTTTTGTGTAATGCTTTGGGAGCTGATGTTAGGATTCGTGGACACCTAAATGCAAAAAACATCCACAATCCCTTCCGAGGATCCAAGTAAACGATTAAGAAGATCGTAAGTTTGCAGGATTACCTCTATTTGCTATAATCGAAATCCTTTGATTCTGATTGCGCTATCCGAACAATCACCAGATGCTGCAGTATACAAACGTCCTCTATCGGATACACACCGCGAACTCACTCGTTACCCGGGGAGTGCTAGCACCTAGGGTTTGAGAGGGTTTTTTTTTTCAGATGAATGGAGGCACGAATATTCTCAACAAAATTGGCACACTTAAGAAGACGGCTAGGGTTTTCTTAAAACCCCACTCCGAACCTCTTAGAGTCCTACCCTAATAATATCTTATCATATTTTAATTTAAATTCAAATTAAATTAAAACTGATATAATAAGATTCTGCCATTATCTTGGTAATTTAACTAATTAATTTACCGAGTCAGATTCTTATAATCTAAACATCATCCAGATACATCGAATGTAGACATATTTCTAGATTCATTGTATCTGGTAGATTTTCTAAGTTTGATTAACTTAGACATGTTTCCAGATTCATCGAATCTAGTTACCAGAAAAATTACCTAACAAGTTCGCCTATTGTGTGACCCTATAGGTTCATTTAACACTGGTAGTGTGCCCAAATCATATTTATATGGCCCACAAGTAATAAGTGGTTTCTAGCAAAATATTATAACTTTCTAGGTTAAATGAAGATTGGTGATCTCTGTTAACCAAACCATAATTTTATGTTTAGTCCTTTTGTCACACGATATCCAAATTAAGCATAAGGCACGGAGCATGTCATCCTTATTAAGCTTAATAAATTATTTCTTGATTTCTTAGTAAACTGTTCAAACAAATGATATCAATATCTTAGATTGATATATTTGAGCACGGCCATGCATTTTAATAGTCTAACTTATCAAGGGGCCCATGGATATCTCTCCCATAATTGAGAGGGACAAATTCCTTCACAATCAATCATATTCCTCTCCTTGATTTATTCTATATCCAACAGTAGTCTAATTTATTATCTAATTAAAGACAACATTAGACAACGTCAAAAATATAGAATTTATCAAGTAGGAAACTATGATGAATTTAGGTCAAAGGACTTTTAATATTACTATGGCTAGAAAGTACTTATGACATATTCTATGAAGTACTCTCACAGTAGGTCATGTCCAATACAATATTCTCTAATATTTATTTATGTTTTCACTTGATATCACAAATATCCATGACCAGTAAAACATAGCCATCCAGTCACAAACATACTAATCTTAATTTATTATTGTTCCAAAAATAATAAACGATCAGAGATAGATTTAGAATAGTCATTGTATTCATTGTTAGGTTTTACTATCAAGTCACGTACTTGATGACCACAAAACAAAATGCACTATTCATGGAAAAGAAAACCTCATATCATTATATAAAACATAACGACAATAGTATAAATACAAATTAACTCTAGGGCATATCCCTAACAATCTCCCACTTGCACTAAGACCAATTTGGCATAAGCCGTAATCCCATTGATCTAGTATGACTATCATGTTTAGACGATGGGAGAGGCTTTGTCAGTGGATCTACAATATTGTCATCAGTTGATACCTTGCATACTTTGACATCTCCTCTATCAACAATTTCTCGAATGAGATGAAAATGTCTAAGTATATGTTTGGATCGCTGATGTGATCTTGATTCCTTAGCTTGTGCAATGGCTCCATTGTTATCACAATAGAGATCCACTGGGTTCACAATACTAAGAACTACATCTAGTTCTGTAATGAACTTTTTAATCCAAATTGCTTCTTTAGCTGCAGCTGAGACAGCTACATACTCCGCTTCTGTAGTAGAATCGGCCACGGTATCTTGCTTTGAACTTTTCCAGCTTATAGCACCTCCATTCAAACAAAATAGAAAACCTGATTGCGATCTGTAATCATCAATGTCGAACTGAAAACTAGCATCAGTGTAACTATTTACAACTAGCTCGCCTTCTTGTCCTCCATAAACTAAGAACATATCTTTAGTTCTTCTTAAGTACTTCAGTATGTTCTTGACAGCAGTCCAGTGTGCCTCTCCAAGGTTTGACTGGAACCTACTCGTCATGCTCAATGCATATGACACATCGGATCGAGTACATAACATGGCATACATGATAGACCCTATAGCGGAAGTGTATGGTATCTTGTTCATGCGCTCTTCTTCATCCTTCATAGAAGGACTTTGAGTTTTGCTGAGCTTAATACCATGTGACATTAGCAAGAATCCTCTCTTAGAGTTTGCATACTGAACCTTTTCAGTACCTTGTCAACGTATGCACTTTGACTTAGTCCAATTAGCCTTCTAGATCTATCTCTATAGATCCTTATACCTAGGATATAGGTAGCTTCACCTAAGTCTTTCATTGAGAAACAATTTCCCAACCATGTCTTTACACTTTGTAGAGTCAGGATGTCGTTTCCAATGAGTAAGATGTCATCAACATAAAGTACCAAAAAGACTATTGCATTCCTACTTGTTTTCTTATAGACACAAGGCTCATCTTCAATTTTGATAAAGTTAAATTCTTTAATTGCTTTATCAAAATGAAGATTCCAGCTTCGAGATGCTTGCTTCAATCCATAAATGGATCTTTGAAGCTTGCACACTTTATTAGAATTCAAAGGATCATCAAAACCCTTAGGTTGTGTCATGTACACATCTTCGAGTAAGTTTCCATTGAGAAATGCAATTTTGACATCCATTTACCAAATTTCATAGTCATAATATGCTGCTATGGCAAGAAGAATTCTGATAGATTTAAGCACTACAACTGGTGAAAAGGTTTCATCATAATCTATACCATGAGTTTTTCTATAACCTTTTGCTACCAATCGTGCTTTGTAAGTATGCACATTTCCCTCCATGTCTATTTTCTTTTTGAAAACCCACTTACACCCAATGGTTTTTAAACCTTTAGGTGGATTAATTAAAGTCCAAACTTGGTTTTCATACATAGATTGCATCTCAGACTTCATAGACTCTAACTATTTTCTAGAGTTAGAACTCTTAATGGCTTCTTGATAGGAAGTGGGCTCATCATTAACCACAAGCTCCACATTGTGATCGTCAGTGATGAGAAATCTATATCTCTCAAGTTGTTGACAAACCTTATCAGATCTTCGAGGTCCTTGTTCTATAGAAGTAGGCTCATCTTGGACTTGTGAGCCGTCTAATCGAGGTTCATTATTTGGTTCAAGTACTAATTGTGGCTCTTGAATCTCATCAAGATGTATTTTACTCCCACTGATTCTTTTGGAAATAAATTCCTTTTCAAGAAAGCATCCATTTCGAGCAACAATTACTCTATTTTCTTTTGGAAGATAAAATTGATGTCCTTTAGTTTCTTTAGGATATCCCACAAATATGCATTTATCCAATTTAGGTGCAAGTTTATCAGATAATAAATGCTTTACATAAACTTTACAACCACAAATCTTAAGAAATGGCAAACTAGGTTGTCTCCCAGTCCATATCTCATATGGCGTTTTCTGAACCAATTTAGATGGAACTCAATTTAGTATGAATGCAGCAGTCTCTAGGGCATAACCCCAAAATGAGATTGGAAGATCAGTTTGACTCATCATTGATCGAACCATATCTAATAAAGTTCAATTTCTTTGTTCAGATACACCATTCCATTGAGGTGTTCCAGGTGGAGTTAATTGGGAGATAATTCCGCAATTTTTAAGATGCTCGTCAAACTCGTGACTTAAGTATTCACCACCTCGATCTGATCGAAGTGTTTTAATACTTTTGCCAAGTTTATTTTGTACTTCATTTTGAAATTCTTTGAATTTCTGGAACGATTCAGATTGGTGTTTTATCATATACAAGTAGCCATATCTGCTAAAATCATCTGTAAATGTAATGAAGTACTAAAATCCTCCTCTAGCATGTGAATTCATTGGTCCACATACATCAGTATGTATTAGGCCCAATAAATCAAATGCCCTTTCATTTTGTCTCTTGAAAGACGCTTTAGTCATTTTGCCTAATAAACAAGAATCACATGTTTCGTAAGATTCTAAATCAAACGATTTCAGAATCCCATCATTATGAAGCTTTGTTATACGTTTCTCATTTATATAGCCCAAACAACAATGCCAGAAATAAGTTTGATTTAAATTATTGGATTTCAATCTCTTAGTATTTATATTATAGATAGAGTTGTTTGAAGATCCACAAAGATTGAGAATATAGAGCCCATTTGATAATGAAGCATCTCCATAAAAAATGTCATTTTTATTAATGGAGCAAATGTTATTCCTAATAACAAATTCAAAACCTTCTAAATCCAAACAAGAAACTGAAATAATTTTCCTACTCATAGTAGGAACATAAAAGTAATTATTCAGTTCTAAAATAAGCCTACTAGGCAAAATTAATTCAAAAGTTCCTACAGCTACTGCAGCAACTTTTGTTCTATTCGCAACTCGTAGGTCCACGTCGCCTTTTGCCAAGACTCTACTCCTTTTTAGACCCTGCACATTTATACAAATGTGAGATCCACAACCGGTATCCAATACCCATGAATTAGAAGTAGATAAATTAATTTCTATAACATAAATACCTGAAGCGGCAGTCTTACTGTCCTTCTTTTTCTTTGCTTCCAAATAGAGTTTGCAATTTCTTAACCAATGTCCTTGTTCTCCACAATGGTGGCAAGCTCCCTCTTTTGGTGTCTTGGCCTTAGGTTTGGACTTGAACTTGGACTTTGCCTTGTCCTTACCTTTACTAGCCATGTCCTTACCCTTTTGGTTGCTCCTTTTCCCTTTTCCTTTTTGAACCATTAGAACACTAAGAGTATTCTTCTTAATGTTCAGTTTAGCTTGTTTTAGCATCCCATGCAATTCAGTAATGGATTTCTCCATATTGTGCATGTTAAAATTCATGACAAACTGGTCATACTCAGGAGGTAATAAGCCTAAGATCAAATCCATGGCCATGTCATGATTAACAGGAGCACCAAGCTTATCAAGATGATCAAGATAGCCCTTCATTTTAAGGACATGAGCACTTACCAAGGTGCCAGAAACCATCTTACATGCATTTAATGCCTTGTGAGTTTCAAATCTCTCTTGTCGTGCTTGCTCTTAGAACATTTCCATAAGATGCACATTCATGTCATATGCCTCTACTTCATCAAACTGTTTTTGAAATTCAGAGTTCATAGTTGCTAGCATGAGGAAAATAACATCGTTGGAGTTATCTTTGTGCTTACTATAAGCATCTTTTTCAGCTTTTGAGGCATAATTTGCTGGAGCAGGAGGAATAGGATTTTCAAGAACATAGAGCTTTTTTCCTTGCTTAAGAACGATTCTTAAGTTTCGTGCCCAATCAAGAAAGTTAGTCCCACTAAGCTTGTCTTTCTCGAGCACAAATCGCAATGAGTTATTCCAACTGTTTGTTGCCATTATCTACATACAAAATATGCAAAGTAATTAATTTTGAGGCTTTAATGAAAAACTCCCACTAAAAGCATTTAAACTTTTTTGAAACTTCAACATTTTGATGTTTCGTAGTGGGTAAAAAAAAAATTCCATAAAATTTTATCTTAATCATAAGTAAGCTTTGGCTTTAATCTTATAATTAAATAAAACTCAAATTTTAAATGAGATAGATGTCAAATGTCCTGGCTAAAAATATCTCATATAATGCCCTAGACCCAAAACCATTTTGATAGCCCAGTTAAGCCAAACCATATCAAATATATAGAAAACTATTTTCCATCTTGTCTCACTTAGATAATCAAAAGCATCCTACTTTGGCAGGAATGACCATATGATGATCCAAGTAATAACAAGTGTTTGATTTTGAAAGGCATTTAACACTTAATTTTTTTAAAAATAAAAATTGATTGTAGTAAGCATGAAATAAACATATTAAATATGCATGCAAGACATAAATAAAAGTGACATAGCATAGCCCATAACCTATGTTGATCATCACGAGCAAAGTGAAGATCAAGGTGGTCAATCTAGGTATATGAACTTCTTAAGCATTCTCTAATGCCTTGAGCATACTCCTTCTTGGTTATAATTGTAGGCCGCCGTCTTCTTTTACATTGGATAGTAAAATTAAAATAATTTCTATTCTAGGAAAGCAATACAATTTTACAACAATGAAAAACGACACGCATGACGTATTTAAAAATTACAACTTAAAACAACCATAATGTAACCTGCCAATCACATTGGGATAAAACGGGCTATACTATGCACTATTCAAAATAATCCACAACTACAATCAAAACACTAACGAATAACACACAACGAACAGTTAGTCGGGGTTCCAAGGGATTTCGCCTTCCGATTTCCGAATATTAATCAGATTAACATTTGAACCCCTTAGTAACCATCTCCGTGAAATTTCATATTACAGACAATCTGTGTTCCCTTTTAACCATATTCATATAGATAACATATTATCATGGCCGATTAATACAAATAATTTGCAAATATAGAACGACGGATTGCATGCTTACGATACCATATCATATTAAAACAGACTAGTTTGCAGACAATCTATAACTAATCTGGTCTTACAGGCAACTAAGACGCACATATTAAACTTAATTCAGGCAGTCTGCATGCTAAGTATTCTAAAATCATAATCATGCGAACATGTTGATATACACCGTTTAAATTCACACACACACACACACACACACACACACACACACACGCGCGCGTATATATATATATATATATATATATCATACATATCCACAACAATACGATTAACACAGATGAATCAACCTAATCATTTAGCAAGTTGCTCTGATACTACTGTTAGGATTCGTGGACTGCTAAACACGGAAAACATCCACGAATCCCTTCAGAGGATCCAAGTAAACGATTAAGAAGATCGTAGGTTTGCAGAATTACCTCTATTTGCTATAATCGAAATCCTTTGATTCTGATTGCGCTATCCGAACAATCACCAGACGCTGCAGTATGCGAACGTCTTCTATCGGATACACACCGCGAACTCACCCATTACCCGGGGAGTGCTAGAACCTAGGGTTTGAGAGGGTTTTTTTTTTCAGATGAATGGAGGCACGAATATTCTCAACAGAATTGGCACATTTAAGAAGACGGCTAGGGTTTTCTTAAAACCCCACTCCGAACCTCTTAGAGTCCAACCCTAATAATATCTTATCGTATTTTAATTTAAATTCAACTTAAATTAAAACTGATATAATAAGATTCTGCCATTATCTCGGTAATTTAACTAATTAATTTACGGAGTCAGATTCTTATAATCTGGACATCATCCAGATATATCGAATGTGGACATATTTCCAGATTCATTATATCTGGTAGATTTTCTAAGTTCGATTAACTTAGACATGTTTCGAGATTCATCGAATCTAGTTATTAGAAAAATTACCTAACAAGTTCGCCTATTGTGTGACCCTACAGGTTCATTTAACACTGGCAGTGTGCCTAAATCATATTTAAATGGCCCACAAGTTATAAGCGGTTTCTAGCAAAACATTATAACTATCCAGGTTAAATGAAGATCGATGATCTCTGTTAACCAAACCATAATTTTACATTTAGTCATTTTGTCACACGATATCCAGATTAAGCATAAGGCACGGAGCATGTCATCCTTATTAAGCTTAATCAATTATTTCTTGATTTCATAGTAGACTATTCAAACAAATGATATCAATATCTTAGATTGATATATTTGAGCACGGCCATGCATTTTAACAGTCTAACTTATCAAGGGGCCCATGGATATCTCTCCCATAATTGAGAGGGACAAATTCCTTCACAATCAATCATATTCCTCTCCTTGATTTATTCTATATCCAACAGTAGTCTAATTTATTATCTAATTAAAAACAACTTTAGACAACGTCAAAAATATAGAATTTATCAAGTAGGAAATTATGATGAATTTAGGTCAAAGGACTTTTAATATTATTATGGCTAGAAAGTACTTATGACATATTCCATGAAGTACTCTCACAGTGGGTCATGTCCAATACAATATTCTCTAATATTTATTTATGTTTTAACTTGATATCACAAATATCCATGACCAGTAAAATATAGCCATCTAGTCACAAACATACTAATCTTAATTTATTATTGTTCTAATAATAATAAACTATCAGGGACAAATTTAGAATAATCATTGTATTCATTGTTGTTTTTTACTATCAAGTCACATACTTGATGACCACAAAACAAAATGCACTATTCATGGAAAGAAAAACCTCATATTATTATATAAAACATAACGACAATAGTATAAATACAAATTAACTCTAGGGCATATCCCTAACAACTGAGAGTGAATAATTTTACTCTGGATTTGGTTTTGAATTCTCAGATTGTAATAAGTTTAAGTTTAAAGTATTGTTTTATCCTATTATTTTGATTGTGTGACCTAGTTATAAAGACCCCTTGTCCTTTGGACGGTAGACATCCCCAGCCTTGTTGGGCCTAAGAAGTAGGGTGTTACATGAACGACCTGAGGAATAACTGCCTAGGACTACTCAGAATGGGGTAAGGAGTTGCGACTCAACCAGCTGGGGTAGCCAGAGGAGCACCTGTTAGGACAACTGGTGGATGAAGCTAAAAACCTCAAGTGAAAGCCAATGTCTTTGCGCTAAATCGGGAAGAGGTTGGAGTTGATTCAGCGGTAATTGAAGGTACGCTTTCTGTGCAAGGTCACTCTATTTCTGTTTTTATAGACCTCCGATCAACTCATTCATATGTGAACGATAAGTGTGCATGACATTTGGGTTGGGACAGGGTAGAGTTACCTTATACCATGTTAGTAAGTACACCTTTGGGGAGGCAGAGAGATGTGAGTAAGGTAGTTTAAGGATGTGATATTGTGGTTGGAAATGAGATTTTGAAGGTGGATCTCATAATCCTACCCATCGACGACTCTGATCTGATTCTGGGTATGGATTGGTTAGCGAAGCATGTAGCAAGAGTGGATTTCAAGGCCAAGATAGTGTAGTTTGTTAGACCTAGACGCAATGTATTAGAGTTTAGTAGGAAGAAGGTGAGGAAGTTGAAATTCTTGATAGCAAGAGCAAAGGTGCGGAAAATGCTGAAGAAGGGCCGTGTAGGTTATCTAGCTTATCTAATCAATAAGCCCAATGATCAGTGTACTTTGAAAAGCACTGAGGTGGTGAAGGACTTCACCGATGTATTTCTAGCCGAACTTACTTCTCTTCCACCTTCCCGAGAAGTCAAGTTTACCATCAATCTAGTTCTTGGAGCGAAGCCGGTGTCAAAGACTCCTTATCTGATAGCGCCCGCGGAATTGAAGGAATTCAGGGAGCAGCTAGAAAATTGGTTAAGCAAGGGTACATAAGACCTATTACATCGCTTGGGGAGCCCTGGTGTTATTTGTCAAGAAGAAGGATGGGACGCTGAGATTGTGCGTAAACTATAGAGGGCTGAATAACCTCACGATCAAGAACAAGTATCCCTTACCCTTGATTAACGTGTTGTTTGACCAGTTGCAAGGCTATTGTTACTTCTCCAAGTTAGATCTCTGACAAGGCTATTATCATATGTGAATCAAAGAAGAAGATATTCCCAAGACTTCTTTCAACACTAGATTTGGGCACTACAAGTTCGTGGTGATGCCGTTTGAGGTAACTAATGCACCTGTCATTTTCATGGACCTTATACATAGGGTTTTCTAGTTCTACCTAGAAAAGTTTGTGGTGGTGTTCATAGATGATATTTTGATCTACTCAAAAAGTCAAGAGAAGCATGCGGAGCATTTGAAGTTGGTACTAGAGAAATTGAGAGAGCATAAACTCTATGCTAAGTTTAGCAAATGCAAGTTTTGGTTGGATTCAGTGGCCTTTCTTGGTCACATGATATCTAAAGATGGAATCAAGGTGGACCAATCGAAGGTCGAGGCTATCTTAAATTGGAAGCAACCGGAGAATGTAATCGAGATCAAGAGTTTCCTGGGATTGGCAAGATATTACTGCCATTTTATTAAGAACTTCTCTATGCTGGCGACACCAATGACCCGATTGCTAACGAAGGATGTTCCGTACATATGGAATGATAATTGCGAGAAAAGCTTTCAAGAGCTTAAGAGGAGATTGATGACAGCACCAATGTTTAGCCTACCTGAAGAAGGTAAGGCCTATTCATTGTATACGGATGCTTCTAAGAAAGGACTAGGGGTGGTGTTGATGCAAGACACGAAAGTTACCGCCTATGCATCAAGGAAGTTGTAGCCGCATGAGGTAAACTATCCGACGCACGATCTGGAGTTAGCTGCGATAGTATTTACTTTGAAGAAATGGTGATACTATTTGTATGGAATGAAATATGAAGTCTTCACAGATCATAAGAGCTTGAAGTACATATTCACACAAAAGGACTTGAATATTAGGCAAATGAGGTGGATGGAGTTCTTGAAGGAATACAAGTGTCCAATTAACTTCCATCCAGAGAAAGTGAATGTGGTAACTGATGCGCTGAGTTGAAAGGTGATGATGGTTGTTTAAGGGTGCAAGAGGTTCAAATAGTAAAAGAAATCTTGGGGCAAAAGGCATAAGTGGGGGAAGGGAAAATTAGTTTGAGCAACCTAAGGTTGGAGCCTGAGCTGAGGTAAGAGATTACTGAGGTTCAATGGAATAACCAAGAGTTTCAGACCTTCAAGGCAAAGGAAGCAAAGAGAGGAAATAAGGAGTGTGAAACCCCACCTAAAACCAACCCTAGAGTAAGGGGGTCGGAAATGCATACCATATTATTTTGCATGAATATATATGTTTTTGAATGATTTTATGTGCTTTAGAATCGTGGATTGTAGGTTTAAATGCTTAGTGATACTTTTTTAGTAGGAGGGGTAAAATGGTAATTTTGCTTGAGGTCAGATTAAGGAGATAACTTGAGGAGTAGATAAGAAAAATATGTGGGTGAGGAAAGAAGAACAAGAGTTATTGTGGTTTAGTGGTTAGAGCTTGGTGAATTAATTTCTAAGGTCATGAGTTCAAATCCCATCATTTAAGTTTTATCATGATTATCTTCATTAAGTTTGAATTTTTGTTTTCTTGCATTCCATAAAATAGGAATGTTGTCTTAGGGGAGACATGAAGAGAATGTCCTAATCTTATCCTCATGTCCTAAAAAGAATTCTAGAGGAATTCTTGTCCTATTTATTACCTCTAGCTTGTCCTAACATCTTTATAATTCAAAACCATTAAATCCTTTCTTTTAAATTCCCAAAAAAAAAAAAATTCTGGGATAACTCCTCCACCATGAAATTCGAAAATCAGCTATGGTGGTTGGGTAGTTGGCCGAAAATAGGAGGGTAAATAGGAAGGGTTCCAAAAGAAAATCAATCACCATGAAAGGACCTTCAAATCTACCTTCATGTTGTTCATACTTTAGTGGAAAAAAATCTGGAAATTTTCCAGAATTGTTGTAGACCCTTTCTTCGAAAATTCAAGCCATAATCCCATTCATTTTCTGCCAAGAAAATGGTCATTTTATGTGGCTTGGAAGCTGGAAAAACTGTGCAAATTTGGGACTGCACAAAACAGCACCAAACCAGAAAAAAAAATTGGGCATTTCGCAGCTTGCAATTAAGGAAATGAAGCTGTTTTTAGTTCACCTTCAAGCCAGCAAATCTCTTCTGTATTTGTCCAGAAATAAGGCTGAAAAACCAACCTTGGAAGACCCTCAAACACCCCAGAAGAACCTCTGAAAATCGAGCTAAGGGTGTGCAAAATTCTGCAATCTTCGAAAATCCTGAACAACATGAAACCAGAATTTTCCAGCCTTGCTTCCTTCTAGCCTAAGGCCAAAAATCATCTTCAACCTCTGTAAAAATTGAACTTGCTCAGATGTAGACTAAACACCATAAACCCCACTCTTACCTTGAGCAAAAGGACTCCAAAGATACACCACAAAACACTCATAAGATCACTCCATTCAAACTCTTTTGAACTTCAAATAATTTCAGCATTTTACTCCATTAAAATCACTCTTGCATTAGGCTAATTAACCAGAATTTCCTCTGCCTTCATGGACTGAATTTCGGCCAGCTTTGAGCAACATTAACCTTCAACCATTTCAGGAAAAACCTCCATGTTCAGCCGGCACCATTGAACACATAGAAACCTCTCTTGATCAAAACACCATAGCTAACCTCTTACCTTAAACCTCTCCACTATTTCCTCCATTTAAATTTCAAAAAAAAAAACTGATCATCCTCTCTCTTTCTTGCTGAAAACCGAAACCCTCATTCATTCCATTCCATTCGGCCAGCCTTCTACCAAAATTCGTGCAGCACTTCTTCCAAATTCTCTCCATTCTCAACTAGAACACCAAGAACACACACTAACCTTCTTCAAGCCTAACCCTACTCTAAACACCTCCGATCACTCTCAAACACTCCAAATCACTTCCCTTTAATCCCTAAACCTCATTTCTGGTATTTATAACACAAAACCTCGCCAAAAAAAATTTCAAGCAGATCAAAATCAACATTTTTCTTGAAGGTCACAAGAACATTAACAAGGTAAGTCAAGAACAACTTTCTTATTCATCTTCTTCCATTCGATTATATCATTCTAATGCTCTCTCTCTCTCTCTCTCTCTCTCTCTCTCTCTCTCTCTCTCTCTCTCTCTCTCTCTCTCTCTCTCTCTCTCCTAACCGAAATGGTTGATCAAACATCAACCATGATCGTTTGTTTCATTGCACCATTCAAGACACTCCATCGCGCGTGGACCTTCTTTTATCTTCTTCGAAGTACTCGAAAATCAAGTATTCATTCTTAAATATCTCTTATTAAATTTTGAAATCATGTCTCTTAGGTGTTGATAGGGAGATGGAATCTGATTGGGAGATTGAGTATATGCATAAAGGGATTGGGGTTAGGACATGATGATTATTGTATATGACTAGGATATATGTATTTTCCTTTCGAATCATTGTATGTTCTTCATGCTTAATGAATTTTATGGATATTTGAAGCATGATTAGATATTATGACACCAAAGGTAATTAGGCTTTTATGTTCTTATTTTTCCATGGAAACCATGATTGATGATTATGCTTAGTATGATTTTGGCCATATGATGGTATGCGATAGTTCAAGTGTATGTTCATGAATGGAATGGTTTATTGTTTGATGATGGAGAATGTGATCATGAATCTTTTCTAGCACTAGGAAAATCATGATAAGAGATTATTTTCTTATTAATTCTAGGTTATGTTCATTAACAAAATTTATTACAAAAAAAATTAGAATTACTACTATATTTTCCCTCAAAATTCAAAACACTAGGGGATTTGGATTGGAATATTTAATTAGGCTATTAATATTTTTATTAAATAAAAATTTAATAAAATTCATTTATTCTTAATTTTATTTATTATTAATTAATTATTATCTATTAAAAATTATTTAATTTATTATTTATTTATAATAAAGCTATTTTTAAATTATCATTTATTAAAATTAATTAGGACTTAATATTATTTAAAATTCAAACCTTAGTTTATTTATTTTTAATAACACTCAAGAGTTATTATTTGAGTCTATAATTTATTAGCAATTATTTTAGAACCCCTAGTTATTTTAACTTATCAAACTAGACTTATTTTATAAAAATTTTTTTAGCATCTAGCCTTAAAACTTAGGACATTGGGGTCATGGTTAATCATGGTTGTAACTAGTTGAGCTAAGAATTTTTTGTGTAAGGCGGGTATAGCTTGAATATGACCTTATGTTTGGTGTTTACCCCAGGCGGGGTTAGGTCAGCCTTGGAAGACTTTTGGGTTTGAGCAAGCAAAGAAGCAGGTAAGCTCCTACATGGAGTTTTGTGAAGACCAAAAGTTATTGTGGCAAGCAAATGCAATGTATATGAACATTTATTTGTAAATGCAATTAAGGACTTTTTTTTCCTTTTTATTTCAGTCAAGCAAATCTTTTGTAAATTGAACAAGCCGTTTTACACAAATCTAAACTTTTTCTAAAACCCAACTTGATTAGACTTTTGGAAACCCTTAATTGCTATTTTCAAATAAAGCAAAGTTTGATCAATTTTCTCCCAAGGGGAACAATCAACGTTGAGTACTCAATAAGAGTAGACCACCAGGACTAGTCTTTGAAAGGTTAGAGTAAATCTCTCAGTAGGTGGCCACCTCTGAGGGGTGAGTCCTTCCTGGATAGGATGCCAGTCCGGTAGGTCATACCGGTCCGAGCTAGCAAGTTTCAGTCATGTGGACTGTGTGTTCCGGAGTGGACAACCGGTAAGTTTGGGTGTAGAGATGGAGGAGTATCTCACCTGGTAGGCTGTACACCTACCTTTTGTCAGCTTGCATAAAGTGTAGCATTCTGACAGTTATTTAGTCATGGGGCCCAACGTGTGGTAACCCATGGCTACCCATTTGAGTGGTTGTATTTATTGTGCACATGTATGGTTTGAAAAGCGAAACACCACTCTTTATTTTCAGCATTTATTTATTGCTTGCCAGTTCTTTTCCTTCTGAAACTTTTACAACTTGCATACATGAATTATTTTACCTGAAACACTCAAAGCACACACGGGCTTACTGAGATTTTTATCTCACCACCTTTTATGCCATATTTTCAGGAAGATCCTGCTGTGGAGGTCATTAGCTAGATTGTTGCCTGTGCTTGAAGACTCATGTTATTTACTTTAAGTGTTGTTTGAGAGATTGTTGCAAATAATTTATTTTAGATTTGTGCCAGTATTTATCTTTTGGGTTGTAATAAATTTAATTTTAAAGTCTTTTGTTTTATTTTATTTTCATGTAACCTAGTTATAAAGACCCCTTGTCCTTTGGACGGGGCGACATCCCCGGCCCTGCTGGGCCTAGGTAGTGGGGTGTTACAAGGAGTTTTGGACTGATGAAGCAGGAATGATGTATTTTTGAGAACAGCTATCTGTACCGGATGACCCTGTATTGAAGAGAAAGATAATGGATAAGGCTCACAAAAGCAAGTATTCTATTCACCTGGGAGAAGTGAAGATGTACCAAGATTTGAAAAAGGCCTACTGATGGCCGGGAATGAAAAGAGCTATGGCGCAATACGTCTCTACTTGCCTGACGTGTCAGATGGTAAAAGTGGAGCATAAGGCAGCTGGATTAGTACAACCGTTGCCCATTCCCGAGTGGAAGTGGCAAGAAGTAACGATGGATTTCATCACCGGGCTACCAATGTCGAAGTCTATGAAGGATGCCGTGTGGGTTTTGGTTGATAGGTTGACCAAGACAGCTCATTTCATTCTGATAAATGTGAAGGACTCTATGGAAAAATTGGCTAAGACGTATATTCGAGAAGGGTTTAGATTGTATGGTATGCCGTTAAGTATTGTATCCGATTGGGATCCCAGATTTATCTCGAGATTTTGGACCAAATTTTAGGAGTCAATAGGAACGACTCTAAAGCTCAGTACTTTTGCTCATTCACAGACAGATGGATAATCCAAAAGAGTTTTCCAGATATTGGAGGATATGTTTAGGGCTTGCGTGCTAGATTTTGGGGATAAGTGGTTGGATTGTATACCTTATGCTGAATTGGCCTACAACAATAGTCATCAAGCATCAATTCGAATGGCACCCTAAGAAGCGTTATATGGATGAAAATGTCAAGTACTGTTACATTGGGGTTAGTCAGAGGATTGTTAAATCAGCAAGTTTAGGGAAGTGAATATTGAAGAAATGACCGACAAAGTGAAAGTGATAAGGGAGCTAAAAGCCGCGCAAAGCTGATAGAAGAGTTACGCCGACAATAGAAGAATGGAGTTGGAGTTTCAAATGGGAGGTCGGACTTTTCTAAAGATAACACCGAGTAGAAGGATTATGAAGCATCCTAAAGGAGAGAAGTTGAGTCCTAGATATTTAGGACCTTTTCCAATGATTGAAAGGATCGGACCCATAGCATATCGGTTGGTGCTGCCATAACGGTTAGTAGGAATTCACGATGTGTTCCTTGTGTCCCAATTGAGGAAGTACAACCCTGATCCGGAGCATGTATTGAATGAGGAACCATTGATTCTTCAGCCTGATTTGAGCTATGTGGAGAAACCAATTAAAGTTCTAGATCGCAATGTCAAGATGTTGAGGAATATGTAGATACCAATGGTGAAGATTTTTTGGGAGTCATAGTTCTTAGGAAGCGACGTGGGAGACTGAAGATTGGTTGAGGAGGAAGTATTCGAGTTTGCTTTAGAGGAATATTACTCTGAATTTCAATACGAAACTCTCTTAAGGGGGAGAGGATGCAATTCCCTGTATTAAGCTACCTTTATTATGTGGGGGAAGTCGTGCATGTCATAGCATTTTTATATTGCATTTGGTAAATTGAATTATTTTCATGAAAATATGAGTTTCATGAGTTTGTTGTTTCATGAATTAATTTGTTCTTGAAGTGGTTGTGTTATTTGAATTAGTTGAGCTTTATTTTATTGAGGAGAATTCATTAGGAAGAGGATGAAGCAAGTGAGTAGGAATTAAGGGAATTTAATTAGGAGAATATTTATACAAGAATTAATGTGAAAAAGTGGATAAAGCTTGATGTTTAATTCTTGATAAGCTTGAGTTCAAATCCTAGCTAATTCAAACCCTTTCTTATCTCTTATTATCTTTTCCCTAACTTTTCCTAAGCTTGATCGAAATTCTCCGAGGGTAGCCACCACCTTGGAGAAAACTCCTAAATTTAGGATGGTGATTTATCTTGTGAATTAATTTTTAAAGCATTTGAAAATAAATTAAATTCTTATTTCTAATATCTTATCATAATCTTTTAGAGAATTTTAAATATTACTAATTTAGATTTTTGAAAGCTATATCTTAGTAAATTAGTAGGAAATAAAGAATATAAAAATATAGCTTATTTTCTCCAAGTAGCCGCTAGTTTTTAAGGAGATAAGTCTCTATATTTTAATTTTCTTCAAATAATTTTTAAAAAGGATAAAAGCTGGATATTAAATGAAGCATTTATCTCTTGGATAAGGATTTTCAAAATTTTGGGAAAAAGGAAGAAGGACTTCGAGTAGCTTCAAGGGAAAAAGGAAACCAAAATTTTTTCTTGTAAAATAACTATTTAATAGCCATTTAAACTATTTAAATTAATATAGGAAATAAATTAAATTATTGCTTAACTAAATAACCTAATTCCTTCCTATATTTTACTAGAAATTCCCTCAAAGCTGCCACCACATATTAGAGCAATTATAGCACAACTAAAACTCTCCAAAACCTGGCGAGGGTTATCCAAGAAAACCTTAACCAACTAGGACTTTGTTCTAGACAAAAAAAAATACCAAAATTTCCTCTCCATTTCCTTCAAATTTTCAGCCACAATTTAGTACTGTACTGCACAAAAATTCTAGCCAAAAAACCTGCATAAAAACCTCTCTAGTTATCGAGCAAAAATAGCTACACAAAGACTACTTTTTCTTTTCTCATTCTCGCCATCACGAAGGCCAAAAACCAGCCTGATTTCTCCCCTCTTTCTATCTAGATTTTCAGCTAGCATAAGCATCAAAAAAATAGTAGAAATAACCCCTAAACTATAGTCGAGCTTCGACACTCAAAGAAGGACCAAAGTTGCCCAACTTTTCTCTTGCGATCAAGAATCCATAGCAAGGTAGAACTCCTCCAAACACCAAAACACCAAACCCTAGAATTTTCTATCCAGCAAACCAAAAAATTCCTACCCTCTCAACCCTTCAAACTCATGAAACAAATAGCATTCTGCCTGTACGAAAATTCGGCCAGCCTACCCCAAGAACAAAGCCAAAACCAAAACTCTCTACAAGGCAATTGATCTTCAACACTACTATTCATCTCTTACTCCATTCTTTCTCTCTTTTCTCCCTTAAATCACGTCCATAAGGGACTAATTTTATCCCTTTCTTGGTGAGTCTCGATCAAGGACATCTAGGCGGACCAATCTCTTCAACTGTCATTTGAACTCAAGCTAGTCATCAAGGAATTGTCGTCTTTTAAGTCTAGAACGCTAAGAGATAATCAAGATCCTATCTTTACAAATTTAAATGGCTTTAATGTTTAAAGTATTAACTTATGAATGCTCATGAGTCTAGCATGAAAGCATGAATGAACTAAAATTATGAATAGGTTGATGTAAACCACAGACAAAGCATGTATGAGATCAGATATTCATGCATATTGTCATGATGAATCGAAATCCATGCTAAGTAGGCAAAGATAAGATCTTTCAATGTTTATGGGGTTGATTATGATGATTTTAAGCTAGTTGAATACAAGAGTTGTCATATAGTGATTTCATTTGGATAAATGCATGGTTATGATCAATAACATGGCAAAGGAAGTTGTGCATGTAATCTAATGAATTGAATTACCTAGATACCATGCATGAATTAGGTGATTAATGAGATCATGAAAAGTCATGTTGCATGAAATAGTGGATGTAATATTTGGATTCTAAGTAAAGAATCATTTATTCTAGATAAGGAATGAGTGGAAGAAAGGGCCACCAATTGAATTGGGTCTAGGTGTTAATTTATTTAAGTAAGTCCTTGCATAACTATTTTGATAAATATTATATATTTGCAAGCAATTTTTACAATGTTATTTGAAATTGATGTCAATATGATGTTTTGACAAGAGGATTGAAACGTTAGCTAAACATGATGAGTTACACTGTGTCGTTTTGATACTGGGGTTGGAAATGTGGATGTGTTAGTATCTAAATGAGTTTATCAAATTTCAATTATTCAAACTCAAAAATGATTTCTTACACTATCCCTAACTGATTTGGAAATGCTATTATGAAAAATCACGTTTTGCAATCAAGCTAATCAAAGACTTTCGAAAAAGGAAAAATGATTTTGCCCCTAAATAGAGAGCGTTAAGTACTCACTGGGGGTAGGCTAGTAGTACTAGTCTTGAAGAGCAAGAGTGAGTCTTCTGGCAGGAGGCTACCTCCAGAAAATAAATTCAACTTGGAGAAGCGACAGTACTACATAGTTTGGCCATCCGAGCTAGCATATTGGTGTTAGAATTTGTGGACTCCTAAACGAGGAAAACATCCACAAATCCCTCCCAAGGACCCAAGTAAACGATTAAGAAGATCTAAGGTTTAAGAATTACCTCTGGTTGCTGTAATCGAAATCCTTCGATTCTGGTTGCGCTGTTGTACGTTCAACCCGAACAATCACTAGACGCTACAGTATGCGAACGTCCTCTATCGGATACACACCGCGAACTCACTCGATACCCAGGGAGTGCTAGCGCCTAGGGT
The DNA here is from genome assembly GCA_026120185.1 of Voacanga thouarsii. Classification (NCBI taxonomy): domain Eukaryota; kingdom Viridiplantae; phylum Streptophyta; class Magnoliopsida; order Gentianales; family Apocynaceae; genus Voacanga; species Voacanga thouarsii. Next base: position 1,258,449 of record JANUWF010001152.1, read on the forward strand.
TTGAGAGGTTTTTTTTTTTTTCTTTTCTGGTAGAGAATGGCACGAATGTTCTCAATCGAAAAATTGGACTATTGAAAAGACAGCTAGGGTTTTCTTAAAAACCCCCCGAACCTCTTAGAGTCCAACCCTAATAATATCTTATCATATTTTAATTTAAATTGAAATTAAATTAAAATTGATATGATAAGATTCTGCCATTATCTCGGTAATTTAACTAATTAATTTACCGAGTCAGATTCTTATAATCTGGACATCATCCAGATACATCGAATGTGGACATATTTCCAGATTCATTGTATCTGGTAAATTTTCTAAGTACGATTAACTTAGACATATTTCCAGATTCATCGAACCTGGTCACCAGAAAAATTACCTAACAAGTTCGCTTATTGTGTGACCCTATAGGTTCATTTAACACTGGCAGTGTGCCTAAATCATATTTAAATGGCCCACAAGTTATAAGCGATTTCTAGCAAAACATTATAACTATCCAGGTTAAATGAAGATCGGTGATCTCTTTGAACCAAACCATAATTTTATATTTAGTCCTTTTGTCACATGATATCCAGATTAAGCATAAGGCACGGAGCATGTCATCCTTATTAAGCTTAATCAATTATTTCTTGATTTCATAGTAGACTGTTCAAACAAATGATATCAATATCTTAGATTGATATATTTGAGCACGGCCATACATTTTTAACAGTCTAACTTATCAAGGGGCCCATGGATATCTCTCCCATAACTGAGAGGGATAAATTCCTTCACAATCAATCATATTCTTCTCCTTGATTTATTCTATATCCAACAGTAGTCTAATTTATTATCTGGTTAAAGACAACTTTAGACAATGTCAAAATATAGAATTTATCAAGTAGGAAACTATGATGAATTTAGGTCGAAGGACTTTCAATACTATTATGGCTAGAAAGTACTTATGACATATTCCATGGAGTACTCTCACAGTGGGTCATGTCCAATACAATGTTATCTAACATTTATTTATGTCTTGACTCGATATCACAAATATCCATGGCCAGTAAAACATAGCCATCAAGTCACAAACATACTAATCTTAATTTATTATTATTCCAATAATAATAATCGATCAGGGACAGTTTTAGAATAGTCATTGTATTCATTGTAGGGTTTTACTATCAAGTCACGTACTTGATGACCAACAAAATAAAACTCACTATTCATGGAAAGGAAAGCCTCATATTATTATATAAAACATAATGACAATAGTATAAGTACAAATTAACTCTAGGGCATATCCCCAACAATTGGTCCATGTGGATATTGTTGATCTAGGTTAGACAACTGGAGTGTTGGGTGTAGGGATGGGGGAGTATCTCACCCTAGTTGGAGAATCCTCCACTGCCCATTGTTGAAAGAATACATTGGGACGCTATCTCAGTGGTAACTATGATATGGATTATGATGCTATTGTTTAGATCATTTGCTTATTCTTACTTAATGAATTATGAATATGATAAAACAGTGATTTATTATGAACTATTTTGGATTCATTGAGCAAGGCTCCTATACATAAATGTTATTGATTAAATTGACTTGCAAACACAATTTTGTGATTTTAATAAACCTACATGCACGAAATGGTTATAATTGACACTTGCACACACGAGACTTACTGATATGCCAATCTCACACCTTTCATATCATGATTTCAAGTGAGTACTTATATTGAGCAAGTTGAAGGAATAAGCGATAATCGCCATCGTTTATTTTAGTTTAACTTGTATTTCATTCAAGAGATGTTTGGTAGTTTTGATCTCACGGATTTGTATAAGTATTTCCCTCGGATGTAATAAAAGATTTTATTATTTTAATTAGTTGGGTTTTTTTCTATTATTTAATATTTGCATCTTGTTATAAAGGACCCCTGGTCCTCTAGATGGGGTGACATCCCACCCTATCTGGGTACATAGGTAGTAGAGTGTTACAAGTGGTATCAGAGACTAGGTTTAGGGAAATGATATTGTTGACTACTACCTAACTCTTAGGAATTGAGATTTATTGAACAGCATTTGAACTCTAGGGAGTGAGATTTAGTTCTGATTTCTTTCTATTTCTTTTATTAGATGACTAGAAGATCCATAGCTGCGACCCGAGACTGGCCATTTATGTGCGGTCCCACAAGTGGTAGAGCGTCTAGCCCTATAACAGTACTAGATTCGTCCTCATATGAGTTAGAGATGGAACCTGAGGATGGATGGATCCCCAGTGAGGATGAGTTCGACCATAAGCCGCCTATGATAGAGGACTTAAGTATAGAGGAATGACCCGATGATCCAGCACCTGAGATACTTGCACTTGAGTAGAATGAGGGCTTGGCAAAGTATGAGGGTGATGATGAGGGGGAGATCGTAGGTGGAGGAGCAATTGAGGATGAGAGTGAGGCTGAACTGGGAGGACTTAAGGTTGAGGGAGAAATAGGAGGGCTTAGGGCAGAAATGATTGAGGATGAGGATAGAGTAAACACATCTGTGATCCCATCTATAGAAAAAGACACCCCGATATTACTGGGAAGTAAGTCTTATGAGTCAGAGTCTAGGAGATCTAAGAGTGCACTGATGCTAGCTACAGAGAAACTGAGGGATGTGGAGTTGAAAGCCAAGTTAAGGGGTAGAGACTCTGGAGAGTTCATGCTGGGGCGGCCTAGGAAGAAGCATAGATCCTTCGGTTTTGCATGCTATTGCAATGTAGTTTGCAACATAGATCATGACAATAGCTGTGCGAGATAGTTAGTGGAACCTCCTTCAAAGGCTTTTGAGGATTCTAGCGACTCTAGTGATACTTAGAGTTTTAGGACCGTTAGTGCTAATTCTTTATTTTAAAACATTTGTTTATTTATTTGATTTAGAACTTAATCGTTATTTCGAAATTTGTATAGCCAGAATAAAAAGGGGTACCTAGTGGGAACTCATTTATTTTGTCCCAATTTGGAATTGGCTAATAAAAATGTAATTTATTTTATTTCTTCATCCTACTTGGAGCATTATTTGCAAAATTTATTTTTCGATACATTACAAGTTACTTCAAATCTATAAGTTGAACAATTGCATGCTATGCACTTCCCCTTACTAAGGTTTGTATTGGGTGCAACTAAATGGCACCAAGGCGTACAACTACTATGCGAGATAGAACCATTCGGGAGAATGAGTCAACCACTCCAGAATTCGAGTAGAAGCGTCGGTCCACCATAGAAGTGGAAGAGGAACTCGAGCAAGAGCGGGAACTGACATTTGGAGGATTCCGAGAGGTGACCATGGGGCAGGCCTTTGATAAGATGGTTGCCATTCTTCAGAACTTGACTAAGAAAGTGGATAAGGTGGATAAAAAAGCACCTAAGGGTGATGATGAGGCCTAGGAACGATTCCTGAAGTTCCAACCTCCGACGTTTCCCGGAGAAGTGGAGCAAGATGAAAAGGCAGAATAATGGATTGAGCAAATGGAGGATATCTTTGTGACTTTTCAGTACTCTAAGAAGAGGAGGGTGAAGTTTGCTGCATTCAGGCTGAGGGGACCTGGCCGAGCTTGGTGGCAGCAAGTCTAGGAGGACTGAGAGAAAGAGGATAGTGACTGGACATAGAAGAACTTCGTGGAGGCCTTCCGAGTAGAGTATATACCATGATGGATAGTGGAGAAAAGGAAGGACGAATTGTGGACTCTCAAGCAAGAAGGAATGACCGTGGCTCAAAATGTTGCATGGTTTACACAGCTGTCCAAGTACTGCAAGTTCTAGTAGATACCACGTAGAAGCAGACACATCAATTTGTGAAGGGTCTCAGGTAGGACACGAGGAAGGCACTAGTACCATCTCTATCAGTGACATATATGGCTACGGTAGATACAGCAACTCTAACAGAAAATGAGGATAGGAACTAGCCGATGAACCAGCCATTCTAGCGGAGCTGACCACCAATGAGACACCCGGCTTACAAGCGACCTGCTAGCCCAATGTAGGGGAGAAATAAAGGAAAGTAGCCCAGGACATTACTACTAGGTCCTATGTTGAGCGCTCTGATGTGTCAGAATTGCAAGTGGCGGGGTCATGCCAAAAGAGATTGCTGGTCAAAATGAGAGACGAAGAGATGTTTCAATTGCGGAGACCCAAACCACCTGAGAAACAACTACCTAAGACCACTCAGAATGGGGCAAGGAGTTGCGACACAACCAGCTGGGGTAGCCAGAGGAGCACCTGTTGGGACAACTGGAAGAGGAGACCAAAAACCTCAAGTGAAAGCCAAGGTCTTGGCACTAAATCGGGAAGAGGTTGGAGTTGATTCAGTAGTAGTTGAAGGTACACTTTCTATGCATGGTCACTCTATTTTAGTTTTAATATACCCCCGATCGACTCATTTATATGTGAACGATAAGTGTGCATGTCATTTGGGTTAGGACAAGGTGGAGTTACCTTATACCATGTTAGTGAGTACACCTTTGGGGAGGTAGATAGCTGCGAGTAAGGAAGTTCAAGGGTGTGATATTGTGGTTAGAAAGGAGATTTTGAAGGCAGATCTCATAATCCTACCCATCGATGACTATGATCTGATTCTAAGTATAGGTTGGTTAGCAAAGAATGGAGTAAGAGTGGATTGCAAGGCCAATACAGTGTAGTTTATTAGACTCGGATGCAATGTATTTGAGTTTAGCGGGAAGAAGGTGTGGAAGTTGAAATAATTGATAGTAGGAGCAAAGGTGCAGAAAATGTTGAAGAAGGGCTGTGTAGGTTATTTGTCTTATCTAATCAATACACCCAAGGATCAGTGTACTTTAAAAAGCACCGAGGTAGTGAAGGATTTCACCGATGTATTTCCAGCTGAACTTACTTCTCTTCCACCTTCCTGAGAAGTCGAATTTACCATCAATCTAGTTCCTGGAGCAAAGCCAGTGTCGAAGACTCCTTATCAGATAGCGCCCACGGAATTGAAAGAATTGAAGGAGCAGCTAGAAGAACTTGTTAATCAAGGGTACATAAGACCAAGTACATCGCCTTGGGGAGCCCCGGTGTTATTTGTCAAGAAGAATGATAGGACACTGAGATTGTGCATGGACTATAAAGGGTTGAATAACCTCACGATCAAAAACAAGTATCCCCTGTCTTTGATTGACGAGTTGTTTGACCAGTTGCAGGGCTTTTATTACTTCTCCAAGTTGGATCTCCGATAAGGCTATTATCAGGTGCGAATCAAAGAGAAGGATATTCCCAAGATGGCATTCAACACTAGATATGGGTACTACAAGTTAGTGGTGATGCCATTCAGTGTAACTAATGCACGTGCTGTTTTCATGGACCTTATGCATAGGGTTTTCTAGCCATACCTCAATAAGTTCGTGGTGGTGTTCATAGACGATATTTTGATCTATTAAAAAAGTCTCGAGAAGCATGCGGAGCATCTGAAGTAGGTATTGGAGAAATTGAGAGAGCATAAACTCTATGCTAAATTTAGCAAATGCGAGTTTTGGTTGGATTCAGTGGCCTTTCTTGGTCATGTGATATCTAAAGATAGAATTAAGGTGGACCCATCGAAGGTTGAGGCTATCTCAAATTGGAAGAAACCAGAGAGCGTAACTGAGATCAGGAGTTTCCTTGGATTGGCAGGATATTACTGCCGTGTTATTAAGAACTTATATACACTGGCAACACCGATGACCTGATTGCTAAGGAAGGATATGTCGTACGTCTGGAAAGATAAGTGTGAGAAGAGCTTTCAAGAGCTTAAGAGGAGATTGATGACAGCACTAGTGTTTAGCCAACCTAAAGAAGGTAAGGCCTATTTCTTGTATACGAATGCTTCTCAGGAAGGACTAGGGGCAGTGCTGATGCAGGACAAGAAAGTTATCACCTATGCATCAAGAAAGTTGAAGCTGCACGAGGTAAACTATTCGACGCGGACCTGGAGTTGGCTGTGATAGTATTTGCTTTGAAGAAATGGCAACACTATTTGTATGGAGTGGAATATGAAGTCTTCATGGATCATAAGAGCTTGAAGTACATATTCATGCAAAAGGACTTGAATTTTAGGTAGAGGTGGTGGATGGAGTTCATGGAGGAATACAAGTGATAAATTAACTACCATCTGGGGAAAGCGAATGTGGTAGCTGATGCGCTGAGTTGAAAAGTGATGATGGCTAGTTTAAGGATGCAAGAGGTTCAAATAGTACACAAAATCTTTGGGCAAAAGGCAGAAGTGGGAGAATGGAAAATTAATTTAAGCAACCTGAGATTGGAGCCTAAGCTGAGGCAAGAGATTAGTGAGGTTCAGCAGAATAACCAAGAGTTTCAAACCTTCAAGGCAAAGGTAACAAAGAGAGGGAATAAGGAGTTTTGGACTGATGAAGTGGGAATGATATATTTCTGAGAATGGCTATGTGTACCGAACAACCCCTTATTGAAGAGAAAGATAATGGATGAGGCTCACAGGAGTAAGTATTCTATTCACCTAGGAGAAGTGAAGATGTACCAAGATTTGAAAAAGGCCTATCGGTGGTCGGGAATGAAAAGAGCTGTGACTCAATACGTCTCTACTTACCTGATGTGTAAGAAGTAAAAGCATAGCATAAGAAGGTAGCCAGATTACTACAACCGTTGCCTATTCCCGAGTGGATGTTGAAAAAAGTAACGATAGATTTCGTCACTGAACTGCTGATGTCGAAGTCTATGAAGGATGCTGTGTGGGTTGTGATTGACAGGTTGACCAAAATAGCTCATTTCATTCTGATAAATGTGAATGACTCTATAGAAAAATTGGCTAAGATGTATATTCGAGAAGTGTTTAGATTGTATGGTGTGCCGTCAAGTATTGTATCTGACAGGGATTCCAGATTTACCTTGAGATTTTGGACTAAATTTCCGGTGTCATTGGGAATGACTCTAAAGCTCAATACTTCTACTCATCCACAGACAGATGGACATTCCAAAAGAGTCATCCGAATATTAGAGGATATGATTAGGGTTTGCATGTTGGATTCTGGAGATAAATAGTTGGATTGCATACATTATGCCGAATTAGCCTACAACAATAGTCATCAGGCATTAATAGGAATGGCACCCTATGAAGCGTTATATGGACGAAAATATCAAGTGCCGTTGTATTTGGGTTGGTTAGAGGATGGTCAAATCAGCAAGTCTGAAGAAGTGAATATTGAAAAAATGACCAGCAAAATAATGGTGATAAGGGAGCTGAAAGCCTCGCAAAGCCAACAAAAGAGTTATGCCGACAATAGAAGAAGGGAGTTGGAGTTTCAAGTGGGAGTTCAGACTTTTCTAAAGATAATGCCGAGCAGAGGGATTCTAAAGCATCCTAAAGGAGGGAAGCTGAGTCCTAGATATTCCGAGCTGAGGGATTTTTCTTTCAAGAGATGTTTGTTAGTTTTGATCTCTCGAATTTGTATAAGTATTTCTCTCAGATGTAATAAAATATTTTATTATTTTAGTTGGGTTTTTTTCTATTATTTATTATTTGCACCTCGTTATAAAGACCTTTGATCCTCTTAACGGGGCAACATCCCACCCTATCTGGGTGCGTAGGTAGTGGAGTGTTACAATAATTCTGATCTTGGTTCTAACTTGTTTTTCTTGATTAGTACATAAGCTGGACAGCCCCATATCCTAAGATGATTCAGATTTGGCTTACGCCCAGTCCATATCTCATAGGGCATCCAACTACTAACTTGGAAGGCACCAAGTTCAAAATGTATGTCGCTGTTTCCAGGGCATATCCCTAAAAAGAGACCAGAAGAGTAGCATGAGATATCATGCTTCAGGCCATTTCCATTAATGTCTTGTTCTTTCTCTCAGCTACTCCATTCTGTTGGGGTGTCCTCGACGCAGAGAGTTAGGATACTGTCCCATGATGTATCATGTAATCCTTAAATTCACTGAGGAGATACTCTCCACCATGATCCGATCATAAAGTTTTGATCAGTTTACCTGTCCAACGCTCCATTTCAGCCTTAAACTCTTTGAACTTGTCGAAAGAGTCAAACTTACGCCTCATTAGGTATACATAACCAAACATTGTACAATCATCTGTGAAATTGATGAAGTACTGAAAACCCGCTCCAGCTGGTGTAGACAAAAGACCACACACATCAGTGTGAGCAAAGGCCAATATATCCTTGGCTCTATTCACCTTTTGGATGAACGACTTTTTGGTCATTTTCCCACAAAGCAGGATTCACACTAAGGCCAACTTTCCAATCTTAATAAGTCCAAGGGCCCATCATAGATTAACCTCTGAATCCTGGTTGAGTTAATATAACCCAACCTTAGATGCTAAAGATATGAGTCATTAACATTGGTCTTTCTCTTCCTACTTAAAGATTTAGTTTGAGCGTTATTTATTTAATTGTTTGTAAGATTTAAGAAGAATAAGTTTCCATATATATGCCCAAAATAAAGAACTTCTCCATTTCTACTAATAGTAATACCAAAATGAAAAGAAACAGAATATCCCTAATTTATAAGTTTTGCAACTGAAACCAAATTCTGTCTAAATCCAGGTACATATAAAATATCCTTCAAAATAACTACTCTATTACAATAAAAAAATAAGATCCAGCTCTCCCACTACAAGGGCCCACACTTGCGCTCCATTTCCTACTCGTAGTCCATGCTCGCCCTTCTGGAGTCTTCTTATCTTTCTAAACCCCTACACAGAGTTACAGATATGATCAGTGGTTCCAAAATCAATAATCCAAGTGGAAGTTGACCCAACTATTGAAACTGACTCTAGATAGAGAACAATACATGTAAGGTTTTTCTTGGCTTGAAGCTCTGGACACTCCTTTTTTCAGTGTCCCTTCTGCCTGCACTTGAAGCACTTGCTTTTGGGCTTGTTAGGCTGGTTCTTGGGCTAGGCTACTGCATTTCCTTTCTTCTTCTTGAACTTCTTCAGTTTGGGCCTAATTCTGGAAGAAAAAGCCCTAGCAATCATAGCTTTGGACTAACGTTCTCCGCTACTTGAAGCTCTTTCATTAACTCGGTTAAACTCTTATTCATATTGTAGTTCAACTTAAACTGAGTAAAAGAACCTGATAGAGATTCGAGAACTTTGTCCACTTGGCTTTCGGTGTCATGTTGCACATATGCTCCCTTAACCATCTTAGTGTTTATGATCATCCTAAGAACTTCCTGCCTTGCGGGCCGGCTCTTATCGGCGAACATCGTGGGTAATGACTGGTTAATGTAGTACACAGTGGCCATGTACTTGTGTTTGGATTGGAGCACATTAGACATGGAGGCCAACATGTAGCAATGTGCCATCTTGTTAGCCTTTTTCCATGCCTTCTCAGTCTCGAGCTCAACATCGGTGGAACCTTTCCCAATAACAGGGCAAGTTTCATAAAAGACATACTTATACTCCTCAGCAGTGAGTATTATGTCCAAGTTCCTTTTTTAGTCCACATAATTTAGACCCGTTAACTTATTCTCTCGAAGAATAACGGCCAAATGACTAAAAGAACTTCCACCAACCATTTCTGAAAATTTGAAAATAAAAGAAAACTCAGTTTGTGAAAAACAAAATAATTTGTAACTTTATCCTCATATTAAATCCGATAATAGTTAACCCTATCACTATTATCTTTAATATGATTAATTTGGCTCTTAGGAAAACTAACATAGCTTCTTGGGAAGAGTAACAGTTTTCTAAGTTAAGTGTATTAACCACCACAAATTAATTTCCCTTCAAGGTAATGATATAGAAGATAACTTCATTGATAGGATGGCCATTTCTTCTCATTTCCTATGGACATTCCTCGCACTACAACCTCCAACCTAGGATGGCCGATCATAGCACATGTCCTGAGTTATTAATTATATCTATACATTAGTTCTAGATCCATGTGGTATTCCCATCCTATACGGGTTCACTCTCAGGGTGACGCGAGGAGACCCACGATCTTTAATGAGGATTGTGACAGAAGCCGTGGAGCCGTTGGAACCCCTCTCCCACTTAGTCTTTTAAAACAAAGGTTTTTTTCAAGAAAATATTTTTTAAAAAATATCCCATTAAGTATCCCTTAACTCTTTGTAAAATATCTAAATTCATAAATCTCTATGTCAAGGTAAAATCCTTTAAGAGATTTTCTATGAATTTATTTTACACAATTAAGACTTTAATGATTTCCAAAATTTTCCTTTTAAACTTTCTAGAGACTTTTGGTCTCTAGTTTAATTTGACAAAAATAATTTTCTAATGCAAAAATAAAACAAAAATGGCTTTCTATTTTAACTTACAAAAATATCTAAATCCAAAATATTTTCTATGTCAAGGATTAAAATCCTTTGAGAAAATATCCAAGGATTAATTTTGTCAAAGTAAAAACTAACCATTTTTTTTAATTTGAAAAATGTTTTTCTTGTCATAAATTTCCCAAAGACTTTGATCTTTGAGAAAACGCGCACATAAGGTACACAAAAGAAATAAGCATGATAGAAAACTATGATCGTTTTCATACGTTTATGTTCTTTTAACCCAAGTGTTCACATAATAAAATTAAACACATTAATCAATTAATGGTCTTGTTTAACCCTAATTTTCCTTTACTATTATTTTTCATACAAAATATTCAAAGAATATAAACTATTGCAATAAAAATAACTTCACATGGTATGGGACCAAAAACCCAAAAAAAAAAAAAAATTCTCGCTGGTCCAGTGCACCCCCACACTAGATAATAGCCCATGGGAAAAACCCATGGACCGTGATCTGGGTGGGTGCCTGCGACCCAGGTCCCCGCACTCACGGAAGTTGCTGCTCGATTTTTGGGAAATCAGGCTTCCGCGAGGAAGCTTCCTCGCACACGCTTTTGAGCCGAGGCTAACTCGAGCCCGGCTGCAGCTCCAAGTCGCGACTAGCTTGGACGGCTTCAGCTCCTCTCACATTATGCAACACGGCTCGGCTTCGACGGCTCAGCTTCACGGCTTAGCTGCTACAATGACCTTCTTCTCCAAATTCCTCTGTGCATTGCAGATGTTCTGGGTCTTGGTTTTTTACATGGATTACATCCAAAAATCATCCAAAACAATCCACAAATGCCTATGCCTTTAATTATAGGCTGACACGAACACTATAAAAGCTTTAAAAAAAAAACATTTACAGTGTTCCTATGTCTCAACCGTGAGACTTATAGAGGAATCTACCCATACTAAAAAACACGAAGGATCACTGATTTTAATCATTTGACCGGTTTTATTCACAAACATGCAACCTATATTGCCATATAAGCCATGCTCTGATGCCACTTGTACATTAATATGGCAAAAACGAAGACACCGAAGCATGCTATAGAACAAAATCGAAAACAGAGCATTGCATGAAAGTTGTTTACCTCTGTGTTTCTTCACTAATCTAGGGGGTGCCAGCGCCTCAGTCTGAACCGATCCTGGTTTAGGGATCGATTCTTCAGGCTATTGTCCCGCAAGCCGACAGCTTTTTTTGGGCATGAATGCGACTCCTCTTAGCTATCGGAATATAACCCCACCTGAAATACCTAGTGAAAGCTATAGATGAAGAGGATGATCTTCCTAATCCGACTAAATACTATTAAGCATTAATCAGGAGAGACGTGTCTCTATTCTTGTTTTCCACAGAGAACACACGCACTAGAGAGAAGAAAAGGCTAAAAACAGCTTGAGGGGAAAAAAAAAGAACGTGCTCTAATGAACCTCTTCTGTTGCCCTCTGAATCCCAACAACCTTAATCATAGGTTATTATCCAGGCATTCCAAAAACAAACAAAAGTCCTAAGGCCCAAATCATGTTAAGCCATTAAATAGGCCTTTAGACATATGGCCCAGTTCATTGGATTAAACCTTTAATTTAATTTAATTATTCCTAGACTGATACAAGCCCAATAATTAAATTAATTAAATAACCCAATAGACCAATATAAACCTCAAGCCTTAGCCCAGTTCATTGGGTTAAGCCTTTAATTCAATTTAATTATTCCTGGACTAATACAAACCGAATAATTAAATTAATTAAATAACCTAACTGGGCCAATATATAATTCACTCTCTTTGGACCCTTTATTTTATTCTAACCCAATAAATAAACCAAGCTACTCAAATAAAATAAAATCAATTTTATACAAGACTAATCCCTCAACCTAAACCCATCAGGACTTATGGGCTATTCCAAGGATCAAAAGACACATCGTATTGGCTACTAAAATGACCAAAATACCCCTTCTATAGAAATAGCTGTATTTTCTACTTTAAATATTTCCTAATATCACCATAAGGAAATATTGACCCCAAAGACAATGCTGCGTTAGCAAAGTCTCCGATCTACAGGTGTTATGACTAAAATACCCCTCTATGCATCACCGTACATTTAGAGAGAAAGAGTGTACTAACACCTCTCTAAAAGACATCTACCATCCTTAGACCTCTAGTCCAATGATCCACGACTCCTGGATTGTTTTCACTTTTCAAGGGAGCTACCCTAAAGCAAACACCCAAGTTATATTCTCCAAGGCTCTGGATATTTAGATCATTCGAACAATCACAATGGGTGATATAGCACAAAAGCTATCTTATACAAGTCTGTCTTAACTAACTAGTTACGTATACTCAACATACAAGTATATCGACTCTATGATAGAACCTCAACTACAGCATATCAAAGTACATGCTTCTAGCTTCATCAGACCACCAACTCATACTCTGACGGTAGAGTATTAGTCTACGTTGTAGTAGTAAAAGTCTAAGTTTTTCTAAATAGTACTTTTAGAAACCACTATTACAGGTCATGTTCTACATTTTCGAAACACGCTCATACTATGAAGTGAGTGGACTACTCACTAGCTAAAGGTAAGTCATTCCCCATTTGAAATTCGTAACACAATAACCTAAGCATGATGAGATCGCCATTCTCACCAATCAGTTAAAAACAAACGTTTATGCGTTAAGTAACCCGTGATCCATACCTTACTGTGAAAGACCATTATTCACATTGTTCACTTACTTAAACATACCATGTCCTTTCCAAACATAAATCATGCACAAATAAAATATAAATTCACAAATAATTTTTTTAGAATAAATTTTTTTATTAATAAATTTGATAATTACATTAGAAACCTAGTCTAGAAGGCATACATTCCAATATTCTATAGCATCTAGAATGAGTTCATTATTACCAAAATTCCACACATTCGCAATTCCTTCCGTATTCAAGCTAGGAACATATTTTCTTACATATCTTCAATGTCCATTAGATAAAACATACGTGTTTTCATTACTCCAATCAATTCAATACCCAATTCCCTTAGTTTATATCCAAGTTGCACAAGAAACCCACCAAGACTGTAATGGACACCTGCATGTCCTTCTTCAGTTCAAAGGTAAGTTCCAAACCCAGTATCAACAATTCTTCCACCTTATACACCCCTCAACAAGTAGAAAATACCATCCAAACATCTAACCTGCTAGAAGTTCATCTGATGTACAAGCAAACATCTCTAAGGAAGGCAATTTTGTTGAATCTGGTACATTCCAAATAGACGGACGCAGTGGTAGAGGATGTCAATCAAAGATTGTAGAGTTATATATAGAAGCACTCAATGCATATTGGCCCGTTTAACCTTTTTGTGAAAGAATTAGCGATTTTATTTTGGCATTTGTGAAAAGGTTAAGGGAAGATATGGCCTATGTTGTCTAACGTGATTATAGGATTGGGCCCCACGTCAACTGGAGTATTGGTACTGTAGACAAATGTGGAGTTGGAATTCAAATTCAAATTGAAGTTGAAAATGTTAAGGGAATATATGGCCCATGCTATTTATCATGATATTGGACTAGGCCCCATGTATCAACTAATGCAGGGCCCCACACAAATAGCTGAATTTGAATTAAAGGTCATAGTGTATAGGAAATGTGGACGTTGTGAAAATAATAGAACATGTTTGGTTTTTTAATTAGCATAACCATTGTAAAGGGCCATCAAACTTCATTTAGAGCTTCTTTTTTTTTTTTCCAATTTAATTTGTGAAAGAATTGGCAACTCTATTTTGGCATTTTGCACTGAAGTCTTATTCCTGTTGAAACCAAATTTCTCTTTCTCAAAGCTTCTGAAGAAATAAGGAAAATTGCACTTTTATTGAATTCGGCTCACTCAAGCCGCAAAAGCCACCCGAGTTTCTTCTTTTTCTTTTACTCCTTTTCCAAGCAGCGAACCGAGCCTAAGCCAACTAAGCCATAAAGCATTCTTCTGTTTCTTTCTATCAAGCTGCTAAAGTCGAGCCACCATTTCCTTTTTTTGTCAGCTTCACCCGAGCTGCTGCCTAAGCCGCCGAAATTTCCTTATTGCATCCTCCCCATGATGCAACACATCCTTCCCATGATGTGTTTTTATCCTTTTCCTTTTTAGCTTTGTTTTCTTTGTTTCCTTTAGTGACCTACCGTGCTTCTTTTTTTCTTTCTTATTTTGTCCTTTTGTGGAGCCATGAAGCCACTAAGCCATGGCTTCATTTTTTGCAATCGTTATAATTTCTTTTTCTATTTTCCAATTTCATGCTCAATGAACAACAACCAATTTCATTCTTCCAATTTCATTTTTTTTTTGCTTTGCTCCAGACTTAGCCCAGCACCACGTCCATCTTTTTGGCCTGGTGCTAGGTTTGCACTGGAAAATTATCCAATTTTTCTCCAAATTCACCTATTTTTACATAAAATCACATAACAACATTTTTATAAGTAAAATATCAAATAGGATGGAATATGACTAGTTATTATATCAAAAGTGTCGCAAAATAACTAGGAATATATAAATATATGTGTGTGTGTGTGTGTGTGTGTGTGTGTAAGCCCTATCACTTAAATTTAGACTCCAACTTTAGATTGCTTAAGCAAATCTTCCTTTTCTTTAACCTCCGTTTCTTGTACTACAACGTTTGCACTATCTGAACTTCTTGTGTCCTCAAGCTAGCCAACTTCACCTTTTAACTAAATACATCGACCATTACATTAGCCTTCCCTAGGCGATAGTAATTGGATACTTGTATTCTTCTCGAAACTCTATCCACCTACGCTATCTGAGATTTAAATCCTTAGGAGTGAAAATGTACTTTAGACTATTATGTTTTGTAAAAAATCTCATACTTTGCTCTGTACAAGAAATGTCACTACTTCTTTAAGGCTAAAACTATCGCAGATAACTCCATGTCATGCTTCAGATAGTTAACTTCATACGACTTTGACTTCCTCGAGGCATATGCTATGGCCTTCTTTTTTTTTTTTTTTTGCATTAATTCTGCTCCTAATTCTTCCTTAGGCACATTAGTGTGTAATGTATAGGGCTTGTCCACCTCTGAAAAACTTAGTAGAGGTGCTAACATTAACCTTCTCTTGAGCTTTTTAAAACTCTTCTCATAGTTCTCTCTCTAAACAAATGATATGTCATTCCTCATTAACCTTGTAATCAGTGAGGCTAAAATAGAGAAATTCTTAATAAACCGATATTACTACCTAGCTCACCTAAGAAAACTCCAAATCTCAGTAATGTTCTCCGGTTGTTCCCAATTTGAGACATCTCCTACCGTCGCTGGTTCTACCTTAATATCGTTCTTAATTACCACTCACTCCAGAAACAGAGTTTGTTCAACTAAGATTCTAACATTCCAAACTTAATAGAAATTTATGCTCCCTCTGCTTTCCTAATACCAACTTTAAGTGTTCTGTGTACTTAAAGGCTTTCAAAATACATCAAATATCATCTATACAGATCACCATAAAATTATCAAAGTAAGATCGAGAGTCCTATGTTCCAATTCTATTAGTGTTACAACCATTGTCAATCTGCTAGGCATTATCACATATCCTTAATACCTATCCCCTAGAGTTGGATGTAATCTCAAGTATATCCTCTCCTTAATAATATCCCTATCTCAAGTCTAACTTAGGAATAGCAACATATATTCTTGATTATCATACTATTCATTACTCTATAATCTATACATAGCTTTAAATTCCATCCTTTTCCTATACCAACATTACAGGGTCCCATGGCAACAACACCAAGCTAGATATCCTTAGCATTCCTTCAACAACAACTTATGAACCTTCACTCCTAGTCTTATGCACCATACTTCCTATACCTATCTATTCTAAAATTAATCATATCTATTTAGTCCAGAAAAGATGAACAACTTAGATTCCTCAATAAATTTACTTCTCCAGCCCAAAATTTCACCTCTTGAATAAAACCTATAAATCCTTACCCTATGTACCATGAGGTGCGCTCAAATAATTTATAAAAAGATTTATAACTACTTGTAGTGAGTGAATTTAGCTCCTATGCTCTAGCCTACTACTATTTAAATAAATAGTACACTACACAATATTTAAAAACAATGATCACATAGCACTTTCCTTCTAGGAGATAAAATAAAGAAATAATCTTGCACCACGACTGCATCGATCCCGCATCTTTTCTACTTAAAGCTAACACTTAGACCACCACTTGTGGCTTCAACTTATTCTCTCCAGTAACTACATCTCGCCAGTTGGCTAAGTATGGTGGTGGGGTAGGGTTTCCTTAGTTGGGTGTATTCTGCTATGGTTCCTTGAGTGCCCCGTCCTACTCCTGCTTAAATCCTTCCTACATATTAGGCATAGAGTGTTGCATTTGTCCAAAGTCTGAGATCGATAACATACTCTCTTGGACAATTCTGCTATGAACTACAGTTACACATCTTGGAGACATCTTCAATTACCATTGCCCATATTAATGAGTCATTAACAAAAGACTATGCATATGCATATAAAATCATAGTATAGTAACAACATTTAACTTTTGTTTAATCATAAACAGGTAAAAATGATTTTTTAAGAAAGAAAAAATGCTCAAACTTTTTTTTTTCAAATTTGATCATGGTTTTACTTAGAGAAACTAGGCATCATATACGATACCCTTACTTCACTAATCAACTACTAAATTCAAGAAAGTAAATCAAATAAATAAATAAATAAATAATTTCCCAACTCGTTGCATCACATAAATAATCTTCTAAAGGTTCTCTTTCCTTCCATGCTCTAATAATCACTAGAGTATTCTGAGGTTGATTCTTCAAGCCATCCCCTTGTGTTCTTATAGAAATTAATCCCAAACCCATTCACAAATCTAAGAATGTTACCTCATTCTCAGGCCTCTTAGGACTCTTCTCAACCTTCCCTTTTCCCTTATCATTCCCTCTTTTAGCTGTGCCTTAGAGATCCTCCATAGCTAACTCAAGTTCATTTCTCAATTTGGATACCTTATCATTAGCCTCATCAAACTTCTTAAGGTCATCACTAATTGAGGCAAGAACAAACTCTTCTACAGGTAAGGTCATGGCAGTTCAACTTGCTCCTCCTCCTCCTCAGAATCAACCATCTCTCCTTCATCCTCACTCCCAAAATAAGCCATCTCCCCCACTTCCTCACTATCCAGATTAGCCATTTCCTCACCACCCTCACCATTAGAACTAAGTTCTCCCTCTTCATCCTAACTCTCTGGGACTAAGTTAATCCCTGGTACAAGAAGATCTAATATCTGTACAACAACATCTCCATCTTCTTGTATAGGCAACTCTAGATCAGGAATCTCAACATTTATCCCATCACTCATACAACCCTCAGGTAGAATAGGATCGAAAATCTCAACTTCCACCTCATCATCACTACTCTCTAACTCAAACTAATCTAACCAAGATTCTGACTCTATGTTAGTAGAGAATGGGTCTGCCAAAGGAACTGGGGCAGGTGCTCTGCCACAACCCAATGGCTAAACCCAAGTGGCAGATAAAAATCTTCTAATTATCCTATAAACAATCCACACATGCTATTAGTACCAATTCAAAATACTTAAGATATAAAATTTAAATGATCAAATAAGCCTAAACGTAAGCTCTAACATCGCTAATAATACCCCGCTACTTACGTACCCTAAAAGGTGGGGATATCGCCCTGTCCGAAGGACCAATGGTCTTTATAATGAGGTAAAAACAAAACTAAAAGAAAATAAAACTATATAAATCTTATACAATAGAAAACTTAAAAAAGTCTCTACAATCTCAACAATCATCTCAAAAGAAAAAAAAATACAAAACATCATCTAGAAAAAAAGTTCAGTCCTCAAATAGAGTAGTAATCTTCAACACTGACAACTTGAAAGCATGATTAAAAAAAAAAGTGTAAGAAATACATCTGAGTAAGTCTTGTGTGTGCACATGACATTCCAACTATTAATGCATGCACATTTAAAATGTTTATGAAACGTGTTGGCACGTCAAGAATTCGTCATTTCCCAAACACTTAGTGGTATTCCATAAAACATGGCATTAAAATATATTAGAAATGTTCTCAGGAAAATCAACAACTTATCAGTAAAACAAATGGATTAGATAACTTTGCATCATAGTCCATACCATGAAGCCTGTCATGATGGCTTCCAGTGAAACCCTACATTACTAGGAAGTGGGTAATCTGACCACCAGGGTGAGATACTCCTCCATCTCTAAACCCAAATATACTGGTTGTCCACTCTAGATAACAGTTCTCCTAGACTAAAGTGCTAGCTTGGACCAGCCTAACTAATTTTTTGTTAACTAGAGTTTATCATCTAGAAGTGGTCCCCAACTAAAAGACTTACTCTAACCCTCCAAGACCTGTCACGCCCCGTGCCCGCGGACCCGGGAGCGCGACTATGGGCCTGCCAGCACCCACGGTCAACTACTTGTCCGCCGTCCTCGCTGAGTCAAAATGGATATCCTAAGTTGACAATGGGTACTTAGGTCTATCCTTATATACCATACATACTTCTCATCCTAATCCCATGTGGGATTGGGGCATCACATTCACCCCTCCTTTAGGCCCAAGCGTCCTCACTGGGCCCATTCTTTAGGGGTCAAACCCAGGACCAACCAGGAGCTATGGGATTCTAGAGATGGCTCCCACCGCGCACGGTGTAGCACTTAGTTCCTATACCAGGGCTGGTTACCTGCTCTGATACCAAATGCCACACCCCGTGTCCGTGGACCCGGGAGCGCAACTATGGCCTGGCAGCACCCACAGTCAACTACTTGGCCGCCGTCCTCGCTGGGCCAAAATGAAAATCCCAAGTTGACAATGGGTACTTAGGCCCATTCTTATATACCATTCATACTTCTCATCCCAATCCAATGTGGGATTGGGGCATCACATTTACCCCTCATTTAGGCCCAAGCGTCCTCACTGGGCCCATACTTTAGGGGCCAAACCCAGGACCAACCAGGTGGTATGGGATTCTAAAGGTGGCTCCCACCGCGCACGGTGTAGCACTTAGTTCCTATACCGGGGCTAGTTACCTTCTCTGATACCAAATGCCACGCCTCGTGCCCCGGACCCGGGAACGCAACTATGGGCCTGGCAGCACCCACGGTCAACTACTTGGCCACCATCCTCGCTGGGCCAAAATGGATATCCCAAGTTGACAATGGGTACTTAGGCCCGCAAGGAGTGGGTTTTTCTCATTGTCACACTTTGTACAAAATAAATCCTCCACTCGAATAAACAGTCATGTCACCACACATTGGGCTCCATAAGAACAAAATGGCTAAGGCACCACACTTTGTGCACCTTATCCGAACCAGATTACCACACGTTGGGCGTTCTGGTCAAGGTGAGTGTACAACCCACCAGGTGAGATACTCCTCCATCTCTACACCCAACAAAACCATCCGGGTGTCCATGCCAAGAATATAAATAATACCATACCAGGTACACATGCTAGCTCGGACTGGCCTGACCAACCAACACTGTCACCTTTTCAAGCAGAGTTCATCTTCTGGAGGTAGCCTCCTGCCAGAAGACTTACTCTAGCCTTCTAAGACTAGTATTGTTAGCCTACCCTTATTGAGTACTCAACGAACATATCCGTCAATTCCTGGTTCACAATATTTCCAAACCTTGGTTTTGTAAAACGTGGTTTTCTTTAAAAGAGATTTCCAAAAATTTAAAGAAAAGAATAGTTTTCTTGATAAAATCATTAGTTCGACAAAACCGTTTTAAGAATAAATATCCACGTTTACATCCAAGCAAACATAGTTCAACAATAGCTTTACAAAGCTTCACAACATAGACTTGCCATCACAACATTTAACAAAAGAGTTTATACAAGGACTTACCATCACAACATTTAACAAAAGAGTTTATGCAAGAACAAAAGAGTTTATGCAAGGACTTACCATCACAACATTTAACAAAAGAGTTTATGCAAGGACTTACTGAGATTTATTCTTACACTGTTTTACATCATGTTTTCAGGAGATAGATTGTGTTGAGGTAGCAGGGCTTGATAGTAGAGGCTTTAGCTATTTTTTCCTATGCTGTTCTAGGAGACTTTTGTCGTTTATACTTCTGAACAATATTTGTTTTATTTCGTTTTGCTCCAAGTTGAGCCTGATATAATAAGAGTATTTCTTTATTTATCTAAGTTGATTCCTTTGGAGATTGCCTTTATATTTTATACATCGTTCTAAAGACCCCTTGTCCTACGGGACGGGGCGACATCCCCGCCCGTTTAGGGTATGTAGTCGTGGGGTGTTACAAGACCAGTACTACTAGCCTACCCTTATTGAGTACTCAACGTTCAACATCTTGCTTAATAGTCAATCCCTTATTAACAATTTTCGAATAACAATGGCTTTGCAAATCGTGGTTTCATATAGAGCACTTGCAAAACATTTAGTGTGTGAAAAGAGAAAAGCAACATCTATTTTAAAGCAATTGGTTGACAAAACCATTTAGCAAATAAAATATCCACGCTTGCAACCCAAGTAATCTCAAATCTCTATAATTGTTGGAATGTCTGTCCAAAATGGTCTATATATTTCTTTATTTTAGAAATTAATAAAAGTTTCATTCATTAATTGTTGTTTGTTTACATATATAGAATATTAAGGTCTAAATGTATTAGTAAGTAATCTACATGATTAGGTCGTGCTTTCACAGTAAGGTATAGATTATGGGCTACTTACACATAACTGAAAAATTATTCTTGATCGATTGATAGAGTTAGACACTTCATCAAGGATTAAATTATTACACTATAGTTTCTCTATGGGAAATGGTTTATCTTTAACCACTGAGTCCTCCACTCACACCAATAGAGTAAGCATATTTGGAATACGTAGAACTAGACAACGCGATAATAATGTTTATAAAAGAAGTAAAATAAATAAACATTGATTTATCGCAGCTAAAATATGGACGAGTACCCTAAGACTTGAATATAAGTTGGTGATTTGGTAAAGCTAAACTTGTATGTTTTAATGTATGTTGGGCGAGGTCTTATCGCAAGAAAAATAACCATATACATTGGGTGTATAACTCTAGTTAATTAAGACTGACTTATACAATAGAGTTTCTATGCTTTATTGAGTGAAAAAATCACCCATTTATGATTGTCTGGGATAATCTAATAATCCAAGGCCTAAGGAAATGTGATTAAATATGTACACTTTTGGGTAGCTCCCTGTGATAAATGGATATATACTAGAAGTCATAGATTATCAGACAAGCTATCAAAGAATGGTAGATATCATTGAGAAAGGTGTTAGAGCATCTTTCCTATCTCAATAACAGGTGTTACATAGATGGGTATTTTTATCATTACACCTGTAAGTCGAAGACATTACACTTGCAATATTATTCTCAGGGCTAATATTTTCAAATGGTGATAAATGAAATAATTAAAATGACAAAATACAGCTATTTCTTAGCAGCGGTGTTTTGGTCTTTTAAATAGCTAAGAATAATATGTCTTTGGGTCCCTATAGTAGCTCAAATGACCCTAGTAGATTTGTTTACTGAACAGGCTTCGTATGTGAATTTATTATTGGAAGAATTATTCTAGGAACCGAAATAATTATTTATTTCGACTAGAATAATTAATTAGGTCAATTTTATTAATTATTTTATTAATTAATTATCTTAAATAATTTTATATTGGGCACAAGTGGATTAATTAATTAATAAAATAGTTAATTTAATTTATTAGTTTACTAACTAATTATTAGGTAATTTTATATTGGGCCCAAGTTGATTAATTAATTAATAAGAGAAAAGGAAAAGGAAAGAAAAGAAAAGAAAAAATATAGGAAAACTTGGGCCGATTTTTTTTTTTTATTTGGGAAAAGGAAAAAAGAAGTTGTATATATTAAAAGGACATCATGTATGCCTTGGTGGTTGACCAAAACTTCACAAGAAAATAGCTTTCAGTTTTCCTAAGGAACGAAACTAAGGCCACCGTTTTTCTTGTCATTTTTCCTTCATTTTTCTTTTACCCTGTTAGCTCTTCAATTTTTCTTCCAATCTCCTTCTCCCTAGTTCTATTTTCACCTATTCAGGCCCATAGAGGTTTAGGAATACTCTGAAAGTTCAAGAGTTAGCAAACATGATAAGTGTTTGATGCGAATGAGCCAACGGTTAGTTAGTATTTTCCCAGAACAAGTAGACGTTCTAGTTGAGAAAGCAATGTCGAACCTGAATCCAACTCCAGTCATTGAAGCTAAGCACCCTAAAAGTAAGTTTTCCTAGATTTTGGCTCAAGAGAATTTTAATTTGTTATCTTCCGCCACGTATTTAATTTTATGGTAGTCCTTCAAGTGATATCAGAGTCATGGTTTAATCTAGGAGCATGCTTAGGGTTAATAACTAGAAAGGGTGGTTCATTTACTAACAAAAATATGATCTTTGTGATTGTATGGATTCATCGTGATTTTTTATAAGGCTAGATTTTGTGTACACCTCGCGCGTGAAGGCATAGGCACCTGTAATTTATTATTAATCACTTTCCATAGAATTTATGTATGCCTCGTTTTGAAAGGATAGACACTTGATATCGTATTCAATTTCAATTTATGAATTCTATAAACAAAATGGTGCTAGGATTAACCTTGAAGAAAACCCTGAAGGAAAAAATGGAGAAGGAAGAAAACCAAGTTGGAGAAGAAGACCCAGTTGTAGCCAACTGGAGTGCGAGCCACGGCTGGCTTGGGAGATTAATCTCCCTAAATCTGTGGCTGGTTGCTAGCTTGCCGCAACTGGCTTTAGGGAGATTTTCTCCCATAGACGTGCCAGCTCCAATAAAGCCGCTGCTGGCTCTTCTGGTCGTTGTTCCCAGAAGCCGTGGGATGCTTCATTAATGCCGCGGCTGGCATTTTCTCTTGGTCTTCCATTAAGCCACGGCTGGCTTCTTCGACACAATGGATAGGTTTTCGCACTGGATCGATCGTGCAATTCAGTTCTTCCGATTCAGGTCTTCTGAAGTTTTTTTCTCTTGGTCTTCCATAAAGCCACGGCTGGCTTCTTGGACACAGTGGACCGGTTTTTGCACTGGATCGATCATCCAGTTCGGGTCTTCTGAAGTTTTTCCTATTTTATTTATCTTGTAATTTCTTTTCTTTTGGGGCCCATATCAGACGAGGTTATTTTCTTGCATTGGTTTATATATGGATTTAAATATTTTTGCATGAAAATGGTTAGTAAAGGCAAAACCACTTTAGGATTAAACAAGATTATTTTAATTTTATTATTATTATTATGTTTAATCCATTATTCGGTCATATAAGAATTAAAAGGTTAGAAATAGCATGTAGAAAAGTTTATTTTTGCAGCATGCCTATTTATTTAATTTTGTGATCAAATGCACCAAAGTTTTTGAGAAATTAATTTTTCTCTAGAAAAAACAATTAAGGAAGACATTTTAAAATGGAACAAAGTAATTTAAAAATAAGTTCATAGTTTATTCTTCCAAAGAATTTTATCCTTGACATAGAGAATAATTTTGAATTTAAGTATTTTAAGTTTAGTTCCTAGAAAATGGTTTTAACCTAAGTAGTGAAATAAAATTCACAATTTATTCTCTTAAAGGGTTTTATCCTTGACATAGAGAATAATGGTTTAATTTTTGGGCTTTCACTAAAGTTAATAAAAACCAATCAAATTTTATGAAAACGTTTTTCCTAAAAACCTATTTTTCTTAAAAGATTAAGTGGAAGAGGGGTTCCAAAGGCCTCACGGATTCCATCACGGATTCATTTTATGATTGTGGCTATCCTCGCATCATTCTGGGTATGACCCCTTACAGGATTGATTTTCACGAGATTCTAGAACTAACAGAGGAATTATAATTAAATCCTAGGATATGTGTTAGTGTTGGCCAGCCTATCGTTGGAGGCATTAATGCTCGATTGCCCATAGCTGGTGAGAGTAATGACCATCCTATCGATTGAATTATTTCTAGATCATTACCTATTAAGAAATTTTAATTTGTGATAGTTATACGCTTAACTTCGAAAATTGTTAACCTTCCTACGAAGCTCTGTCAATTTTTCTATGAGCCGAAATTTTCATATTTTTTTATAATGGTTTTAATAGGTTAACCATATCGTGGAAATAATATGATGTTTTAAATGTGCTCTTTTTTAATGTTTTTCCAAAGCAAACATTTTTCTGAATGAAGTTTTTTTCCAACCAATAGAAATGTCTAGTTTCAGCCCTTTGTCCATTATTCTCAAGAAGAATAAGTTAATTGGACCTAACTATGTGGACTAGAAAAAGAATCTGAACATAGCACTCTCTACGAAGGAGTACAAGTATGTTCTAACCGACCCCTGCCCTGAAATTGGGAAAGATTCCATGGACCAGGATCATGAGGCTGAGAAGGCATGGAGGAAAGCTAATGAAATGGCTCGATGCTATATATTGGCTTCCATGTCCAATGTTATCCAGTCTAAGCACAAAAACAAACCTACTGCATACGACATCGATATATTATCTCGCATCATATTTGATAAAAAGAGCCGGCTCGCAAGGCAGGAAGCTCTTAGCATAATCTTGAACACTAGCATAGCTGAAGGGGCATCGATTTGGGAGCATATACTCAAAATGATTGGTCATTTCAAGGAGGCCGAGATCCTAGGGGCAACGATCGATATTGAGATTCAAATTGACATGGTTCTTAAGACTTTACCAAATTCATATTCTCAATTCAAGTTAAACTATAACATGAACAAGTTAAGTATGCATTTGCCAGAGTTGATGAAAGAACTCTAGGCTACTAAGAAAATAATGAAGCCTGAGTTAAAGATTTTGGTTACTCGTTCTGGTTCATCTTCTAGAACTAGGGTCCAGCCCAAGAAGTTCAAGAAGAAGAAAGCCCAAAACAATGCAATAGCCCAGTCCAAGGGATCTAAGCCTAGTCCGTCCAAGTCCAGTGACAAGCCCAAAGGCTAGTGCTTCAAGTGTGTCAAGAAAGGACACTTCAAGAAGGATTGTCCAGACTTCTTGGCTAAATCCTCAAGTATTGCTCTATACTTAGAGTCTATATTGATGGTTAGGTCATTATCCACTTGGATAGTTGATTTCAGAGCTACTGGCCATATTTGAAACTCCTTATAGAGGTTAGGCAAGATAAGGAGACTCAGTAGTATTGAGCATGGACTAAGAGTAGGCAATAGAGTACACTTATTTGATTGTAATAGGATTTTAGTTTTGAAAGATATTCTATCTGTTTCTAGTTTTAAACAAAAATTTGATTTCAGTTTCAAGATTGGTTAATCAAAGATATTTTATTTCTTTCCATTCTAGTATTTCAATTAGTAGAAATGGAAATGTTATATTTTCTGAAAGCATGTATAGGAATATTTTCTATATTAATCCTATTAATTGTAAAATAAATAACACTTCAATGGAACTTAATAATAAGAAGAGAAAGGCCACATCAAATAACTCTTATTTATGCACTTGAGATTAGGACATATAGATCCTAATTGGATTAAGAGGTTAGTGCAAAATAGATCTTTGGACTTATTGAAATTGGAGAATGGCCTCAGTGTGAATCTTGTCTAATAGGTAAAATGACCAAAAGGTCCTTTACTCAAAAGGCAAAAAGGGCCAAGGAAATATTTGAGTTAGTTCATACTGATTTTTGTAGTCCTATGTCTTCACCTACTAGAGAAGGTTATGAATCCTTCATCACATTCATAGATGATCACATGCGCTTTGGTTATGTTTACTTGATAATGTGCAAGTATAACTCTTTTGATAAATTCAAGGAGTTTATGGTTGAGATGGAGCGTCAAACAGGTAAACTAATCAAAAAGCTAAGATCGGATCATAGCGGAGAGTATCTTCTTTGGTAAATTCAATGACTACTTGGCACGTCAGAAGTATGATAAGTCATGCAACTCTTCCTATTTCTTTTTGGTGATATGCTTCAGAAACATCAGTATATATTCTGAACTTGGTGCCTTCTAAGTAAATGCTAAGATAAAGGACTGTGGGAAAATTAAATATGTAGCGAAAGATAGCAAATTAAAAATTTTCCCAAACTAAAGTCTAGGAGTACTTACTTCTAGGGCATTTTATTCGAACAACTGGAGTTGGGTTCGGATTTGATGTCGCTTCCTGAACTAGAACATCTACTTGTTCCGCGGCTAATTGTCGCTCCTTCACATCAAACACCTACCATGTTTGCTAGCTCTTGACCTTCCAAAGTATTCCCTAACCTCTATGGACCTTTACCGGTGAAAGTAGAATTAGGGTGAAGAAGATTGGAAGAAAAATAGAAGAGCTAAAACGGTAAAAGAAAAATAAAGGAAAAATGAAAAGAAGAAAAACAACAGCCTTGTTTTTGTTATGAAAATTTGAAAGCTCTATTATTGTTCTAAGAAATTCAGTCAACATTTTATGAGGCACACGTGATGCCTTTTTAAAGAAAATCACCAATTTTCCTTTTCCTTTTCAAACATAAGTCCAGTTTTCCTTTTCCATCTTTTTCCTTAATTCCATTTTCTTTTGTCATGTGGTGCCTTAGGTTACTACACCCTTCTAGCCGCCACACCCAAACCCTGGTGGGCCAGGCCTTTTGTTAATTAGTTCAGGATTAATTAATTAGCTCTTTTATTACTTAATTAATCTACTTGGGCCTAATATAAAATTACCCAAGATAAGTAAACCAATTAATTAAATTAGCTCTTTTATTACTTAATTAATCCACTTGGGCCCAATATAAAATTATCCAAGATAATTAATTAATAAATCAATTAATTAAATTGGCCCAAATAATTAGCCTAGCTCAAATAAATAATTAATTAGACTCTTAGACTAATTCTTCTAATAATAAATTCATCTAATAAGCTAATATAGTAAATTAAATTTACAAAAGTTATTTGAGCTACTTTGGGGACCAAAAGACATATTATTCTTGGCTACTAAAGTGACCAAAATACCACTTCTAACAAATAGCAGTATTTTAATCATTTTAAATATTTCATTTATCACCATATGAAAATATTGATCCCGAGAATAGTATTACAAGTGTAGTGTCTTTGACCTACTGGTGCAATGATGAAAATATCCCTCTACGTAACAATTGTCATTGAGATAGGAAAAATGCACTAACACATTTCTCAATAACATCTACCATCATTTGATAGCTAGTCCGATAATCCATGACTTCTAGTATATATCCATTTATCACAGGGACCTATCCAAAAGTGCACAAACTTAGTCATTTTTTCTAGGGTCCTGGATTAATTAGATTATCCCAGACAATTACAATGGGGTGATTTCTTCACGTAATGAAGCATATAAACTCTATTGTATAAGTCTATCTTAATAAACTAGAGTTATACACCTAACATACAAGGTTATTAGCCTTGCGGTAAGATCTTACCCAATATACATCAAAGTGTACAAGTCCAGGTTTGTAACACCCCATAACCTAGGCCCAATTGGGCCGGGGATGTTGCCCCATCCAAAGGACAAGAGGTCTTTATAACTAGGACACACAACAAAAATAACACAATACTTTGAAATTAAAAATTATTACAACCCAAAAATTCAAGAACAAATCTAAAATAAATTGTTTACTCTCATCTCTCAAAGCATTACAAAAAATAAATAACACAATATCTTCCAAAGCAGGCAACAACTAGCTACTCATCCCCACAGCAGGATCGACCTAAAATCATGGTAAAAAGGGTGATGAGCTAAACATCTCAATAAGTCCGTGTATGCTTTGAGTGTTCAGGTAAGACAGTTCATGTATGCAAGTAGAAACATTTCATAAGAAAAAATGTTGACAAGAAATAAATAAAGTTAAAATAAAGAGTGGCGTTTTTCCCTTTTCAAACTATACAAGTGCACAATAAATACAACCGCTTAAAAAGGCGGCCATGGGTACGACGCGTTGAGCCCCATGTCCATATAACGGTTAAAATGCCACACTTTGTGCAGACTAACAAAAGGTAAGTGTACGGCCTACCAGGTAAGCTACTCCTCCTTCTCTACACCCAAACAGAACTAGTTGTCCACTCCAGCAACACATAGTCCACATGACTGAAACTTGCTAGCTCAGACCGGCATGACTAAGTAGTACTGTCACTTTTCCAAGTTGAGTTCATCTTCTGGAGGTGACCTCCTGCCAGAAGACTCGCTCTTGCTCTTCAAAACTAGTACTACTAGCCTACCCTTATTGAGTACTCAACGTTAATTGTTCCACTTGGGAGAAAACTGATAAAACATACCTTTACTTGAAATGGCAATTAAAGGTTTCTAAAGCTCATGACAAAGCTGGTTTTAGAAAGAGTTTAGTGTTTGAGTAAAACTACTTATAGATTTTCAAATAATTTGTTTAATTGAAATAAGAAATGAAACAGTCCTCAATTGCCTTTACAAAATCAATATTCACATACTTCATGTTTGGCTTGCCATAGTAACCTTTTACAACAAATAAGTTTTATGCAGGAACTTACCTAATCCTTTGCTTGAGCTAACTCAAAGATCTTCCAAAGCTGACCTAACCCCGCCTGGGGTAAACACAAGCCATAATTAAACTCCAGCCAAATTTGCTTCTATAAATAATCCTAGTTCAACTTCCTACAATCATGACCCAAATGTTCCAAACTTTAAGGCTAGATAATCAAAATGATTTTATAAAATAAATCTAGTTTGATAATAAAATAACTAGGGTTTGTGAAATAGTTATTAATAAGTTGTAGGTATAAATCTTTGTTATTAATAAATAAACTAGGGTTTATTTGATAAAGGGTCCTAAGTCCTAAATGATATTATTAAAATAATAAACTTTTACTATTCTCTTAATTAATAATTAATAGTCAAAAAATAATTGATAAATAAAATTAATAATAAGTAAATTTTAATATATTTTGATTAAAAAATAATAAATAAATTTTAATAGTATTTATGAATATATAACTTATAAGATTAATATTTTACCTATCATGATTATTTATACAAAAGGTTTTATTTAATATTATTATTATATATAATATTTTTATATTTTAATTTTAATAGAAGATATCATTTATTTGGCTAAAATTCCACTATTCCATTTAACAATCCAATTCCAAATCTTCCTAGGGTTTTCGAAATCATTAGGAGAAAATATAGCAATAATTTTTATTAATGTAATAAAATTGGCTAACTTAAATAGTTTAGGAACAACAAGGTCATGATCATAATTCTCCTATTGCTAACCATAATCATGAACATAGACTTTAACACCAATCCACAAACCATTCAATTCATGAATAGAAGCATAGATCCATATCTACCATCACATGATCTAAACTCCACTAAACATACTCATATTCATGGCTTCAACAAGAATACAAGAACATAAAACCCTATTTACCAAAGGTGACATAATATCTACCATGCTTAATCATCCACACTAACTCACGGCACGAAGAGCATGCAACAAACCCTAAAACATCATAAAACTCAACCATGACAAATCATCCTCATACTTCAATCCCAACTCCATCATATAAACACATACTCAATCACCAATCATATTCCATCCTTTTCTAATTACATCTAAGAGACATGATTTTAAAATTAAGGAGAGGGTTAAAGAGATATACTCGAATGATGACTACCATGATGAAGTCTCAAGAGAGTCCACACGCTTGGAAGACTTGATCCGACCAAGAAGAAGAAGAGAAAATGGCCTTGGTTGAAACAACCCTTTCGGCCAAGAGAGAGAGAGAGAGAGAGAGAGTATTAGTATATTTCATTAAAGATTGAAGAGGAAGAAAGATGAACATAATCGTTCGTGTTTACCTTAAGAGTGTTCTTGAGTCTTCAAGAAAATTCTGGTTTTTTTTATTCAAAAGTAGAGTCTTAATTTCAGCGTTTGATGTTATAAATTACAAAACTGGATTCTAGAGGATGAGTAGATGTAATCTGAGTTTTTGGAGAAGATTGGAGGTGTTTAGAGTGGTCTTAGGCTTGGAGAATGCTAGTGTGTGTTCTTGGTGTTCTTGGTGTTCTTTAGAAAAATGGAGAGAATGGAGGAAAGGCTGGACGAAATCTGTTGAGTGGTGTT
Source organism: Voacanga thouarsii (assembly GCA_026120185.1). Lineage (NCBI taxonomy): Eukaryota > Viridiplantae > Streptophyta > Magnoliopsida > Gentianales > Apocynaceae > Voacanga > Voacanga thouarsii. The sequence continues at coordinate 1,288,864 of JANUWF010001152.1, forward strand.
GGCCGAATGGATGGAAGAATCCTTGTGATTGAATTTTCATATTAGTAAAAAGAAGGAAAGTTGGTTGTTTGAAATTCAAAAGGAGTAATTTAGGGAGTGAATTAAGGTAGAAAATATGGTAAGAATAGCTTGGTTGATGGAGGTTCTTGGAGCTACAATGGCCAACTGGATTATGCTGGAGTTTTGTTGAGTTGAATGAGGTTTGAATGAGCTATAGGGTGGTTGAATCATAGAGTGCAATGGTGGAGGAAATTTCTAGTTGGTTGAGGCTTAATCCATGGAAGTTTTCATAGAGTAATTTGCTAGAATTTTGAATTCCAAATGAAGGCTTGATTGTAGTGATTGGAGTGATTTAAGGAGTGGCTATGGTGTTCATTTCGTGCAGATCAATGGAGGAGATAATGAAGTTTAGTTCATGGCTGAATAAGGTTGGTTTTACAGAAAATTGGAGTGAGTTTCGGATAGGGTTGAAGAGGGAACAAGGCTAGAATTTCTGGTTGTTCATTCAAGACGTTTGCTGAAATTTTTGTGCAGATTTTTCTGCAATGTTCCAGCCGACTTGCAGAAGGTTTGAAGGGGTATTGGAGGGTCCTCTAAGGCTGGTTTCCAACCTTCTTTATGGAGGAAAGACAGAGATGAATTACTGGTTTGAAGGCTAGAAGAAACAGCTTGGTTTTTGGATTGTTATGCTACGAATTCTGCCTAGAATTTTTTTCTGGTTTGCACAGCTTTGTGCAGTCCGAATTTTGGCCAAAGTTTTCAGTCTTCAAACTGAGTAAATTGGCTATTTTTCTAGCAGTATTTGAGTGAGAAATGAGGCTGAAGATTTCAAAAGTTGGACTAACCAAGAAGCTGGAAAAAATTTCTAGATTACTACATGAAGAAGATGAACACTTATAGGGTGGAGTTTGAAGCTTCAACCATGGAGATTAATTCTCTTGGGAACCTTCCATAACCCCTTCCCCATTTTCGATCAATATGCTATCCTCCTATAGACATTTTCGAAACTCCAAGATCAAAGAGTCTTGCTGGAATTTTCTGGAAATAAAAATGGCATGGATAAATTGAGCAATGTAATTCATAAAGAATTAAGGTAAGCTAGAGAGCAAAAAGGGTATGAATCCCTTAAGAGTTTTTGTAGGGTACAAGAGTAAAATTAGGACAATCCTTTTCATGTCTCCCCTAGGACAACACTCCTACTCCTTCTTATGGCCTACAAGGGACGAAAATAAGAATAGCTTGGTTTGAAATTCAAAAGGAGTAATTTAGGGAGTGAATTAAGGTAGAAAATATGGTAAGAATAGCTTGGTTGATGGAGGTTCTTGGAGCTACAATGGCCAACTGGATTATGCTGGAGTTTTGTTGAGTTGAATGAGGTTTGAATGAGCTATAGGGTGGTTGAATCATAGAGTGCAATGGTGGAGGAAATTTCTAGTTGGTTGAGGCTTAATCCATGGAAGTTTTCATAGAGTAATTTGCTAGAATTTTGAATTCCAAATGAAGGCTTGATTGTAGTGATTGGAGTGATTTAAGGAGTGGCTATGGTGTTCATTTCGTGCAGATCAATGGAGGAGATAATGAAGTTTAGTTCATGGCTGAATAAGGTTGGTTTTACAGAAAATTGGAGTGAGTTTCGGATAGGGTTGAAGAGGGAACAAGGCTAGAATTTCTGGTTGTTCATTCAAGACGTTTGCTGAAATTTTTGTGCAGATTTTTCTGCAATGTTCCAGCCGACTTGCAGAAGGTTTGAAGGGGTATTGGAGGGTCCTCTAAGGCTGGTTTCCAACCTTCTTTATGGAGGAAAGACAGAGATGAATTACTGGTTTGAAGGCTAGAAGAAACAGCTTGGTTTTTGGATTGTTATGCTACGAATTCTCGCCTAGAATTTTTTCTCGGTTTGCACAGCTTTGTGCAGTCCGAATTTTGGCCAAAGTTTTCAGTCTTCAAACTGAGTAAATTGGCTATTTTTCTAGCAGTATTTGAGTGAGAAATGAGGCTGAAGATTTCAAAAGTTGGACTAACCAAGAAGCTGGAAAAAATTTCTAGATTACTACATGAAGAAGATGAACACTTATAGGGTGGAGTTTGAAGCTTCAACCATGGAGATTAATTCTCTTGGGAACCTTCCATAACCCCTTCCCCATTTTCGATCAATATGCTATCCTCCTATAGACATTTTCGAAACTCCAAGATCAAAGAGTCTTGCTGGAATTTTCTGGAAATAAAAATGGCATGGATAAATTGAGCAATGTAATTCATAAAGAATTAAGGTAAGCTAGAGAGCAAAAAGGGTATGAATCCCTTAAGAGTTTTTGTAGGGTACAAGAGTAAAATTAGGACAATCCTTTTCATGTCTCCCCTAGGACAACACTCCTACTCCTTCTTATGGCCTACAAGGGACGAAAATATCCACCTATCTAAAATAAAATTTAATCATGCCAAAACTTAAATGATGGGATTTGAACTCAAGACCTTAGAGATAAATTCCAAAGCTCTAACCACTAAACCATAACAACTCTTGCTCTTATTTTCTCTCCTAAATATTCTTCCTATTCAATCCCCAAGCTATCTCCCTATTTCCACTTAAAGTAAAATTACCATTTTGCCCTTCCTACTCAATAAGCACAATTAAGCCTTCTAGACTATAAATCACGATTCCAAAACACATAAAATCATTCAAAAATATATTTATGTATGCAAGAAAATATGATATGCATCTCGACCCCCTTACTCTAAGGTTGGTTTTAGATGGGCTTTCACAAGCTTCACCCAACCACTGATAGGGGCTAAATTCATCACTATTTTCTTAGTTATTTGAGGTTAATTTGAGATAATTTTAATGTAATAAGTAGGCATATTCCTTCCTATTTTACATTTTACTTGCGAAAAGTGCTTTGAATGATTTTTTGTAGGATTTAAGAGATTTCAAGCAAAAAGTCATAAATTCCAGCCTTAACCTGGCGCTAGGTCAAGCTAATGCACCAAACGCCAAGTCGACTCTGAAAAAATAGAGCAAAAGTAGAGCAACATTGAGGAGGAAACCAGAATGCACCTGGCACCATGTGAACCGAAGTGACCCAGCGCTAGGTCTGACCCATACTCGGGGCAGATTTGTGTATGAATTTGGTATCTTTCAAAGGATTTTGGTATTTTTTTTGAATTCTACTTGGACAAGACTTCTCAAGCCAAGAATTTTGGCATCAAGAAAGCTTATAAAAACAAGAAAAGCACAAGAGAAAAGTATGAATCCAAGGATCAAAGTTGTGAATCACTCAAAAAATGAAAGATTCATCATTCAAGGAGCATTATTTAAGAAGGCTTTCAAAGAGAAGAATGAGGGATTGTCTATAAGTTCTTTCTTTTACCATTGTTTTCTTTTTCTAGAATAATGATGTAATTAATGTTTCCATTGTAATTTAACATTATTTTGGGATTCATGGTTTTTGGATTAATTTAGGTATTTGATCAATTTTCTATCATTCTTGGTGTTTGATTACTTGTAATTATGGAAGGGTTGATGAAGTTGTATTTGCTTCTAATTGATTTGGGAAATGATATTAGGAGTTAATTTAATTTTATTAATTGCAAATTTGTTATTTTTTAATGGACTTGGGAAACGAAGTTAAGATAAAGAACTAAAGTAATCAAAGATTAGTTAATTTCGCCTAAAGTATAAGGTTATTGGCTAATTTTATATTCATTATCACCTAGAGTATAGGGATAATTATTGAAGGATGAGTTTAATCCATCTTTTTTGTTATGTTGGTTTGATTGAGAAAACTGCTAATTTAATTATGAGATAGTGAGTTTATGACTTGAGAAATGATTGAACTCTATCCTAATACCTTCATGTTCCCAAGATGACGATTATTTTAAATAGTTGCTAAAGTGATTCATTGTCATGTATTCTAGGATAGTTATCTAAATTGCATATTCTTACATCCTTGAGTTGTACATATTTCTTTATTTTTCTTTTTATCGTCTTATCATTTTATTAGGTCAGCTATATAATGAATAAAAAGTGATTAGTGTGTACCTATTCCTTTGCGGATCGATACTCGTTAATTCCCTATACTATGCTTGCGAAGAGTATACTTGCTCATATGTGTAACTTGGGATTAATGTTTTAATTAAAACTTAGATGGGGATGGATTTAAATTCAATGATTTTTATACACCCAAAATTTATGCATCAAGTTTCTGACACCGTTGCCGAGTAACAATATTATAAAAGCTTAGATTTTGTTGATTTAACTATGTTTATATGTTTATATGTCTATATGTAAATATATGAATATTTATCTATGTTCCTTATATGAATAGGTGCCATATTTTGTTGTTTGTACAATTGTGATTTCCTAATTTCACTATATGTTGTAATTTTCCTAACTTCATTCGTGAGTATAGAGAAATTGATTAACTTGTAAATTCTATAATATTACCATCTTCTGCTTTCTGTAGATCTTGCCTTTAGTGTATGACCCAACAATCTAAAGACAACATAGTAAATCTTGATCCTGAGATCGAGAGGACATTGATAAATATTCGATTGGTGGTTAGACAAAGGGTGAGAGACGATATGAAGGTTAACCAACCAAACAATAGTGGTAATGGTGGAATTAACAGGGGGACTATAGATGATTTTGTGAAGCCTACAATCTCGAGTACAAGCTCGAGCATTATGAGACCCAGAATAGAAGTCAATAACTTTGAGATAAAGCCCAATATTATCTAGATGATTTAAAATATGGTGCAATTTGATGGGCTACCTGAGGAAGATCCTAATGCCCACCTTTTAAGTTTCTTAGAAATCTGTGACATGTTTAAGATGAATGGGGGTTCTAAAGATGCTATCAAACTAATGCTTTTTCCTTTTTCTTTGAAAGATAGAGTGAAATCTTAGTTAAAGTCTTTGCCAGCCAGATCCATTACCACTTGGAATGTTTTTGCCGAAAAATTTCTAGCAAAATATTTTCCCCTAGCTAGAACATCCAAGGCTAGCAAAAATTAGCCTTCCAATAGTTAGAATCAGAAAATCTCAATGAGTGCTAGGAAAGGTTCAATGAGATGCTTAGAAAGTGTTCTCATCATGGGTTCGAGCTAAATATGCAAATGCAAATCTTTCATAGTGGCTTAAGTTTTACTACAAGGGAATTGGTTGTTGCATCTACAGGATATTCCATTAATTCTAAGACCCCGTAGGAGGTGTTTGATTTGATTGAAAATCTTGCTACAAACAACTACGCATGGGATAGTTCAAGATCAAAACTTATGTTCATGGAGTGCACAAGGTGGATGCAATTGCAGCTTTAGAGGCTAGGGTGGAGGCACTAACACAAAAGATGGAACAAATGGTGTTGTCTCATTCCCAAGGACAGGTAATGAACGTTAGTTGTAATTTTTGTATGGAAGGGCATCCAAACCATAAGTGCTAAAGCATGGGGTTATCTCAAGAGTCCTTAGAACAAGCTATGTTTATGGGCAATAGAAGACAAGGTAACAATCCTAAAAAATCTTAGAGGGGGTAAATAAAGTTTTTGGCAAACAAATGTAGATTAAAAAAAAATTTAGTCCCCTGAAAAAGATTCGAACTAAGTAGCGAAAATACTTTGCAACTTCAAGAGCTCGAGCAGGTGTCTTTTAAATCAGCACAGAATGATAAGAGAACATTATAAAATAAATATAGGTAGTTGAGAGGTCAAGGACAAGTTTAAATTAGAATGCAAAGGTCATAAATGAATTATTGATTTTAGAAGAAAAGATACAGCATTTAAGATCTAAAGATAGCAAAAAATGCAGTAAAGAATTTTGGCAAAATATCACAAGAAAATGCTCAAGAACTTAGAGTGGTTCAATCCTCAAATTATCTACATCTACTACCTTAAGTTCTCACTTAATGATTTCAACAACACTTACTAGAAACCTATTCCTAAATTAATGATGGTAGGTGACACCAACTTTCATAAGAGGATCATCACACTTGGTTTTACTCCCAACCTCTTTAATCACAACAATCAAGGCTCATCCCAACTGAGTTTTACCTCTTTAACCTTGATACAAGTTAGATGGAAAGAAAGACTATAGAAATAGCTCACAGATTGAGCAAAATGTGAACAAATAAGCACCAGCACCTTTTACCTTTGGAACAATTTTATTTCACTTTGAAGGACAAATAAAAAGGGAGATTTTGTATTCTAAAGTGTAAGAATGATTCTGAGAAAGAGAGTACAAAAATTTACTTCAAAATCGAGCTCTGGAAGCTTTTATAAAAGCTAAATCCAAAGTCCCAACGGCTAGTTATTTTCTGCCAAGATTTCCAAGGTTTTGGATTCACAAAATGGAAGGTTGTTCATCCAAAAGGTGAGTCCAAAATGGCACTTTTTTAAGCAGAAACATTTTGAAAATACTACAGAGTATTAGATGGAGTTTTAGATTCGGAGGTCCATCCAAACTACTCAATCCAAACATCTAAAAACCTATTTTTTTAAATTATTTTATTTATGCTCTTCAAGGTAAAATTAAATTGAATATAAAGTAAAGAGACATAGGAATTTACAAGAAATACCTTAACAATGATTCCCAGTCTATAATTCTTTCACAAAGACTTCACGATTTGCAAGCTATTAAGTTGAAGTTATACTTGACTTGGATTTTTATTGCTCAAGAGTTCATTAGTAGTCTCATTTGCACGCCTTTGGAAGAATTTGGGCCAACCATGTCATATTACATATAAATCACATAAGTTAGACCTCATTAATAGTTATCATAAGTCAAAATACTGGAGAATGCCCTTAGGGCTAACAATCTCCCATTTTTTGAATGATGACAAACTTGATGGAATTGAGACATGAAAATAATAATATATACAGTATAGACATGTTAGACGGAGAGGAATAAGAATATTTTTAACTGAAATGCATGCTCTTATTATAGGACTCAAAGAGTGCTTATGAGATTAAAATAAGAAAATTCAAGCATAGTCTCATAGACTAAGCTCAATGAGCCTATGGCCCAACCAACCTCCTTATCTTCCTTCCTTCCATAAAAAGGACTATTTCTCAAGGAAATAGTCAAATAGTAGTCATAAAAAATATATTCAAATATATACATAAGGAGGTATAGAGGATAGATCATAAAAGCAATACTTCCCCTATATATGTGCATATATGAACAATAGTTAGAAAGATGCTAGCTATAAAGTACGTTTGAAAATAAGACTAGATTTTAAGGTTTTGGACTACCAAAACATGCATCCAAAATAGGTTAAAATGAGGGAGAAGAGAGCATTTTAAAAAGTCAGTTTTGGACTGATATTTTGGATTGAAGAAATGCAAGCCCAAAATTCCCCATGTGTATGTGTAGGGTAAGAAAAAATTTCCAATAGTAAGTATCAATGATTTTCCTGCAATTTGATAAAACTTATTTTTCTCAACGAGATTCAACACAGGAATTTTATTGTAGAACCAAAAAAAAAAACCATGGATGTCTACTAAAATATCCTCATCAACCAAATATTTTAGCAAAAATTTGCATCACTCCCATGGTCAAAACAAATCATACAACCCAATCTTAATCAGTTAGAATACATAATAAACTTATACCCAATTCCTTAGTCCATATCAACAACGTCTCAACATAGTCTCTATCAAGTCACACAATTCTTCACAATCCTCATTCTAAAACCATAACCATAAACAGTCATCTCAAACCATATGAGTTTATCATCTTTATTGACAGTCACAATCACAATCCATAAATTCATAATTCAAAATAGTCACAACAATATTTGCTCCATAACCATAATACATTCACAATTCATAATGCTTTATAACCATAATATATTCACAATTCGTAAGTCACAAATCACAATCCCCAACCAATATACTTTCTCTTTCTTCTCCACCTTTGTCATCAATAAAAAAAAAAGACACAAGAGGAGATCAAACAAGGATATAAGGTAGAGATTAATCAGACACAAAAAAGAGATAAAGTGCAGATTGTCAATTCCTGATCGAGATATTAAGCATATAATCAAAAGGATCAGCAGGGGATTAGTGCAAAAGTAAAAATTGTTCAGGTAGAAAACAAAAAAAACAAATTATTCAAACGCTTGAGCAAAAAGCATAAAATTGTTCAGGAAGAAATGATGCATAAAAGTTCAGCAGGCAACAGTTAAGATGTGCAAATTAGGAAATATGGATGCTCGTAGGCTTGGTTTTGGCACCCTTCTTGGAATGCTATCCGGCAATTCTACTGGACTTTCTTTTAACTACCACATGCTCCTTCCATTTCCAAAGAAGCTTCTAGGTATAGCTGACTTGGGAGCTTGCAATACAATTGTAGGGGCAGCAGTTGTGGTAACTTCATTCTCCTTTCCTTTATCTTTCTTACTATCTTCTGCTTCCTCTATTTATTTTCTTTTTCCTTTTGTTGTCGCACCTCTTGTTCAGTTAGTTTACCAGTTACTTCTTCTTCAATTTGGGGAGAGGCAGTTTCCTCTACAGGCAATTTTTCTTGAGAAGGAGCATGTTTATCAGGGACTTCCTCATTGGTCTTTTTTACCTTCTTTTTCTCTACATTCCTCAATCTAGTTCCTAAATTCTGCAATTCAGTTGTAACTTCTATTTGAAATTCTTAAAATTTGCAACTAAATTGCATAAAGCATTAAGATGTTTTGACTCAAACCACTTTCCTCAATCTTTTGATTGCCCTTATTTGAGGAATCTTCTCCTATGTCAAACTTCCATTCCGTTCCATTCCCTTTTGGTCAGCTGGTGTAGTTCGTTTTCCTTCAACCTTGATTTTAATCAGTTTCTCTGTTTTCTCATCTGACATATCTCTAAGTAAGACCCATTCCTTGTTTACTTGAACAAATCCCATTTTTTTAAAGGATTCCATGTTGTACACATTTATCTTAAGATGACAAAAAGTGCAAGTACTTAAATCCACGTTGAAATGCCTAAAAACTTTGGTCAAGAGATTGTTGTAGGTAGTACATTATGGGATATATTTCTTTACTAAAACATCAACTTCATTGCCAAAAAACCAAAATTAATTTATCATCCCTCAAATAGGTCCAGCATCAGTATCATTTGCATGATACTCACTGATGTTTTATGCCCAAAACTTGGAGCAATCATAATGAACACCATTTGGTGCAAAATCCTTCGAAGCCCATTTAACCACTTTGAATTTCTGTCACTTGATTTTTTAAAACTTTTTCCTCCAATAAACCTTGCCTCAAACCTTCCTAAATCAAATAGGTTTATTCATTTGAAAAAATTAGATCCTTCCATCTCTAACTCCAAAAATTTGATTCAACAACCGATGGTCAAATCCCATGTTTACTGAGCCTACTCTAGAGGAGTACCATTGCACCATAAAACCACCCCCAGTCTCCTCAAACCTTTCCTTTTTCAAGTTTGCATAAAACTCCCAAACTAGAAGGATGTTCAGTTTCTCATCTATTGATAGCAAAGCCCACATCCAAGATTCTCAGACATATTTAAACTGTCAGAAAAGTTTAGAAACACCCCAGCATTAACCCGATACCCAATGACCACAGTCCTATTTCTAGGTAGCCAGTCATTAAATTCAAACACATATTTCAAATTAAGAAATCGAGGTACCTGACTTTTTGAGCTTTCCTGTACAGGAAACTCTATTGATGAGTCAGTTTGCGAAGGTGTTTTTTCAACAGCAATTTTCTATCCTTTTTGTTTGGCAGTCGGTTGTGCGACAGCAATAGCTTTTGTCTTATCTACTGCTTTGCTTTTCTTGCCCTTCTTCATCTTTTGCTTAGTTCTTTGTTTGATTTTGATATTTTCATCATGGCAAAGATGAAAAGAAGATGAAGGATTTTTTTGTTTCAGTGGAAAAAATAAAGATACGAAGTGAGAGGAGCAAAGAGAACAATGGCATGTTTCAGATTTCTAGGAAAGAGACAAATAACCTTTTTGTAATTTCCTAGGTTTTGGAGTAGATAAGTACAATCAAGTACCCTTAATCAGAGATAGGGTCACCCTTTTTGAAAAACGTAGACATTTTGAAAATTCAAAAAGTGGGTTCTGGACTTATACGCTTCTTCATTCAAATATTTTTTAAAAAAAATTAGGCTTTATACGATTTTGGGCTATTATTGTTTTGGACTTGGACTAAGTCCAAATTTGTTCATCAAAAAATAGAATGAGAGATATTTTGTTGAGGAGATTTTGGATTCAGGTTTCTTTGATAGTGCATCCAAAAGGTGCATCTTCAGAGGTTCTGCAAGAATGAACAAACAAATTCTTATGAAAATTATTAGTTACATAATTTTGGTAATTCCCAAACCTCTTCTCATATGATTAAATATATCTTCGGCCAGTGGTTTAGTGAAGATATCTGCACGTTGTACATCAGTTGAAATGTGTTCAACACACATATCACCCTTAAGCACATGATCTCTAATAAAGTGATGCTTAATTTTAATGTGCTTAGTTCTAGAATTTGAATAGGATTTTTGGTTAGATTGATAGCACTAGTATTATCTCATAAGATAGGCATGCAATTAAAATTTAAACCAAAGTCAAGCAAAGTGTTTTTCAACCACAAATTTTGCATGCAACAACTAACCACTACTATGTATTCAACTTCAGTTGTTGAAAGAGAGACACAAGCTAGCTTTTGTTGTACCAAGAGATAGGTTAGTGTCTAAGAAATTGACAGTGTCCTCTAGTACTTTTTTCCTAACTTTGTAACCGGCATAATTGGCATCTATATATCCTATAAAATAAAATGAATTAGTTGGAGGACACCACAAGCCCTAATCATGCATTTCAATTAAGTATCTAAGGATTCTTTTTACAACACAGAGATGAGATTCCTTTGGGCAAGATTGAAATCTAGCACAAAAACATACTAAGAACATAATATCTGGACGGCTAACATTAAGATAAAGGAGATTTTGATCATACCTCTATATTTCGATTCATCTACCTTTTTACATTTCTCATCTTTATCAAACTTTAAAGATGTGCACATAGGTGTACCTATTTCTTTTACTTTATTGATACCAAACCTCTTTATCAGGTTCTTGGCCTACTTAGCTTGATTTAAGAAGATTCCATCTTTGGCTTCTTGATTTGAAGATCGAGGAAGAAATTAAATTCTTCCATCATGCTCATTTCAAACTCTTGTTGCATTATCTTGAAAAAATTCTTGCATAAATAATCATTAGTACCTCCAAAAATCATATCATCAATATATATTTGCACAATTAATATGTTGTTAGAATTTTCAAATTTGATAAATAATATTGTGTCAACTAATCCTCTTGAAAAACCTTTTGATAGAAGAAAACCACTTAGCCTTTCACACCATGCTCTTGGAGCTTGTTTTAAACCATAGAGAGCTTTGAAGAGTTTAAAAATATGGTTTGGAAAACGTTCATGAGTAAAACTAGGAGGTTGTTCCACATATACTTCTTCTTTAATAAAACCATTTAAGAAATCATTTTGGACATCCATTTGGTTGACATAAAACTTTTGAAAGATGCAAATGCAAGTAGCACTCTTATTGATTCTAACCAAGCAATGGGAGCAAAGGTTTCATCATATTCAATGCCCTCTTCTTGATTGAATCCATGGGCAACTAATCTGGTTTTATTTCTAATAACAATACCATACTCATCAAGTTTGTTTCTGAAAATCCACTTCATACCTTTTACGGGATGTTCAAGTGGTCTAGGGACAAAGCTTCCAAACTTGATTCCTTTTAAATTGGTTCACCTCTTCTTGCATGGTCATAATCCAAAATTCATCATGTAAGGCTGCATGAATACAATTTGGTTCAGTGCTAGAAACTAGAGCGAAATTTTCAACAAAATACCGTTTGGTTTTGGCTCCGCAGCTAGGATCTCCAATGATCTCTTCTTTTGGATGGATAGTTTTGTACTTCCAATCTCTTAGCATATCTTGATTCGCGGGCTCTTCAATCCTTTGATTGATTTCTTCAACTATTGTTCTTCTAATTCCTCTTCATTAGCATGAATAACAAGTAGATGATCCATATGCTCCTCACTACCTTTTTCTTTTGAGATACCTATCATCATCATTTCTAGAAGAATATATATTGGATTCATTAAACACAATATGTTCAAATCCTTCCACATATAGAGTTCTTTTATTGTAGACTCTATATACCTTTTTGTTGGAAGAATATCCAAGAAATATAGCCTCATCAGATTTGCTATCAAATTTTCCATGGTTATCACGAGTATTGAGAAAACATTTGCATCCAAAAACTTTAGAATATGAAATGGATGGAACTTTGTCAAATATGAGTTCAAAAGGTGTTTTTCTTAAAAAGGATCTTAGCATAATACGATTGATAATGTAGCAAGTTGTATTCACAGCTTCAATCCAAAAATATTTTAGATGGGATTTTTCACACAACATTGATCTTGCATTTCTTGCAAAGTTCTATTTTTTTTTTTTTTTTCTTTCAATTACACCATTTTATTGAGGAGTTTTGACTATTGAAAAATTGTGTGAAACACCATTTTCATCACAAAATTTTGTAAAGTCATGGTTGTGAAATTCTCTATTATTATCACTTCTAACTGAAATCAATTTACAACTAAGAAAATATTGAACACGTTTGAGTAGTTTTGAAAATCCAGAGAAGGCTTCATTTTTTTCAGCAAGGAATAGAGTCCAAGTGTCTTGGGAAGTCATCCACAATTACATAAGCATACCTCTTACCACCAAAACTAGTGGTCCTCATTGGTCTAAACAAATCCATGTATATGAGTTCGAGAGGTTTTGATGTAGAAATCATTTTCTTGCATTTAAAAGAGATTTTGGTTTGTTTTCCGAATTGGCAAGTATCACAAACTCGATTTTTATCAAATTTTATTTTGGGCAGTCCTCTAACAAGGTCCTTTGAGGATAATTTGTTTAACAAATTGATAGATATATAACCTAACCTTCTATGCTAAAGGTAGGTATCATCATCATTCATAGAGAGGCATCTAATATCAGGTGCCACAAGATCATCAAAATAAAGTATATACACACTTTCAACACGGTTAGCAACAAAAATGGTCTTATTGCTGGAACTATCCAGGATAATTCAAGAATCCTTTTCAAAAACAACTTTACATCCATTATCACATACTTGAATGATGCTAAGTAGATTGTACTTCAATTCATCAATTAATAGCATTTGTTTAATGATAGTTGAAGATCAATTAGAAATATTAGCTATGCTAAGAATTTTTCCTTTCTTTTTGTCTCCAAATATGACAAATCCATCACTCGTAACTTGAATATTTTCTAGCAGTGCAACATTTCCAGTCATGTTCCTTGAGCGCCCATTGTCCTACACAGAAGATGGAAGAGTGATTTTTAGTACCCATACCTTTTTAGGTCCACGGGGTTTAGTAATAGTTATTTTTACCCTCTAAACTGTTTTTATACTAGATTGCATATTTTTTTCTAACATGACACTTAGATGCTTTGTATCTAGATTTTTCACAATATGTGCAACAATTGTGTGTCATATATAATTAACAACTTTTACAAAGTGAGATTTGTAATTTCTAGCTTTGATCTCATGCCTATAGCCTGGACCATTTCGGTCTTCAGTTATGTGTTATGCCCCAAGCAATTTTTCCAAATTGTTTTTGCCATTTGTAAACATTTCAATGCATGTATTGAGATCATCGACTCTATTTTTCATATCATCAAAATTGCTAACCACAATTTCAAGAGAACAAATTTTATCACACATGATGCGAGGAAGTAATGATAACATCCTTTTCAATATTTGTGCATATATATAACTCAAGTGAGATTTTGTTATGTTAGTATTATGCCCTAGAGGCAATCACTTGTACTTTGTAAATGACACATTTGTTTATAATACAAGGTATTATTTATCTTTTAGTTTATTTTCTTTACTTTTATGTAAAATAATATTAGATAAAGTTCCTAGTATAGCACTGTGTTAAGAAAATTATAATAGAAATCATGATGTGAGATTCCTACTACATTGTATTGTGTTTGTACTTAAATAATCCCTAGTTATAGTATTAATGAGATAGGACATCATTAATGCGTTAAGACTAGCACGTGTTAGACTTCCTCATCTGATCAAGTGGTGATTCTCATATCCGTGAGTATTGAGATACTTAAAATTAATACGTGATGCTTGCTAATAGAACAAGTGCATTAGATGACCTGACTATGAGATAATCACATGGATAACTATGTAATGCCAGTTATAGAATCTCATTATAGCAAACGTGCAAGTATCCTTAGACATGAGATCTCCAAGGTACTTTGTTTGCTGAGCATTGTACTTTGATTCCAATATTTGGAGCCAGATCGAGGGCCACCTATGGGATGGATATTGGGTACAATGTGAGGTAAACAAAAGCAGTTAGGAGGGTTAATAAAGGATTCACCACTCCTAACAGTAGGGGCAAATATCTCATGGCCACTTCTTGGAATTACTACTCGTGAAATCCTTAGCCAAGATGATTGTGCATTGGAAACAGTTCCGATTGATACACATATAAAGTAGTGGATTCCTAGTACAAGTACTAATATATTCGGGCTAGAATTAATATATATTTTGGAGGGAGTTGACACTAATTCCGTACTCAAAACCGAATGAGATATTGTATGATGAAAGGAATTTATTGCAATCTAGTTTGTTATTGAAGGGTTCATGTCAATCCACTTGACTTTCTGGACTCTTGAGTAGTCATGATGTGTTGCTAGATACTACTCATGATCTCCAGAATATGAGTTTATTAATTAATGAATTAATAAACCAATCATAATTAGAATTAATAGATTAATTTTAAATGATTGAGGATTATTAATCTCAAAGATATTTGGATTAATTTATATTCGCTGCCAATAGATCGGGAAACCTAATAGGTCACACACAATAAATGATTAAGTACTCAAGATGTTATTTGATAACGTTGTGGGGTTAATTGTAAGAAGAAAAAGTTATTGTGGTCAAATTATAATTAGTAATAATTTTGGGCCAAATCGTGATTGCTAGAACTTATGGTTTCCATTTGCAATTTGTGAATTCTAATTTGATTAGAATTCATAGAAATGTGTTTCAAAACAATTTTTGGGGATAACACTGAAGTTAAAAAGATGGATATATTTTTTGATATATGAAGAGAATGGTTCTCAGAGCTTGAATGTGAAAAACACATAACATACACAAAAACCTTCCTCTCTCTCTCAGCTTTCTATTTTAGAAAATACAGAGAAAAACCCTAGCCGCCTTCACATTCTTTGCTAGCACAGAAAATGCTTTGAGTCCTTGAGTATCCTCTGTGTGGATTACTAGAGGGAGTTTTACACTTAGACTCCATTGGCAAAGACGTAGTTTGTGCTGGATCGTGCCTTAAGCAGTCGAAATCTTTGAACAATAGAGACATCTAAGAAAGGTATATCTTCCTATCTTTTGATCCATCTTACGCATACATACGGTCCTCTTGTCATAGAATTCTTTTATTTCGACTGTGTAATGCATATCTGATACATGTATGGATTCTAACAGTGGTATCAGAGCCACTTGTATGTATTTTATGGACATTCGTCACCATGAAAGCTATTTCATGTTTGTCTCTATTTTCCGTTTCATGCTGCGATCATGTTTCTGAAAAAATTATTTTTTGTTGATTTTGTTGCCTATGTCTTCCTATTTTTTGATCCATCTTATGCATACATATTGTCCTCTTGTCATAGAATTCTTTTATTTTGACTGTGTAATGCATATCTGATACATGTATGGATTCTAACAGTGGTTTCAGAGCCACTTGTATGTATTTTATGGACATTCGTCACCATGAAACTATTTCATGTTTGTCTCTATTTTCCGTTTCATGCTACGATCATGTTTCTGAAAAAATTATTTTTCGTTGATTTTGTTGCCTATGTCTGAAATTGTTTCACGCATATGTTTGGATCGGAGAAAACATTTCTATGATTCGTTTCATTAAGAATTGTTCTGTACATGGGTCCGAGTCTCTTGGGTTTTTTCTATTTTCTAGAAAAATGGTTTTTTCTTTTACAGTTTGTTTTTGAACAGTCATGAATGCATTGATATCTGGAAATTGTTTCCAGGACCTCGAAATAGCATCATGAATTCCATTGAATGTTGAAAGCCAATTCTCATGTTTGTGTTCTGTACAGGAAATGTTTCTGTAATCTTGTTTTTTTGCAGATATTATGTTGTTTGGTTTGGCTCTGAAATGGTTATTTTATGAAAACATGATTCAAGATGAAATTGTTTCACGAGTTTTTCCTTGAATTGAACATGAATAGAATGTATGTTCACAGAAAAATGCTGCGAAAATTGAAGAGGGAACATCTAGAAATTGTTTCTGGAAGTGGTGAGGAAAAGAAAAGGAAAAAAGAAAAGAAGGTTTTCTTGCCCAAGCCACGGCTTGCAGGGAGCCAAGCAGTGGCTTCAGGCACAATTGGCTCCAAGTCGCGGCTCACTTGGGACTATCTTCCTGAGCAGGTGGTCCGTGGGGTGATCATGGGGAGGATGACAAGATGAAACTTTGTCCATTTGTGGTTTTCACATATTAATAAAAAATAAAAAAAATTCTTTCAATTGACTTTCAGTTTTGTCTTGAAATAGCCCACGAGTTATTTTTTTTCTTTTTCTACTTAACGCCCAAAGACTCCCAGAAATTATGTTTTGGTACTAACTAATATTAATTTCTAAAATGAGCTTTTGAAATTAATATATATTATCTAAAATAGTGATTTTAGATATTAAAAAAATAATAATAAGTTTTTTTTATTAATTCTCATTTTGAGAATTAAATTTAATTATGATTAGTTTTTAATTGAGACCCATGATTTAGGATAAAATTATATTTTGAAAAGTAATATATTTTCTAAAATATTGGTTTTAGATTATATTATTATTTAATTCCTAAAATATGATTTTAGCAATTAATAAATTTTCTAAAATATTGATTTTAGATTTTATCCTCATTAAATTTCTAGAATTTGATTTTAGAAATTAAATCTAAATTTGTTTTATTTTTCCAAAATAGAGATTTTGGAATAATAAAATTACATGTTTAATTTTTGTTTAAACATAATTAATGGCATGGTGCATGGTTAAGGACTAAAACCAAATTATATCTGTTCATACATTTTTACAGTTTTGGTGTTTATTAAATAGGACCTACGAGTCCTACCTTCTCTAAAATTCTTGTATAATTCTCTTCTCATCTAACTCCCCTTGAATGTAACTCAGGATTTTTCTATTTAGAAAATTTATGTAATTAGATTACATAGGTTTGATAGGGATAGAATTATTTTAATTTTGGTGATGGCGACCAAAATTAGGCGAGAGGGTAAAACCTTCTACTTAAAACATGCATGAACATATAGGGTTAACCATGTTAATTTTCTTTTTAGCTCGAGGAAATTAATTTAAGGAAAGTCCATAACCATACCACGTAATCGCTTTATTACCATGATTATCAATTTATGTAATTTATTGATATATTTATGCATGTCATTTGATGAAACACTAGAACGAATAAATCCCTCAATTAATATTAAACCTAATTCCTTCCGTTAATATAGTAAGAACAAGAGTCCTTTTTCGAAAACAGATTGTTAGGCTTACCCAAACCTACTCGACATCGAGCATGTTCGAACTATGAAATTAAATTCTTATGGAATTAAATTTCTGATTAATGGGTCAGGTTTAGCTAAATTCTTTATCTCGGTTGGGCTAACTCAAGTATAAAGAAATTTAGAGAAAATATTGGCGTAGCCTAAAAGGCTTTAAGATTAAAAGATATTAATCATCACATGATTCGGTAATTTCATACGATGTAATTGGTAATAGATACCTACCATTAAACTCAAGGGTGACTTGTTGGGCAAATCCAAGGTTATTCTTGAGGAATTTGAATACCGGTCCATTAGGAAAGCTTCTAACATGCTTTCCTGAATCAATAGTAAGGGCTATTGGTTTGAGTAAAATAGTGAAACAACAATGCGATTAATTAAAAACCTAATTATTTGCATTACACGTACATATATAGCTAGCTAATGTTCTCTATTTTTACCCCTAGATCACGTGCATCATGTCAACTAACCTAAACTTACGTACCATCTTGGAGACCAACAAAATAGCTTAATCGAACTATCTCAACTGGTACAGAAACCTGAGAATCGTTCTCAAGTCGAAAAAGTTGCTCTACGTGCTAGATTCTTCTCTTCCGCTACCACCAGCTGAGATACTCATGCTGATGAGCATGCTATCCACAAGAAGCACACAGAGGACAATGACACGGCATCTTGTATCATGCTAGCATCAATGACTCCTGAGCTACAAAAACAGCACGAGCATATGAATGCTCAATCGATGATTCTCCATCTTCGAGAGCTAATTGACGATCAAGCCAGAATAGAGAGATATGAGATCTCAAAGCAATTGTTCCTTTGTAAAATAGCTGAGAGTGCTTCTATGGCTACTCATGGGCTGAAGATGCTATGCTTGATTGAAAAGCTTGGATCTCCTGGGTTCGTGATGCACCATGAATTAAGTGTTGACTTAATTCTACAATCTTTACCTAATAGTTTTTCACAATTTTTTGTTAACTATCAGATGACGAAGATTGAGTCCACCATTCCTGAGTTCATCAATCTTCTCAAGACTGTGAAATCCTCTATAAAGAATGATCCCAATGCTTTCTTGATGGTAGAATCTTCTTCTTCCAAGAAGAAAGTTCAAAGGAAGAAGAAGAAGGCTCCCACTAAGCCCAAAGGTGGTGTGAAGAAGAAGAATAAAACCACCAAAGGCCCATGACATCACTGTGGCAAAATGGGCCACTGGAGGGCACAACTGCAAAGCCTACTTGAAGACTATCAAGGAAAAGAAGCAGAAGAAGAAGCTTGCAAGCACTTCTACTTCTACTCCTGGTATGTTTATGATTAAGATAAATACTACTTTCAAAATAAGATATGGGTTTTGGATACCGAATGTGGATCTCATTTGTGTAATAATTTACAGGGACTAAAGAGCAGTAGAAAGTTAGAGAAAGGCGACGTGGACCTGCATACTGCAAATGAAGCAAAAGTTGCTACACTTGTTGTAGGGACATACAAGTTAAACCTGCCTTTAAGATTATTTTTAAAACTGCAAAATTATTATTTTGTACCAGTTTTAATGAAAAATATTATCTCAGTTGCTTACTTTGACTTGTATAGACTTTATTTGATATTTAAGAATAAATGTTGTTCTTTTTCATTGAATGATATTTGTTATGGTTTTGCAACTTTGGTTAATGGTTTGTATGTTCTAGACATGGATAATCCATGTCTCATTATAAACAATAAGAAATCAAAATTATCTCACTTGAGAGTATGGGGTTGTCCTGCCTTTGTCAAAAGACCACAGTCAAATAAACTTGAAAGTATGTCTGACAAGTGTTTATTTTTGGGTTATCCAAAAGAATCTTTCGGGTATTACTTCTATCTCCCCTCTGAAAATAAAGTGTTTATTTCAAAACATGTTATCTTCTTAGAGAAGGAGCACATGCTTAAAGAGGACAGTGGGAGTAAAATTGAACTTAATGAAGTTCAAGAAGAACAAAGAAATAAGGATCAATCGTTTAATTCCACATCTATTATGAGAATAGATGAACCTTCTATTACATAAGATCCTCAAAGGTTAAGTAGAATACGTGTAGCACCTGAGATATATAGACTTCTCATAAGTGACCACAATGATGTATTACTCATAGATGAAAATAAGCCTACTACCTACAAGAAAGTTTTAAACAATTCAGAATCTAACAAATGTCTTGAAGCCATGAGGTCAAAGATGGATTTCATGTACGACAACCAAGTATGCACTTTGGTTGATCCACCCAAAGAAATCAAACATATTGCGTGCAAATGGGTTTTTAAGAAGAAAACCGATATGGATAGCAAAGTAGTTACCTATAAAGCACAACTACTAACTAAGGGTTATTGTCAACAACATGGTATTGACTATGATGAAACCATCTCGCCAGTAGCAATGCTAAAATCTATCAAGATACTCCTAGCCATTGCCACTCATCATGATTCTGAGATCTGGCAAATGGATATGAAAATAGCTTTCTTAAATTGTAATCTAACTGAAGAAGTGTATATAATACAACGTGAGAGTTTCACATCCAATGATAGCATAAAAGTGTGCAAGTTGCAAAAGTCCATTTATGGACTTAAGCAATTTTCTAGGAGTTGGAACATCTATTTTGATGAAACAATCAAAGAGCTTAGTTTCATTCAAAACATGGATGAGCCTTGCATGTACAAGAAGGTTAGTGTGAGCGCAATCATTTTTTTATTACTTTATGTAGATGACATATTGCTAATATGAAAAGACCTTGGAAAAGCAACCTATATTCTTGGAATAAGGATCTATAGAGATAGGTCAAAAAGGTTGCTAGGTCTTTCACAGTCTACATACATAGATAAAGTACTAAAGAAGTTTAGCATGGATCATTCCAAAAAGGGATTCTTACTTATGTCCTATGGGATAAGCCTTTCAAAATCAATGTCTCCAAAAATACATGTTAAAATGGATCACACGAGTAAGATTCCATATTCTTCGATAGTTAAATCTATCATGTATGCTATGATATGTACAAGACCCGATGTATCCTGTGCTCTCTGTTTGACGAGCAGACACTAATCTAACCCTGGTGAGGGTCATAGGATGGCTGTAAAGAACATCCTTAAGTACTTTTGAAGGACTAAGAATGTATTCTTGGTTTATGGAGAATGTGATTTGAAAGTAAATGGGTATACTGATGCTAATTTTCAATCTGACAAAGATAATTTTAAATCACAATCTGGCTACGTGTTTACGTTATGTGGAGGGGCAATAAGTTGGAATAGTTCTAAACAAGAGACTATTGCTGACTCTACGATAGAAGATGAGTACATAGCCGCTTCTGAAGTAGATCAAGAAGTTCGTGATGGAACTAGGTGTGGTCCCTTACATTGTTGGTCCAACATCCTTTTATTGTGACAACAACGAAGCCATTGCATAAGCAAATGAGTCACGGTTTCACCAACGATCTAAACAAGTACTACGACGCTATCATCTGAACGGGGAAATCATAGATAGACAAGATGTTAAGATAGAAGGAATTCCTACAGATGAGAATATAGCTGACTCGCTTGCAAAAGCACTATCCCAGATGAAACATGATGGGCATGTTGAGTCATTAGTATTAGATACATGAATGATTGGCTCTACTGCAAGTGGAAGTTTGTTAGTATTGTTCACTGGAGACAATCACTTATACTTTGTATATGACACATTTGTTTATAATACAATGCATTATTTATCTTTCATTTTGTTTTCTTTACTTTCATGTAAAATAACTATTAGATAAAGTCTCTAGTACAGCACTATATTAAGAAAATCACGATAGAGATTATGATGTGAGATTCCTACTACATTGTATTGTGTTAGTACTTAAATAATCCATAGTCATAGTATTAATGAGATAGAACATCATTAATGTGTTAAGACTAACATGTGTTAGAATTTCTAATATGGTCAGGAGGTAGTTCTCATATCCGTGAGTATTGAGATACTCAAGGATAATACATGAATACTTGTTAATAGAACAAGTGCATTGGATAACCTGACTATGAGATAATCACATGGATAATTATGTAGTGTCAGTGATAGAATATCATTATAGCAAATGTGCAAATATCCTTAAATTTGAGATCTCCAAAGTACTTTGTTTGTTGAGCATTGTACTTTGATTCCAATCTCTGGAGCCAGATTGGGGGTTGCTTATGGGATGAATATTGGGTACAACGTGAGGTAAACGAAAGTAGTTGAAATTGTCAATAAAGAATTTACCACTCCTAAAAATAGGGGTGAATATCTCACGGCTACTTATTGGAATTACTACTCGAGAAATCATTAGCCAAGGTGAATGTGTATTGGAAACAGTTTCGATTGATACACATGTAGAGTAGTGGATTCTTGGTACAAGTACTAATATATGCGGGCCAAAATTAATATATATTTTAGAGGGAGTTAGCGCTAATTCCGTACTCTAAACCAAATGAGATATTGTATGGTGAAAGGAATTTATTGCACTGTAATTTATTATTGAAGGATTCATGTCAAGCCACTTGACTTTCTAGACTCTTGGGTGGTCATGATGTATTACCAGATACCGCTCATGATCTGCAGAATATAGGTTTATTAATTGATGAATTAATAAACCAATCCTAATTAGAATTAATAGACTAATTCTAAATTATTAAGGATTATTAATCTCAAAGAAGTTTGGATTAATTTATATTCACTACCAATAAACCAAAAAACCTAATAAGTTACATATAATAGAGGATTAAGTACTCAAGATATTTTTTGATAACGTTATAGGGTTAATTATGAGAAGGAAAAGTTATTGTGGTCAAACTATAATTATTTATAATTTTGCGGCAAATCATGATTGCTGAAACTTATAGTTTCCAATTACAATTTGTGAATTCTAATTTGATTAGAATTCACAGAAATGTGTTTCACAACGATTTTCGGGGATAACACCAGAGTTAGAAAGCTGGATATATTTTTTGATATATAAAGAGAACGGTTTTCACGGCTTGAATGTGAAAAACACATAACACACACAAAAACCTTCCTCTCCCTCTTTCGATTTTCTATTTTAGAAAATACAATGAAAAACCCTAGCCACCTTCATGTTCTCTGCTAGTAGAGAAAATGCTTTGATTCCTTAAGTATCCTCTATGTGGACATTACTAGAGGGAGTCTTACACTTAGACTCCAATGGCGAAAACGTGGTTTATGCTGGATCGCGCCTTCAACAGTCGAGATTTTTTAACAACAGAGACATCCGAGAAAGGTATATCTTCCTATCTTTTGATCCATATTACACATACATGCGGTCCTCTTGTCATAGAATCCTTTTATTTCCAATGCCTAGTGCATATTTGATGCATGTATAGATTCTAACATGTTCTTATTCAACAGCTTTGCATTCTCATCTAACAAATAGTTAATTGTTATATTCATTTCTTTATTTCTTCTAGACAGTTTTTTTAGTTCATGAAACATGTCAAATAGCAATTCATTAGAATCATCATGCTTTTCACAATTAGAACCATGCAAATTGTTTATCAAATCTGGAGAAGTAGGATTTACCTTATCCTCCATAACTATGAAGCAAATGTTTGTTTTTTCATTTTCAGAATCACAACTTTCTTCTGTCTCGGATTCAGCTTGATCCCAAGTTCAAATCAATCTTTTTCCTTTCTTCAACTTTGTGTTCTTCTCCTTTTTAAATTGCTTAGCTTTCTTTTCTTTCGCTACTGGACAATCAGCAATGAAATGCTTCATACTTTTGCATTCAAAATATTGAGGCTTCAAGGAAGAAATTTGTCCTTTCTTTTTCACAAACTTCTTACCCTTTTTGAAGTGGCCCTTTCTGAACATTTTTCTAAACTTTCTAGCAACCATAGCCATTTCTTCTATGTCCAAATCAGTACTATCATCACAATCAGTGTGATCACTGTTAGCCTCTTCATCAACCGTTTTTAAAGCAGTTCCCTATTTGCCTTTCTCATCATCATCATCATCATCATCATCATCATCATATTTGTGAAACCTTTTGAACTTCATCTCATGGGTCAAAAGCGAGCCAATTAGCTCTTCAGTAGATAAGCTATTCAAGTTTTTAGATTCCTCTATAGCCAAGGTTTTTCGTGGCCAAATTTTTGGTAAAGCGTCAAGCAGTTTTCTGTTTTGCTCATTGAGGGAATAATTTTTCCCTTATGCCTTTAGTCCATTCATAATATTTGTGAATCAATTGAACATATCAGTTATGTTCTCACTTGGCTTCATAATGAATAATTTATAGTCTTAGACTAGAGGTCATAGCTTCGATTGCTTTACTTGATTAGTCCCATCATGGGTGACCTCAAGTTCTCTCCACATTTTGTACACTTAATCACAACCACTAATCCGGTTGTATTCATTAGTATCAAGAGCACAACACAATTTATTCATTGCCTGAAAATTCAAAGTCATTTTCAAAGTATCCTCATTGTCATATTCATCACTCTATTTAGGCATTTTTCTGCCTTCAACAATTTTGATGGGACATATGGTCCATTTTCAATCAGATTCCGCAGCTCAAAATTTTTTGAGCACACATATATCTTCATTTGGTTTTTTAGAATGTATTATTGCTTCCATTGAACAAAGAAGGTCTTTTTATTGAAGACACTTCAATGTAAGGTAGAGCGAAAGTATTTGCCATATGGATCTTTGCTACAAGGCTATTAAACCAAAGATAATGTAGACCAATGCACTTATACCAATTGAAAAACCTTAGAGGCGGTGAATAAGGTTTTTAGCAAACAAATGCAGATTAAAAAAATTTTTGGTCCCCTTAAAAAGATTCGAACTAAGTAGAGGAAATGTTTTGCGGCTTCAAGAGTTCGGGTAGGTGTCTTTTAAATCATTACAGAATGATAAGAGAATGTTATGAAATAAAGATGGGTAATTGAGATGTCAAGGACAAGTTTAAATCAGAATGCAAAGGTCATATATGAGTTATTGATTTTAGAAGAAAAGATACAGTATTTAAGATCTGAAGATAGCGAAAAATGCAATAAACAATTTTAGCAAAATACCACAAGAAAATGCTCAAAAACTTATAGTAGTTCGATCCTCAAATTATCTACATCCACTACCTTAAGTTCTCACTTAAGGATTTCAATACCACTCACTAGACCTTTTCCCAAATCAATGGTGGTAGGTGACACCAATCTTATACAAGAGAATCACCATACTTGGTTTTACTTCCAACCTCTTTAATCATAACAATAAAAACTCACCCCAATTGGGTTTTACCTCTTCAACCTTAATACAAGTCAGATGGAAAGAAAGATTACAGAAATAGCTCACAGATTAAGTAGAATGTAAACAAATAAGCACCAACACCTTTTACCTTTAAAACAATTTTATTTCACTTTGAAGCACGAATAAAAAGGGAGATTTTGTATTCTAAAGTGTAAGAATAATTCTGAGAAAGATAGCACAAAAATCTGCTTCAAAATCAAGCTCTAAAAGCTTTTATAGGAGCCAAATCTGAAGTCCCGATGGCTAGTAACGGCTAGTTACTTTCTGCCAGGATTTCCAAGGTTTTGGATTCAAAAAGTGGAAGGATGTCCATCTAAATGGTGAGTCTAAAATAGTACTTTTTTAAGCAAAAACATTTTGAAAATAGTACAGAGGTCCATCCAAACTACTCAATCCAAACATCTAAAGATCTATTTTTTGAAATCATTTTATTTGTGTACTTCAAAGTAAAAATAAATTGAACATATATAAGGAAGCTATACTCTACCACCATATCCGATTAATTGAGCAACGTGGCTAGAGTTAATAGAGATAACAACTCAATGCTGTCACAAAGCCTTAAATGCTCATTTTGAACAAGGAAATTTTGGGAATGGATGTAGCTCACGAATGACACAAAGATTAGAAGATTTCTTACGATTAGGTCTACTGCATTTCATTATAAAAGTTGTGCCCTTTACATTACCACTAACTCGGCTATACTAAAGACCATGAAAAGAGGACGAATGAAAAGAACTTTCGAAGTCACAAGGAGACCAATATTTACACTTGTGCTTATCCTACTAGAAGAAGAAATTTAGATGATAAATATGGATGCAATAAAATAATAAAGAGAAGCAGTGTTGGTGAATTCCTATAACGGTAGTTCAATCTAACTTAATCTCACTTATTTGCTCTTTCTTCTATGCTTCCTCATGCAAACTACATTCTTTCACTTATTGTTGTTGTTTTGAACTTTCTTCCCAGACTTGATTATCGAAGACCATTTTAAGTACTTCACTCATTGTTAGAAGATTGCTCCTCATCAAATGCATCTATATTGTATCCAACTTCTTTTTTATCATCTACATATTGACTTCTTATTTCTTATCCCAATGAATTTATTCCATCTATTTCATATGTACATTTTGGCATGTGCCATCTTATACAAATTTCTATTTATCAACACTTTTCTCTACAATTTGTTTAGAATTTTCTTCTAAAGTTTGGTTGATTAAAGTAACATTTGCTACTCTATTCAATGTTTGCAATTATTGTTCATCAAACTTTTCAACATGCTTCTAAATGTTTTCTATGTTGTCTTTCTAATGACTTTATATTTCTTACTTCATGGGGTTCATTCCATCTATTTCATGGTTCTTTTTCATTTGATTTAGCTCATCTTAATTTGTGCCTTTTCTTGTTAGCTTCTCTTATCTCTGAAATTATAATATTACTATTTGCACAAACCCTTCACTCTTTTGTTCTTATAGTTCTCTGTGATAGTAAAAATTCTCTCTTCTTTTTCAAATGATATTGATTTGATATAAATATCTTTCTACTCAATATCTCATGTTATTTCCTATAATACACCTTTTCAATTAAAGTTTAAACAATCAACGAATTTCCCCCTTATCACTCAACTAAAGTATTTAATTCTTCCCAATCATAATACTTTCATCAACAATCAAATATCATAATCATTTCACTCTTTATTTTCTTGTTAGATCTCAATATTGCTCAAAACTTTCTTTTGTCTTTTTCAAGTAATATTGCCTTTATGTGCTTATCTTTGTGCTCAATATCTTCTTTAAACTCACTTCTTATATTAAGAATTGAATATCCAAGAACTTCTATTTTTCAATCATAAAAAATAGTTAGTTCTCATCAATCACACTAAAATTTTTTGATAATCAATCTTTTCAACCTTCTCATTTTACCCTTTTATGTTTTCTTAATTATTAAACTTTTTATGGCATTGAATTTAGCCTACTCCTCATTCCTATATTCCCATTGAGCTCACATTATTTCCGTCAAATTCCCAACTTTGCCTTTAGAGATGGTGTGTGTTGCATATGCCTCATAGAAAAACTCTAGTCGCACGAAATTGACTATTCCATGTGCAATTTGAAGTTGGCAACAAATTGTATCTATCTTGAAGAAAAGAAGACTTTATCTTTAAGGTAGTAAAATTCTGGATAATCACGAATAACAAAAGCTTGAAACTTGACTTTACTTAACAAGATTTGCATTGAAGCAGCGAAGACTCATTTAAAGAATTTGACTATAGTGCTAATCTAAAATGAGGAATCATTAATGCTTAACTAAAGATTCAAGAATTTCAAGCATTCAAGGAGAAGAAAATGAAAAGAAGAAATCAAGACTACAAAGAAGCTAATAGTGGAGTAATGCATTATCGTGATAAATTGTACATGCCAAGTGCAAAAGAATTAGAGATAAAAATTTCAAGGGAAGGCCCAAGAACCATTTCACAATCTTCCTAGAAGAAATGTAAATGTACTAAGATGTGAAAAAGATGTTTTAGTTATTGGAATGAAAAGCATCGTGGCAAAAAATTAGAGCAAAAATACACACGGAAAACTTTTAAAAAAATTTACCTTTTCTCTTAGGTTTAACCATGGAGAGCTTAGGTTGTGTATGAACTGTAGATTGTTAAACTTCTGGTGGTCTCCATGAAGATTTCGGCTCTTGTCCAGTGAATCTTCTGCTACGTCGCATAAGCCTTGATCTTTGATCTTTCAAGGCATGACCCTACCTAGTACTAGCCGGTGAAAGCCTATGATTAGGATCAATAGCTATTTCTTGTTTCATTGCTATGAAGCAAAATCAAGAACGCCTTTCTCTTGGACTTCTATTAACTAGAAATCAAGAGAAGACTACCTATACTAGAAAGCTTGAAGCTTTCCTATGGTAGAGAGAGAGAGAGAGGGGGAGAAATAAATGAGAGAGAAGGGTGGTGGCCAAGGTGGAAGAACAGAAAAGCTTTAGGGTTTTTCTGATATCTAGAAAACAACATCTAAAACCCTGAATAATATAAATAAAAATATATATCAAATAAAACTGGCCAGCTAGCGCTTAATCAAAAAGCCCTAGTCGTCTAAGCCCCTCTTGGCCGACTAGCCCTAGTCCTCTCTTGGGTTCTGGTCTATGTTCTTGGGTTAGCTTTTAATTATTTATTTAATCTTGAATCAGAACATGCTCAAAATAAATAATTAAATACCTGAATGTATTGGGCCTTTATCCTAAGCCTTTTTTTTTTGTTTAGGTTTGGGCTAACTTTAATTTTCCAATCTAAGCTTGAGCCCTGAATAATTAATTAAACCAGGCTTTTAATTAATTTTTTCTTTGTGACTTTTATTTTATTTCAACCTAATAATAAATTAGGCTTACTAAATAAAATAAAACCCATTTATTTAAGACAAAATTATTAGCCCAAAAATAACTATGCTTTACAGACTACCTGAGGACCAAAAGACACATCGTTCTTGGCTATTGAAATTACCAAAATACCCAACTATATAAATAGTTATATTTTATATTTTAAATATTTTCTAATATCATTATAAAGAAATATTGACCACAAGGACAATGTTGCGTTTAGCAATGTCTCTAACCTATAGCTATTATGACTAAAATACCTTTCTTTGTAGCACCCATCATTAAGATCGAAGAAATGTACTAACATCTCTCTCAATGACATCTACCATACTTAGATATCTAGTCTGATAATCCATAACTTTTAGCATGTACCTGCTTATTTTAGGAGCTACCCAAAAATATACAATACTAAGTCACATTCACAAGGCCTTAGATTATTTAAATTATCTTAGACAATTACAATAGGGTGATTTCTCCAACTAAAAGCATAAAAGTTCTCTTGTACAAGTCTATCTTAACTAACTACTCATATAAACCCAACATACAAGTGTATTGGTTCTATGATAGGATCTCACCTATAATATATCAAAGTATGTGCTTCCAACTTCTCTAGACCACTAACCCATACTAAAGCCATAGGGTATTAGTCTATGTTGTTGTAGTTGTAGTTTGGGTTTCTCCTATTTTAGTACTTTTAGAAACCACTACTACAGATCTAATTCTACATTCTCTAAATATACTTATACCATGAACTGAAAAGACCACTCATTGACTAAAGGTAAACTATTTTCTATTTGAAATTCATAGTATAATAACATTTATCCTTATGAGATTTCTATCATCATCAACCGGTTAAGAACTATTATTTATGTGTAATGTAACTCATGATCTATTCCTTATTGTGAAAGATCTCCATTCACACGGATCACTTACTGAGCACAGTGGGTCTTTTCCAATAAACATCGTGCATGTCAAATTAAAATAAAGAACACAAATACTTTGAGAATAAAACTTTTATTCATTACATCAAATTTTATATCGATACATAGTCTGGAGGGTATAAATTCCAACATAGAAATGATGATAAAATCTAAGTATAAAAACTTGCTAGAATGCTCCAATCCTTACCTATAATCCAGTGGAAGTAGGAATACATCACAAAGGATTTTGTTACTTGTTTGTTGAGCAAAAATCAAAGGAATAAAGTTTAGACAATAGAAAACTACACACCAAGATAATCTATATTATTTCGATAAATACGCAATAGTCACGGAAGAATTAGCTCAAGTTTATACCCAATAAATCACATGACTACATGGTGTACCTTCAAGCAACACTTCCGATTGATATCCCCGGTTTACTTCAAAAAGATAAACAAAAATTCAAGCATCATAGAGATTAAACTTGAAGCTTAGTTCTTCAGATTGCCTATTGACAGAGAGTCAATTGAAAAGAGTAATATCGATTTTTAATATCTAATGGAAGCATGCATACTAGATTTTAGAAATGAGTCGACTGAAAGTCCTCTATACACAGAGTCGACTAATAGTAACAACCATGAAGCCTTAATCGGTATGGCCCTGATGAAAGTTATAGAATAGCGAAAATATGTAACAATGTTATACTAGGCATAGAAAGAAGTTGGAAGATTGATTAAGTAGAAGAAGCATGTGTTAGTGTTGTGCCCTATAGGCAATCACTTATACTTTGTATATAACACATTTGTTTTATAATACAAGGCATTATTTATCTTTTAGTTTGTTTTCTTTACTTTCATGTAAAATAACGGTTAGATAAAGTCCCTAGTACAATACTATGTTAAGAAAATCATGATAGAGATCATGATGTGAAATTTCTACTACACTGTATAATGTTAGTACTTAAATAATCCTTAGTCATAGTATTAATGAGATAAGACTTCATTAATCCGCTAAGACTAGCATGCGTTAGACTTCATGATTTGATCAGGCGGTGATTCTTACATCCACGAGTATTGTGACACTCAAAACTAACACGTGGATGCTTGTTAATAGAACAAGTACATTCGATGACCTAGTTATGAGATAATCACGTAGATAACTATTTAGTGCCAATGATAGAATCTCATTACAGCAAACATGCAAGTATGTTTAGACTCGAGATCTCTAAGGTATTTTGTTTGCTAAACATTGTACTTTGATTCCAATCTCTGGAGCCAGATCAAGGGCCACCTATGGAATGGATATTGGGTGTAATGTGAGGTAAACGAAAGTAGTTGAGATGGTCAATAAAGAATTCACCACTACTAATAGTAGGGACGAATATCTCACGGCCACTTGTTGGAATTACTACTCATAAAATCCTTGGCTAAGGTGATTGTGTATTGCAAACAGTTCCAATTAATACACATGTAGAATAATGGATTCCTGGTACGAGTACTAATATATTTGGGTCAAAATTAATTTACATTCTGGAAGGAGATGGTACTAATTCCGTACTCCAAATCGAATGAGATATTGTATGGTGAAAAGAGTTTATTACACTGTAGTTTGTTATTAAATGATTCATGTCAAGCCACTTGACGTCCTGGACTCTTGGGTGGTCATGATGCATTGCTAGATACCGCTCATGATCTGCTGAGTATGGGTTTATTAATTGATAGATTAATAAACCAATCCAGATTAGAATTAATAGGGTAATTCTAAATTATTAAGGATTATTAATCTTAACGATATTTGGATTAATTCATATTTGCTACCAATAGATTAGGAAACCTAATAGGCCACACACAATAGAGGATTAAGTACTCAATGTGTTATTTGATAACATTGTGGGGTTAATTGTGAAAAGAAGTTATTGTGGTCATATTATAATTAGTTATAATTTTGGGCCAAATTACAATAGTTAAGACTTATAGTTTTCAATTGCAATTAATGAATTCTAATTCATTTAGAATTCATGAAATCGTGTACTGTGCAGTTTTCACTCCGAAAAGAATACCGTCTTCATTCTTTTTCAAATACACAGAGGGAATGGTTCTCTCTGTGGTTATCAAAAAAAAAAACACACACACACACACAACTTCTCTCATTCGTCTTCTCCCGCTAAACCCTAGCCGCTAAGAGACTCTTCTAGTAGAGTGCTTTTATTTTTCTTGAGTCCCCCGTATGGATACTGTCAGAGATAACTCTATGCTTGAGTTGTGGTGGTTTGACTTGATCAATCAAGGAAAAGCCGCAATCCATTGTTGCATGCAAGGTTGCTGGATCGCACCTTCAGACAAAAAGGAATTTTTTTGAGCGATAGAGACACTATAGAAAAGGTATTTTTCCTTCACTTCATCTATTCTGTTTATCACACATATGCGGATTATTGGGATGGTATCTCATCTATTTATCTTCCGTTGTGCTATCTAACATGCATGAGATACCTTTAGCGTGTATTCAAGAGATGATAGAGAGAGTAACATTAATACAAGAACAATTGAAAGCGGCTCCAAATCCAATAGCAAAGTTATATCGACAACAAAAGTAGAGAGTAAGAATTTCATGGAGGACATGTTGTATTGCAAAAGATTGAATTTAAGTTATGAAGAGACACTAATGGAAATTTTAGACCAAAGTGTTAAAAAGTTAAGGAACAAGAGAATTGCAGTGGATAAAATGTTATGGGAACATCATGGAATTCAAGATGCAACTTGAAAAACTGAGGAATGGTTAAAGAAGAAGTATCTAAATTTGATTTGAGGTATGACTATCAGAAGGAAGAAATTCTTTTAAGTGGAGAAGAATATAACACCCCTTATTATCATGCATTCATACATATATCAAATGGCATTTTATGGGCATATTATTATGTGAAACTTTTATTTAGATATATTATGAGTGAATATTTGAATATTTTAAGAGAGAGTTTATCTCGTATAAATTCTAGACTACTTTTTATATACCTTGTTTCTAAGTGAAATATTGTATAAGAAATTTGTATATACTTGTGTAAATGTAACATGAAACTTTATTACGTTAAATTTTACGTCATGAATGGGGAATTAATTATTTATAAGTATTTTATGCATTTATTTAGTGGAAACAGTATTTTCGGGACAAATGTGATAAATTAGTTTTATAGAGGACCTAATATTGATTTTTAAATAAAAGCTCTATTAACACTTTTATTTATTTTGAGTTTTGACTTTATTTAATCTTGACTATTAATTGACCAAGACTTATTTTGTTTTATTATTTCTTTTATATATGCAGACTAATTTTAATATTATATTTATTTTCACACCTAATTAATCTTTTATTTATTTTATTTCAATAAATCCTAGAGTGCACTAAATGTGTTAAATAACTATCATATCCTTCATTATAGCAGCCCAATCTCAGCCATTGGTGTAATGTAATCCTAACCATTGATTTTTAATAAAGCTTAAGCATTAAAACAACTTCTAAATACAATTTAATTAATCTAAATCCTTCTTTTAACAAATAAAACCTTCTTTCATCAATTAAAACCCAAAACTTCAAGATCTTTACTCCTCATTTTTTCCTAACACCAAGAACAACAAGAGAAAATTTCTTTTTTCTTACTCTTTCACACTCTCTCTCAACTAATCCTTTCCCCTCTCTCTTCTTTCTTTGATTTCTTCACTTAAACTCTTGAAATTCTTGCTAATTTGCTAAATACCAAAGTGTTTTCGAGTTGGTTTTTGAAAGTTTTCTTCACTTGGGTAAGTAATTTAAACTCATCTCTTTGATTAATCCATGTTTTATATAAATAGCCTTTAATAGACAAATTTGATATTCTTGAGAAAAATAGAGTTTGTGATGTTTTAGATACGAAGGAGATGGGATAATTTTGATATTATTGTACTGAATTGATGTTGTGAATGTGGATGTGTGGTGTTTGGGTTTGAATTGATGGAGGTTTATGGTGAATTTGTGATTAGAAGTTGAATTTGCTTGCTAGAATTCATGATCTGTGAACTTTCATGAACAGTATTAAAATTTTTTGTTGAAGAAGATGCTATGGTCTATTTCTATTTGAATCTACTGTGTCTCAGGAGTAATTTCCTATTGGAATCACATTAGTCGCTTCTTTGGTTGATTTTATATGAACTTTCAAATTTACTCTGTATCGAATTCTCCAAAAATGATTTTTCACCAACTTTGAGCCTTCTTTTGAAACTCTTACAATTTGAATTTTTATCTAAAATTTTGCATAGTATTTTCCCCCTAGAATCACTTGATTTTACCAAATATTTTTCTCTCTATGATTTTTACAAAATTGCTGCTAAAACAAAGTCTCAAATTTATTATAGCATAGCTATAATGTTAAATAAATAATTATCATAGTTAGACAACTTCGGCTGTACTGAAATTTTTACTGTAACTTAAATACATATTGAAGTTGTATAATGCAAATGTTCATGACATTTTGAGTAGTATGGCTTAGTGAATTAATTGAACAAAGAAGGCCCCTATTTTGTCCTATTTAGGATCAGAACACTGATATGATATTTTGAAGATAAAACCATATTTTAGCTATTCAATTAGCATTGTATTGACTATAATTGATATTATATTGACTTAGGATGGTTATAGAATGATTATTTCAATACTTTGGTTCTTATGAGATTGTATGATTGTATTAAGCTATTATATAATAACAATTGTATGTATTGTATTTATATAATATGATCATGCCTTCTATAATTGAATGGGATCTATATACTGGTGAATTTTCTGAGTATATTTGAGCCTCAATTACTTATTATTCAAACTCAATTTGTGAAGATTCTATGTTGTTTAATGATGTGATTATATTAAGCTTCTAGTTATAAATTAGATTATGTTTCCTTTGTAGCTATTATATTAGTACTTTGAGAAATTGAATATATTATGTGTTAAAGAGAATTGATGAGTGTATTTATTATTTGAATATCTATTATTTGAGTTTGAATTATGTGAATTGAGTGTTGTTTGATTGGAGATGGTGAGAGCTAGTTTATAAGTCTAGAGTTACTTTAGGTTTGATTCATTGGAGGAACTTTCCTAAGTATGAATTATAATTTAGCAAATGGATATTTGTTTAATTATTTGTTAGAGTTTGTTGGAGAGAAAGACTATAACCTTCAAGTTTAAGTTGGACTTGTGCTATCCTTTGCTTGGATATAAGGTAAGTCCCCACATTTTATTATTTCCTAAATATAGGAATGCATAAGAAATATTTCAATCCTGCTAAATGTTTTAATTTCATAAATATTCATTTACAAATTTATTATTTGTAAAATAAAATATTTATTTATTAAATAAATGATGATTTATGAAATGATTAATTTATGCAAATGATATTTTTGCCAAAATATTGGGATATGATCCTTGTTTTGGGAAATTATGTATTGTGAGCATGTTGCTCTATTGTGAAGAAGTGGAGAATGTATGTTTATGCAATATTTAAATATGATTTATTTTGGGAAATTTCATATTCATGTTATGATTGATATTAAGCTTGCATTAAAATTTATTAAGGATATAGAGTTATGAATGATCATGTATAAATGAATTATGAAATACATAACATGTTTAGCACAATTAGTTTCATATAACATAAACTATATATGTAGTATTTGGGGGCTATTATTTATGAAATTTTGAAACAATTATGAAATCTTGGGTGGTTTATGTAATGTTGTATTGGATAAACTCATTTGGAAGTGATTTTGAAATTATGGAGCATATAAAAGCTTTTGAGTTGATTTTGAAATCAAACTTGGGAGTATTGAGAAAATAGGATTAAATGATTAGGGTGATTAAATTGAAAAAATTAGAAAATAAGGATCAAGAGGCCAATGATGAAAAGATTCAATTTTTAAAAAATAGTAAAAATAATATTGAGATTTTCATCAATTATACTACTTCTGACAGAAATTGGAATCGGATGAAAATAATCATCGATGATTTTTTTTTTTTTTTTTTGCATACAATATAACATTTGATGTTTTAAAAAATAATGAGGATCTTGAACCAACATTAGTTAAAAAATGTCATCATAGAACTAATTGGTCAAAATAGAAAGATATAATCCAATTAGAGTTAAACTCACTTGCATAGCATGAGTTTTTTGAGCATATAGTTCAACCACTAGAAGGCATAAAATCAATTGGTTTTAAATGGGTATTTGTATGAAAATGAAATGAAAACAAAAAAATTGTGAGATATAAATTACAATTTGTGGCACAATACATTTTTTAAAAACTAGGTGTTGACTACAATGAGATATATTTACCCACAATAGATACAATTACACTCTAATATCTTATGAGTTTGGTAGTGTGTGAAAAGGTTGACATGTGTCTAATTGATATAGTTACTGCTTACTTATATAGAAGCCTTAATAATTATATTTATATAAAAATTTCAAAAGGATTTACTATACCTAAAGCATATAATTTCGGACCTTATGAAAATTATTCTATTAAATTACAAATATCGTTGTATAACTTATGTAGTTTGGATGCATACAATATAATCATTTTAGTAAATACTTATAAAATCAGGGTATAAAAATAATACAATATATCCATGTATCTTTACTAAAAAATTTGGATTTGACTTTGTGATACTTAGTATTATGTTAATGATATCAATCATATTATAACTCAAAAAGAGCTTCAAGAGGGAAGAGATGATATGAAACAAGAATTTGAAATCAAAGATTTTGGAAGAGTCAAGTCTTGTTTTGGTCTATAAATTGAACATTTAGAAGATGATATTTTTATTCATCTACTAGCATATATAACAAAGGTTCTAAAATGGTTTTAGATGGACAAAGCGCATTCATTAAATACTTCAAAGGTCGTTAGGTGACTAGATGCAAATAAAGATCGATTCCTACCACAGGAAGATAATGAAGAACTTTTTGGTCCTGAAGTAGCAAACATCAATGCAATTAGCACACTAATATACCTTACTAATAATACTCAACCTGATATAGTATTTTCTGTGAATTTGTTAGCAAGATTTGCCTCTTTTTGGACATGATGATATTGGAATGATATTAAACATATTTTGAGATATTTCCAAGGGACAATTGACCTCGAATTATTTTATTCAGATAAACTAGTCCAATGTTGATTGGTTATGCAGTTCCTAGTTATTTATCTGACCCATATAAAACACATTATCCAATTAGTTATCTATTTACATGTGGTGGTACTGTTATATCATGGTGTTCTACAGAATATTCTATAGCAATCTCTTCTTCTAATCATGCTGTAATTATAGATATTCATGAACCAAGTTCATAATGTGTATAGTTAAGATCAATGATCTATTATATCTGAAAAATTTGTGATTTATCTTCAAAGAAAGAAATTCAACATCACTTCATGAGGATAATACAACTTATAAAACTCAATTGAGAGGAGAATATGTTAAAGGAGATAGGATAAAATATATTTCATTAATTTTTTTTCTCATGAACTCCAAAAAAAAATTGATGAAATAGATATGCAATTGATTCAATCATATGATAATCTAACAAATTTATTTATAAGACGTTATCGATTGTTACATTTGAAAATTTAATATATAAAATTAAAACTCGTCAATTACAAGATATGAAGTCATTTTAATTAATGGTCATTAAGAGAATAAGTATATACACGCTATACTGTTTTTTTTTTTTTAAACCAAGGTTTTTTCCTATTGAGTTTTTCTTAATAAGAGGTAGTGTTTCCTTAAGAATGCAAAGTGTATTTTTTTTCCTTCACTAGGTTTCTATTAAACATGTTTTTTCTTAGGATGGTGTTTAACGGATTTTTTTTGAAATTTTGAAAATGAATATCTAAAGGGGGTGTTATAAAATTAATAAGATAAAAGTAACTGTTCATTTTTTAATACTATTAATTTATTCAAAAGATAAATGTAATTGTTCAATTTCCAGTATTATTCATTTATCCAAAAGATAAATACTACTATTTATTTTTCTAAAATTATTAATTTTATAAACAAGAAAAAAATCGTATTTATGAAATTTATTTTTTATCTTTTAAGCTAATATATCTAATATTATAAATAGGGACCTTATATAAACGAATAGAATATAAATTTGAATGAATTCTAATAAATTCTTTTATTTCTCTACTTGTTATAGTTGCACTACTTTTTAATTTTTTTTACAATTTATTTTATGAGTATATTTTGAATCAAATTCAAATTACCACCGTCAAATGCCACTGTCGAATTCAACAAGCCAACACCACAGGAAAAGTACACATTTTCCGATTTTCTCATCAATGAAGTATATATATAATTTTTTTATTAAAAAATGCTTTAATTTTTTCCCCCTCTCAATGTCTTTTCTAGTTTCATTTTCCGGTTCCCTCTTATAGTCTACAATTCAAACAACGTAAAGCAACCTTCTGGAAATCCCTATCATTTCCGTTTTTTTTTCTCTAGTCAACTAAAAACAAGGGAATTTTTCTTAAGATTTCATTTTCTTTTATTTTTTTTCTCCCTAAAACCCAAGAACCAAACAATTCATAGGGAAGTACAAGAACACATCATCTGTTTCTCTCATACTTAATACCTTCCAAATAGTGTTTACAACAAAAATTTCAATGGGATGCCAAATCAGGGGTACAATGAATGAACCGCACAAGGAGAATTGTCACAACTGATTTAATTTAAACCTCACTCTTGGTACAAAATGAATAAATTTTGTGGGATCTGTGTTGTATATGCAAGGCTAACTATTAGCTTCAGTCCTGATGAGGCTAGCAAGCTCAATATTTTCAGTAGATGAAATCTCATTGTCGTCTTTTGAACCCGAGATATCCACTGGAAGAATGGAAGAGCTGGAATCAGCTTTGGGCACCAGGAATAGCAGAGAAAGTGGAGTGATCCTGAGGATGTTGCGAATCAAAATCGCCAGCCAAAGGTTGTTGAACTGTGATCTACTAACTTTCAGAAAGTGAAGCAGCATGCCTCCGCCCCAGGATGATGAGAGAAGCCCAGCATTATCAATTGACATGAGTAAGGCAAAAAAGGTGCCTTCGATGCCAGGGGGACAAAGCTTGCAACTCAGAACAAGAAGTGGCATCCATTTCAGCCGTCCAATCATTTGAGAAATGCTTGCATCAATTACCACAAAAAAAATATCAGGAACACCAAATTTCAGGTTCCAACGTAGCACAAGCACCAAGTCCAGCATTCCAGATAGACCAAAGAGTAACTGAGTCCAGAAGAGTAGGTAGCGAAAGGGGTGATCTTTTAATCCATACTGATATAGCACAGCTCCTAATAGAGAGCCAACTGAACCAACTGCCATTATGAAACCCATACTTTCCTGTATTATCAACATTTTGAACTTAGAAAGGTTTTCACTCAGTAGAAAATGTTACGTGGAATTGAAAATGCCTGAGATTGGAGTATAAGCATCTAAAATTCATCCAGCAGCAATTCATTCATGGTAAAATATGTTAGATGTTATTTGTTACTCTACAACATGAGAATTCCAACAGTTTTCATTACGGTCTAAGGCAATTTACTAACATCAATCTAATAAACCCTTCCAGCGGTTGGTTTAATTGTGAAATGCTAGGACAATTAAGGTAGTTTGCTTTTCCCCCCTGAAGAAAACTAATACCCTTAAAACAACTGCAATTCGGAGTTTACCGAAGTGATTATCATTTTGAAAACTAAGTAAGCAGAAAAGATTCCAGGTAGATAATACTGCTGCAGTACATGTCACTATTAGAAAACTATCATTTTACTTGACAAAGCAGTTGGTAGGAATTCAGTTGTTTACATTTGCCATCATCCTTTATTACTCGCCAATTTGTACGATTTATTATCTTACTTCCAATACAGCTTCCACATTTTAGAAATGGATTTATTTAGTATTTCTTTTCTGTTTTCAATAATTTCACTCCTATTTCCCAATTGTTGGCTTGGTGTTCTTAACATCATTAATCAAAGAACTAGGATCAGATATACCTTAGAGAAACCTGGACCAGCATTCGAATCTGTAACCCAATAGAACATCCCTTCATAGATATCCAAACTTAGTGCAAGGGATAAGTACATGTATAAACATGGTCGCCACACATTTGGGAATCTAAGTGTATTCCACATAGCATTAGCTGCATCAAGAAAGTTCTGGTTTACCTGATGATGGAACACGATTAAAGCCCAAGTTTAAGCAAAACCAAGTACTCAAAAGGGGAGTTCGTGAATACCCGTGGATAGGTAAAGTTTGGTACTGTCCGATTTTCCTTGAGCAAAACCCCAACTAGCACCACAAGCATGGCTGGTATGGCCCACAAGCCAAAGACCCCCTTTCATTCAGCAGAAGATGAAAGATACATAATTAATATGAGTCAGAAGTATTGAGATGATGAGTTTTCTGCAAACTACTATAAAAGGAAAGTTTACCGTAGGGCCAATTAAGTGAACAAATACACCACTTAAAGGGAATCCTACTAATGACCCAATCGAAGAACTCAAAGCACACAAGCTTTGCATGTCAGCTGCAAGGGAAGGATGGATACCACTATTCTGTGCCACACAGGCATCAACAGTCACATCTGCTATTGCAATTCCAGCACTTCCCGCTGTCAAAAAGAGCAAAGCAAACAGAATGTGCAGATTCTTGTGCAATGATAAG
This sequence comes from Voacanga thouarsii, assembly GCA_026120185.1. NCBI lineage: Eukaryota > Viridiplantae > Streptophyta > Magnoliopsida > Gentianales > Apocynaceae > Voacanga > Voacanga thouarsii. The sequence continues at coordinate 1,328,853 of JANUWF010001152.1, forward strand.
AAAAGCATGGAGATAACTCCAATAGAACCTGGAGGGGAAAAAGCCAAAACAATAATCTTTCTTAGAGACTGCTTATCAAATTTCTACTCTCTTTTAAATCAAAATGTAAGATATGATAATTTTCTGATAATCCCTTACATGCAGCACATGTGACTGGAATTATAAATGACTGTGTAACAGAAAATTCCTGCTCTATGATTTATTTACGAGGCTGATAGTCTTATTCAATCAGAAATCAACGATATTAGTGTATCAAATTTGATTTCTGATAGTTTGATTTTAGATCACATCCAAAAGTAGAACCTATGCCATCACAAGAAAAGCTACTCAGGGCCATGGACATTCGAGCAAGAGATTGAAATTCATCATGTTAAGAACACAGTCCAGATCAATTTCACGAGGATTCTAAACAAAACTTACCAACAAAACAAATGAACATATAAAATTTTCTGGGATGTCTCTTTCCACTTCTTTCAATGTATGTTTGCAAATTAGAGTTTCCCTTCAATCAAACTGCAGCCTCTTTGCTGTACCAAGCCAAATGGCTATTCTTTCTATTTCTCTTCAATGCATTTTAAGCAATTAGGTCATTCATGAATATTCTCACTACAGATATTCCAAGACCCCCGTGTTGGCTACTATCAAGACAAAACTTATACAAAAGTGAAAGGAATCTCATGTGCATACTTTCGAATGTCATACATTTGGACGACCACAAATTATCATGTCTGGCTTTTTTTTCCTAGGCCATTGAAGTACTAAGAAAGAGTGTTTTAATTGATGGATCATGAAAATAAAGACCAGATCAATTATTTGTCTCTTAGCTCTAGCTATTTGAATGAGGCCCTAAAATAATCAATTAATGCAATTAGTGTTTGTGCTTTTGTATGTGGAGAAGTAAAGGGATAGAAGCACTGCCACATTGTGCTTGCATCTATTGGCCACTTACCCTGATTGTTGACCTTATTTGTTTCTATCCGTTTACGACTCTTATGTACTATATCAGTATGTACAACAGTCACGTCACCAGGAATAATCAACAATATAGAAAATCCAAAAGTTGAAAATCTGACATCTAATGCAGAACAATATGGGTAGAGAGGCTTAACTCCACATTAGAATGTCTCCACTAATCTAAGTAAAGACCATTTGAAGTTTATTAGCATTTCAATTTTTCAAGGATTTATTCTATTTTTCCCCCCTCTGGATGAAAATTGATGTCAGTTCTCATACAGATTGCTGCAGAGAAATTTAAGCATTTTGTACAATCGGGCAAAAGGCTGCTAAAAGATCGTCACATAAGTCTAACAGTACCAGAATCCTAAAGTCCTCCTAGAGCAAGCTCTCCATAGCTGCAGTCAAACTCTCCAGTTCTATTGCAGTGATGTTCACAATCATATATTATAAGAAGAGAAAGATGTTCAGAATCGACAAGTTAGCAACCCTTTGCTCAATTGAAACAAATTAAACAAAAAAGAAAAAGGAGAAACTCAAAATACATTAAGACAGACTAGATAACAGACGAAGAAGAAAAATCATGCAGCAGTGAAGCCCCATCACACTGTATCTACTTCAATGATCAGAGTAACGGAAAGTGCCCAAAAATTTTCCCCATACAGAGAATGCGTATAGTAATTGTTCCATCAAGTGCATTGCCCAAACGTGCCAGAAATAGAAAGTTAACAAACCTCAAACTTTCTATGTAAATTTCTATACAAGTTACTTCTGATAGAATATACTGTAGATTTATTTCTTAAAGAGCAAAATTAATTAATAGCTCATATTCTAGGCACATAATCATTATTCAGTAATGAAGTACGATTTCTAACTGACTTAAGGAATATTTATGGAACTCCATCCAGAACACCTCACCCTTACAGGGGCAATCTTTTAACTGGTTACTATTTATGACACTCCTAGGGTATATACGAGATCATAATTTACTTACATTTCGGCTGTGATAACTGAAAGTTTCAACTCGAGCTGGACAGGAATTTGTATAGCCAGATCAGGTGCCGGATGACTTTTAGATATTGAATACATAGGAAGCTAATAATCATTAACATTTTACAATACTTCCAACTCTCTATTTCTTGTTCCCACATAATGAGGAGATAAATGGGTTAGAGAGATGGGAAGCTGATGGACTTGAAATTTGATATTGACATCACTTTTTTATAATACACAGACCTGCATCTAGTAAAATTTTCAGAAACAATGGCCCTATTTTCTAGGAACAAAAACAGGAATAGTTTCTGCTTTTGTTTTGCCTTTATGTTTCATCAACTACTTCATCATGCTTTGGACTGCATTCTAAGCCAAAGTGATAAAAAGCGTAAAACAAAAATCCAATTAAAAAAATAAAAGTGTACTAGCCACATGAAATTAAAGTGGGTAATCAGGTGATGGGCATAAGAGATATAGACATAAACCCTCACATGATGGGCAACTATAAGAAAACAACTGAACTTGGGGAAAATAAATTTGTGAACAAAGCTGTTAACAAGTTCCTTTTTCAGACTTTCAGCCCACATATTCAAACAGGATGTTCTTTATCCTTGGACAGGTTGTCCTTACCCGTCTTCATGAACCTTCTCCAAATAGAGAGAGTCTCCAAATCAATTGTATATTTTTCAATTCTGGTGCTCTAATTTGTTATGTGACACTCGAGGCTTCATCATATCTACTTCTTTGTTACTCAAAAATATGTATCCCATTTTGTCATAATTTTTCCCTCAATGGAATGCTAGTTTAGATAGTAAAATTTAAGACACTAACGATAATTGAAGTTTCTTTACAAACTGATTCTATTCGTCGCATGATAGCAATGCTATCTCATCATGGGGTTGGCCTGTGCATCAGAAAAAGTAATTCATGATCTGAATGTAGTCATAAACTACTTAAAGCATCATGAAGTTTCATGAACTTTGGGAACATTAAAGCTATTTGAGAAGCCCCCAGCTGTAGCTCACCTGATAAAACATGACGACATCTAAATACCAAGTCGGGAGTTCAAACCCCACGCTAATCAACAAATAGCTATAAAATTATTAAAATAAATAAATAAATAAGGGGAAAAAAAACTATTTGAGAAATTTTCCCCAAATAGGTACAAAGTCAAGTGCCAATACATCCATCAAGCAATCAGTAAAAGTGTAGCAAAACTGTGATCAAGAACTATAACTTAAAATGGGATCCCAGTAAGTATTCTATTTCAGCACTTATGACTAGATCAAAAGATAACGCAAAAATTTAAGGACCGGAAGCATAACGAGATACAAGGAAATAAAGAAATCTAAACTTCAAGAAAAGAAGGATAATGAAGTTGTAAAAAATTGTTACCCGCTAAAATGAAATAGGGCCTTCGATGATACCCCGAAACGGGAACAACATCAGTAAGCAGGCCCCAAATAGGTTTTACAATCCAAGGAATATTTGTTATTCCTGAGTAAACCTGAGATTCAGAAGGCTGCACCTTCTGGACATCCTTCATGTAGTATTCTGTGGCAAGACGGCCGAAAGCGCCACCAAGTCCCTGGCTTATTCCATACACAACCACCACTCCAAACACGAAACTCCAGTGCATTTCCTTTGCAAGCATTCTGAGCCAAAAAACTGGTTGACATAAGCAGCTATTATGGATCCCATTTTCATGCTCATTTTTCTGCACATCCCTAGAACTAATTGGAAGTTCCTCTTCCTTTCCCATGACTTGGAGGCGTAATAGCCCGGTTCAACACTGTAGTTTTCTTGCAAAAACCATTCTTGAAAAGTCAAAAACTTGAAATGGGGATCTTGGATTTGGCTTGGATTTTCATGAAAGAAACGCCATTTCTTCAACTGGGTTTGTCATGCTGCCTGAATTAGCTTGAGATTATTTCTCAAGAATCTTTAGCAACATCAATGTCTGCAGTGGTAGAATGAGATAAACTTGACAGCAAAGTTTGAAACTTGCATTGATCTGACGAAATCTGTGAAGTTCTCTGAAATGGTTGACCAGAAAAGCATTTATATTATCGGGAGTTCTTGCAACTTGCCACTGCTTATCAAGATTTCTCGCTCTACCCCCTCCCTCTCCTTTTTCAACAGGAAAACATTACAAAAATTGACCGGAGCGAAACAAGGACAGGAGAATTTTCCAAGGTAGCTGAACGGTCTCTTTCGGTTTTCTCTCACAGGAGAACAATATTCTATTCTAATTTAAATTTAAATATGTGTTCTAATTGTGAAGAGGGGAATAATTTGTCTTTATAATTTTTTTTTGTTCTTTTTGTTTTTTAAATATTTGAAAATTTTTTTAATTAATGATTTAGATTTAATGAAAAATATTTACTTTTTATGAATGATTATTCAAATCTCATTAATTTTTTTAGATAATTTTTTGAACGGTCAAGATTTATTTGGTGTTCATATCCAATTTCGTCATTTTACAATATTTTTAATTTTTTAAAAACTTTCCTTTTTATAATTTGTAATTGTAGGCCAAAAAAACACACAAGCACAACATTCCGTTCCCAAATGTCGATACCAACCCATATTGTCCATTGAGGTACCCTTAGGGTTCTTCTCTTCCTCTTCCTTCTCTGATCTCTCTGCCTAATTGTGAGCTGCAATCTTATAATTGATTTCTTCCTTTGTCCAACTACAATGATGATGCTCTTCATTGGCTCATTTTTTCTTATATAGAAGATGAGTGAAAAAAGGCATAGCATTCCTCCGGTTCCCAAATGTCGATACCAAACCCATATTTTCCATTGCTGTACCCATATTTTCAATGTTCTTGGAGACCAGCTTGGGAACGTCCTTGAGTAGATGGAATGTAAGGCCTACCTCACGGAGATGTCCATCAATGGCACCGTAACTGTCCGAAAGAGTGGTTTGGGCAGCTGAAACTAGCTCAAACAATGGACTCTCAACTCTAGGAATAGGATCCAAACCTACAATAATGGCAACTGTCCTATCTCCAAATAGGGCCTGGCCAACAAGACTATCCAAATGTGTATGACTTGGGTCACGGAAAGTGACCGGAGTTATTTCTGAGTAAACAAATAGAACCGTAGTACCTTTATTGTTCTCGGCTAAGTCTTTGGCCAACCGGAGGACCGTACCACAAGCAAAACAACCCTATTGGCACATCATGAGGCGTTTCACCGAGGGGCAACGACCTAAAAGCCTGGTGAGCTGATAGTCAGCCCCAGGCATATGATATGGTGGCATTTGAAGGCTGTGAATCTTTCCAAGCTAGGTTGCCAAGGCTATAGCAATGCATATAGTCTAGCACCATTGAGAGTTTCGGGGCCTGATGGTTGGTCTTATGGAGTAAGAGTGAAGTATTCTGTGCAAGGAAATGAAGCATTTTGTAAAGCATGTGAAGCAATAGGAGGATCTTATGGATTTGATGTTGGTGCCAGTGCTAATTTGTGCATGTGTGGTAGCTAGAATTCCACATCGAACTGTGATTCAAGTAAGAAACTTGACCAAAATTTTTGACTAATTCTATTTTTATTTATTTATTTTTTTGAAAGAAGGGGAGATGGGAAGAAGGAGTAGGAAAGGTAATAAGGAAAAATGATGGGACGTAACCCGGTATTGAACTGAAGATCTAACTCTCTTATTACTAAAATAAGTTAGCGATTTAATTTAATCAATTTAATTTGCTGTTATGATCTGCATTTTGTCTAAAATATGTGAATAGAAGAATGGGCACAATCAATCCATCATGCATCAATTAGGAATTAAAAAAAAATAGATGGTGCTATCACTCTATAATTCATCAAGTATTGTAATATAGTTCTTGTAATGTCAATTGAAGGTCCTTGATTTTGACAAATAAATTTTGTGAAATGCAGTCCGCTCAACTTCCAGCAGAATAAGAAGGCCTTTAGTGGAAGAGTTAATAGGTAAACTCTATTTCTGCTTACTTTCTTTTTCCTTTTTTTTTTTTTTTGCCCTTTTGGTTTATTTGGAAGATGATGCGGTGGAAGATGAATGCCTATTCAAATAGTAACTTTTTTTAGATTTGACAGAACTCATTTAATAAAAATAGTAAATTTTAACAAGCAAAATATGTAGTAAATTGTAGCTGTGACTTATATAATGAATCATGGGTAATTTGTGAAAAGAAACAAATACTTTACTCTACAAACCTTTTCCCCCTTCCTTAGTATGATAATTGATCTAAATTTCCTACAATAGTTGTTCTTTTATTTTTTTTTTTACCTCTATTGGACTGGGCTCACTATATTGTAATTTGTTACCCGTAAGTTGTTAGTTTTTTTGCCTTCTATACAAGGCTTGCATTGGAGCAATTTCTCCCTTTTTAGAAAAGTCATTGAATGTTTGAGATTTCAATTAGGTAAATTGTTCGTGGTAGATCATTAGTGCAGAATAGGGTTGTTTTAGTTGTCTGATTTCATCATTCTTGATTCTTCCATTAGTACTTTCTACACCCTATCTTTTCCTTCTCCTAAAGGTAAAGTTAATGTCACAAGATTCTTTGAAAATATTACAACTGACCCACGTTTAAGGAAGTGAAAGATTTTGTATTGCTTTCATATGTTGAATTTATGTTGTCTTTTAGAGAATTATGTATATGGGCTATTCTGTTAATGTCATTGAATTTTGAATTTTCTTGTTATCTGATTTAATTTTTGTTTTGTTTGTACTAGAAAGTGTGATCTTGAAGCTAGCTAGAAATGGCATGGCAGAGTATGCAGATTGTGAATTGGGTTCAGCAATGTTTAATAAGCTGAAGAACTTTGGAGCTAATTATAAAAGAAATGTATATGTTGCTAAAAAGTGTAATCATACTATTCGAAAAAATAGTAAATGAGGTGAGTGTTATCTTTTTTTTTCCCGTAATTGATTCTCTAAAAATAGTAAATGTATATGTTGCTAAAAATAGGATATCACATGTGCTAGTTTTGGCATATTAATAATGTTACATCTCATTAATACTATGACTAGGGATTATTCAAGCACAAATACTACATAATGTAGTAGGAATCGCACATCATGATCTCTATCATGATTTTCTTAATACTATGTTGTTCTATGAACTTTATCAAATAGTTTATATGCATACTAAGATATAACAATCAAACTGAAAGATAAAGAATACCTCTTATTAATTATTATGCAATATACATGATACAAGTGATTGCCTCTAGGGCACAACACTAATAATTTCCCACTTGCATTAAAGCCAATAATTCATTTATCAAATATCGAATGACTCAATATGTTTATTATGTTTCTTCTGGGATAGTGCTTTAGTAAGTGGATCAGATATGTTCTGATCCATGAGAATTCTCTCTATCATTACATCTCGTTTATCAATGATATCTCTAATCAAATGAAAACATCTAAGTACATGCTTCAGTCAATTGCCGGTAATAGTATTTTGTTTGGAACCTTTCCAACTCACTACCCTTCCACACAACATAAATACATAGCCAGATTGTGATTTGTAGTTGTTCTTATTGGACTGAAAGCTGGCATTAGTATACCCTTTTACTTACAAATCACCATCTCCATATACCAAGAATACATCCTTAGTTATTCGTAAGTACTTGAAGATATTCTTTATAGCCACCTAATGACTCTTTCTAAGATTAGATTGGTATCTACTTGTCAAGCTAAGAGCACATGATATATCGGGCCTAATACATATCATAACACACATGATAGACCCAATTGCCGAAGCATACAAAATTTTACTCATATGATTCTTTTCAACTTGTCTCTTTAGAGACATCTACTTGAAAGGTTTACTCCATGTGTCATAGGTAAGAATCCTCTTTTGGATTGATCCATGCTGAACCTCTTCAGCACTTTATCTATGTATGCAGACTGCGAAAGCCCTAGCAACCTCCTTGATTTATCTCTATAGATCCTTATTCCTAGAATATAGGTTACTTCTCCAAGGTCTTTCATTGATAACATCTTAGATAACCAAATCTTTATAGATTGAAGAATGGAAAGATCATTTCTTATTAGCAATATGTCATCTACATAAAGCAATAAGAAAATAATTGCACTCCTACTAACCTTCTAATACACACAAGGTTCATCCATATTTTGAATGAAACTAAATTCTTTAATTGTCTCATCAAAACGGATGTTCCAACTCCTAAATACTTGCTTAAGTCCATAGATGGACCTTTGCAACTTGCAAACTTTTGTGCCATCTTTGGATGTGAAACCTTTAAGTTGTGTTATATACACTTCCTCAATCAGGTTTCTATTAAGGAAAGCTGTTTTCATATCTATTTGCCAAACATCATAGTCGTAATGAGCAACAAGTGCTAGGAGTATTCTTATGAATTTTAGCATAGCGACTGGTGAAAAAGTTTTGTCATAGTCATTACCTTGTTGTTGTCAATAACCTTTTGCAACCAAACGTGCCTTATAGGTAACCACATTACCATCCATGTCAGTTTTCTTCTTGAAACCCATTTGCACCCAATAGGTTTGATTCTTTTAGGTAGATCAACTAAAGTCCATATTTGATTGTCATATATAGAATCCATTTCTGACTTCATTGCTTCAAGCCATTTGTCATATTCTGAATTATTCAGAATATCCTTGTAAGTAGTAGGCTTATCTTCTTCTATGAACAATACATCATTATGGTCACTTATGAGAAATTCGTATCTCTCAAGCACCACTTGTATCTTACTCGACCTATGAGGCACTTGTGTGTTAGAAGGTTCATCAATAGGTGTGGGTTCAGATGGTTGATCAATATTTGTTTGTTCTTCTTGAACTTCACTAAGTTCAAGCTTACTCCCACTATCTCCTTTAAAGATGTACTCTTTCTCTAAGAAGACAGCATGTTTCAAAACAAAATCTTTATTTTTAGAAGGAAGATAGAAGTAATATCTAAAGGATTCTTTTGGATATTCAACAAATAAACATTTGTCAGACTTACTTTCAAGTTTGTCTGATATTGCCTTTTTAACAAAAGTAGGGCAACCCCAAATCCTTAAATAAGACAACTTTGGTCTCTTACCAAAGAAAAATTCATAAGGAGTGGTATCAATCATTTTTTACGAAACTCTGTTTAATATATAAACAGCAGTCTCCAGTGCATATCCCCAAAATAATTTTGGTAACTCTGCAAAAGACATCATGGTCTGTCCATGTTTAGAAGAGTTCGATTCCTTCTCTTGAGAGCCTATTTAAACAAGAAAAACACAAGACAAAGGTGTGAATCCAAGGATCAAAATTGCCAATCACTCAAAAAAGAAGGAGATTCATCATTTAAGGAGTATTATTCAAGAAGGTTTTCAAAGAGAAAAGGGAGGGATTGTTTATGAGTTCTTTCTTTTACCTTTGTTTTCTTTTTCTAGAATAATGATGTAATTAATGTTTTCGTTGTAATTTGACATTGTCTTTGGGATTCATTATTTCTTGAATTAATTTAGATTTTTGATCCATTAATAATTTGTCTTGGGATTTTATTACTTGTTTTTATTACGAAGTTGATTGGTTGATTCTTGTTATTAGCTTGCTTGAAAAAGGTGTTGATGATGACTTAAGCTAATTAATTTCATATTTGTTATCTCTTAACTTGCTTGAAAAAGAGGTTGATGATGACTTCAGCTAATTAATTTCATATTTATTATCTCTTAACTTACTTGAAAAAATGGGTTAATTGTAAAAAATTTAGGTAATCGAATGTTAGTTGATGAGTGCTAGAATATGAATTCATTAACTAATTTTATGTTCTAAATCACATAGAATATAAGGGTTTATATGAGGATTGATTTTAATGCATCTTTTGGGTAAATTGATTGAGACAGAATATGTTCATTAATTTAACTAGAAGATAGTGATTCCATGGATTGCAAATGAAATGGGTCTATTTTAAATCCTTCATGAGACTAAGATAATAATTGATTGTGGTATTTGCTAAGTGATTTATTGTCATATTTTCAAAAGTATTTGTCTAAAGTTCATATTTTTACATCCTTGAGTAGTATATATTTTTCTTTATTTTTCTTTTTATCATCTTATCACTTTATTAGGTCGGTTAAATAATAAATGAAAAGTTATTAGTGTGTGTTTCTTCCTTTGAGGATCGATACTCGTTAATTCCATATACTATGCTTGCGATGAGTACACTTGCTCGTATGCGTAGTTTGGGATTAATTTTTTAATTAAAACTTAATTATGGATGGATTCAAATTTAATAATTTTTATACACCCAAAATTTACACATCAGAATCATTTTCCATGTAGGTTGGCAATTGTATTGCATGTATTGTTCATAATGTCAATTTTTTTGCAAAAATAAAAGGTAATTTAGTTTGAACAAGTATTTTAGCAAATTTACTTCTATTTTTTTTATAATCTTATTGATATTGTCTATAATTTGTCCTCATGTTGTATGGATTTGTTGTTGTTTAAGTAGGTCTACTAACCAATCATTATGTTACTTTTTCATATATCTAACTAACATTCTTGTCACTCCCCTCTTCTTATGTGCATATGCCACCTTACAAATTTTACATGTTACCCTATCATTATCCTTATCCTTTTAAAAAAGATTCCAAACCATAGATTTTTTTGCTTTAGCTATAACTTTCGAAGTTTCACCATCATCCTGACCCATATTAGATTCATCAGGATTAATAGTTGGAGTTGATTGTAATTATGTAACACCAACACTAGGCTTACTAGAGCCTTCATTTTCATTACCTATTTAATTATTTATTAAATTCAAAGTTGGATTTATATTGAAATTAAAATGTGCGGATGATTGTGATGAAGAAAAATGATTATATTAATTTGGATCCATTATTTCTAAACAAAAATAATCAATTAAAATTCAAATAAAAGTTCAAAAAAAATGAAATAAAGTATTAACAAATAATGAAATAAGAGAATAAAAAAAATTATAAATAACATGTAACTTAACTTAAAAATTAAACAAATAACTAAAACGAATAAAGATTAATAAAGCTAAAAAATAAGAATGTAAGATTAAGAAACACTAACTAGTTGATGGCCAAGAATAATAACACTTTGTGGAGCTTTATTTCTTGTCTTCTTCATGACTTGAACTATCTACTATTCTGCCACTCAATAATCTTCCAAAATAGGAAGACTTTGATTGAAGAATTGAAAAAATATATAAAAAAATAAATTATATTCTAACACTTTTTGTAGAGAAAATGAAGAGATTTGAGTATTATGAGAGAAAGAGAAATAAAATAAGAGGGTTGGAGAGAATTGGAGAGAGTGAGAGAGAGTTAGAGAGTGTCTTATGAGTTTTGGAGTGAATTGAGGGGTATTTATAAAGTTTTGCGGGTTATGGGAAGAATATAGCCGTTGGGGGTCAAAATGTAAAAAATAACTATTTTGGCCGTTGAGGGGTCAAAATGTATAAAAATAAATAAAAAAAATTGAAGAGCTATTGTGTAACAACTCTCCAAGACGGGGCGAGCTGGACCGGCCCGCTGTAGTGCAGCCGTTTGGTTCACAGGCCCGATGGGCCGAACCGGCCCACATGCCAATACTACCTTTACCCATTCCCCTTCCTTACTCTTATATATATATATTAGAGGTCAAAATAGATCATGGAAGTTAGTGTAGAAAAAAAATTAATGAACAACCTGTTAAAATTCTAGTAATAGCTTTGATACTAAAAAAATTGACAAAAAAGAAGATTGATATGGAACAAGAAAATTGAAAAAAATTTCCAACACAAAAATTGTCAGAAAAATGATGAAAATTGTTGCAAAAAATTTCGTATTATTAGTTTTATCTAATATATTATTTGGAATTTAGCTTGAGTTAATATTATTTTAAGTTTGATCTTATAATTTTTTTTTTAACACAACACTAGAGCATCCTTATGGAACAAGAAGAGCTAAGAGCTATTACGAAGGACTAAGAATGTACTAAGAAAACTCAGAAAAAATATGAATACAAAAAAAAAAAAAAAAAAAAAACACACACACACACACACACACAAATTAGGAAATCTAACTATTCATAAATCATAATCTAAATATATATTCTAAAAGTTAATAGGGGAGTGATTTGTCTTAATACATTATTTTAATAATTTTATGTTTTTCTCTTTTTATTTTTATATCAATCTAATGGTTGATATTTATTGAAACTTTATAAAAGTTTAGATTGAAAGGTTCAGATTTCATCAGTCATTTTAAATAGTTTTATATATGGTCCAAATTTGTTTGGTCATCAATGATAATATAGTAATTTTACATAAAGGAAAATTTATCATCCTCTAAATGAAGATATATAGTCTTGAAAATTTATGATCTTTTAAGAGTAGGAGAACATGCGTAGTCTTGAAACTTTATAGTAATTTATTATTCGTTTGGTAGTCAAATAATATAGTCTTTAGATTTGTTTTAGTCATCTATATACTAACCAAAAGGCCCCAAGGAGAATAGATATCTATAGTGTGAGAATTAAAACCAACCCTAGAGTAAGGGGGTCGAGATGCATATCATATTTTCTTGCATGCATAAGTATATTTTTGTATGATTTTATGTGCTTTGAATTTGTGATTTGTAGTCTAGAAAGCTTAGTTGTGCTTATTGAGTAAGAATGTCAAAATGGTAATTTTGCTTGAGGTGGAAATAGGGAGATAGCTTGAGGGTTAAATAGGAAAAATATTTGGGAGAGAAAAGAAGAACAAGAGTTGTTGTGATTTGGTGGTTAGAGCTTTGGAATTAATCATTGAGATCTTGAGTTCAAATTCTGCCATTTGATTTTTAGCATGATTAAATTCTATTTTTGATAAGTAGGTTATTTTCGGCCCTTGCATGCCTTAGGGAGGAGTAGGAGTGTTGTCCTAGGGGAGACATGAAAGGAATGTTCTAATTCCACTCTTATGCCTTACAAAAATTTTTAAGGGATTCATACCCTTTTTGATCTTTAGCTTCCCTTAATTCTTAATCAATCAAGTTGCTTAATTATCTAAGCCATTTTTATTTCCAGAAAATTACAGCAAGGTTCTGTGATTATGAAGTTTCGAAAATGCCTATGTGAGGGTAGTATATTGGCTGAAAATGGGGAAGAGTTATGAAAGGTTCCCAAGAGAATTAATCTCCATGGTTGAACATTCAAACTCCACCCTATGAGTATTCATCTTCTTCATGTAGTAATTTGGAAAATTTTCCAGCTTCTTGATCAGTTCAATTATCAAAATCTTCAGCCATCTTTCCCTCCCAAATACTGCCAGAAAAATAGCCATCTTGACCAGCTTGAAGTCTGAAATAATAGGCCAAAATTGGACTGCACAAAAGCTATACAAACCAGGAAAAAAATCCTGGGCAGTTCGCAACCTAGCAGTCCGAAAAACCAAGTTGTTCCTCCAGCTTTCAAACCAGCAATTCAACCTTGTCTTTCCTCTATAAAGAAGGCTGGAAACTAGCCTTAAAGGACCCTCCAATACCCCTTCAAACCTCCTGCAAGTTGGCTGAAACATGGTAGAAAAATCTGCACAGAATTTCCAACAAACCATGCGAAAGACTAATCAGAAATTCCAGCTTTGTTTCCCTCTTCACCCTTGTCCGAAACTTACTCCATTTTTTTTTTTGTAAAACTCACTTTGGTCAGCCATGAACTGAACTTCATCACCTCCACCATTGTTCTGCACGAAAAGAGCTCCATGGCTGCTCTTAAAATCTCTCCATCAATCACTACAATCAAGCCATTAATTGGAATCCAAAATTCCAGCAAACTTTCATGGATTAAGCCTCAACTATCCAGAAAATTCCTTCACCATTGCACTCCATATTTCGGCCACCCCAAAGCTCATTCAAACATCATTCATCTCAGCAAAAATTCCAGCCAAACAGCCGGCCATTGAAGCTTCTAAAAGACCTCCATCAAACAAGATATTCTTACCATATTTGTTACTATAATTTATTCCCTAAATTATTCCTTTTGAATTTCAAACAACCAACTTTTCTTTTTCTCTCAAATCTGAAAATCCAATTACCATAATTTTCCAGTCCATTCGGCCACTCTTTCCAAGCAGAATTTCTGCCAGCCCTCCTCCATTCTCTCCAAACCTCCAAGAACACCTACCACCATTCTTATGCATAAGACCACTCAAAACCTCTTCAATCTTCTCCAAAAACTCTAGATCACACTTACTAATCCTCTTGAATCCATTTCTGCAATTTTTAAAATTAAACGCTGAAATCAAAGTTCCACTTTCGGATAAAAAAACCAGAATTTTCTTGAAGGCTCAAGAACACTTTCAAGGTAAGAATGAACAATTAACTCCATCTTCTTCCATCTTCGATCTTGATGAATATACTAATAAACTCTCTCTTTTTCGTTCTCTCTCTCTCTCTCTCTCTCGGCCGAATGGTTACTCTAACCATGGCCATTTTCCTTCTTTCCCTTGGACGGATCAAGCCTTCCAAGCGTGAGGATCCTTTTGAAACGTCTTCAAGGTAGTCATCATTCAAGTAAGCCTCTTCAATATTCTCTTTAAATTTTAGATTCATGTCTCTAGGATGTTATTGGAAAAGGATGGATTATGATTAAAGTTTGAGCATGTGTTTTGTGATGGAGTTGGGATTGAAGCATGAGAATGAATGTGTTTATATGATGGAGTTGGGATTGATTCATGAGGATGATCTTGGTTGAATTTTATGGCGTTTTTAGGGTTTGTTGCATACCTTCATGTTGTGAGTAGTATGAATGATTAAGCATGTTAGAGATTATGTCACTTTTGGTGAATAGGGTTTTATGTTCTTGTATTCTTGTTGAGGCCATGAATATGACTATGTTTAGTGGATTTTGGATCATGTGTTGGTAGATTTGGATCTATGCTTTTTTCATGATTTGGATGGCTTGTTGATTGGTGTAGAGTGTATGTTCATGACTATGGTTAGAAATAGGAATTATGATCATGACCTTGTTGTTCCTAAGCTATTTAAGTTAGCTAATTTGATTTTATAAATAAAAATTAATACTATATTTCCTTCTAATGATTTCGAAAACCCTAGGAAAATGTGGATTTGGACTGTCATATAAATAATGATATTTTAACCAAATAAATGGTACATTTTATTAAAATTAAAATATAAAAATATTATATATGTAATAATAGCATTAAATAAAGCCTTTTATATATATAATCATAATAGACAAAATATTAATCTTATAAGTCATATATTCATAAATACTATTAAAATTTATTTATTATTTTTTAGTCAAGACATATTAAAATTTACTTATTATTAATTTTATTTACCAACTATTTTCTAATCATTAGTTATTATAAATCATTATTTTAAATAATATCATCTAGGACCTAAGACCCTTCATCAAATAAACCCTAATTTATTTATAGCGATTTAAACCTACAACTTATTAGTAGCTAATTCACAAACCCTAGTTATTTTAATATCAAGCTAGATTTATTTTATAAACCCTTTATTTATTATCTAGCCTTAAAGTTTGGAACACTAGGGTCATGATTGTAGTAAGTTGAGCTAAGATTATTTATGAAAGTAAATTTTGGCTTGAGTTTAATTATGGCTTATGTTTACCCCGTCGGGGTTAGGTCAACTTTTGGAGATCTTTATTTTATCTCGCGCAAAGGATCAGGTAAGCTCCTGCATAAAATTTGTTGTTGTAAAAGGTTACTATGGCAAGTTAAACACAAGTATGTGAACACTGATTTGGTAAAGGCAATTAAGGACTGTTTCTTTTCTTGTTTCAGTCAAACTAATTATTTGAAAATCTTCAAGTAGTTTTACTCAAACACTAAATTGTTTCTAAAACTAATTTTTACATGGATTTTAGAAACCCTTGATTACCATTTTCAAGCAAAGCTACATTTTATCAGTTTTCTCCCAAGTAGGACAATTAAACGTTGAGTACTCAATAAGGGTAGGCTAGTAGTACTAGTTTTGAAGAGTAAGAGGGAGTCTTCTGGCAGGAGGCCACCTCTAGAAGATGAACTCAACTTAGAGAAACGTCAGTACTACTTAGTCTTGCCGGTCCAAGCTAGCAGGTTTCAGTTATGTGGACTATGTGTTGCCGGAGTGGACAACAAATGTTGTTTGGGTGTAGAGAAGGAGGAGTATCTTACTCGGTAGGCTGATCACCTACCTTTTTGTTAGTTTGCACAAAGTGCGGCATTCTGACCGTTGTATGGTTATGGGGCCCAACGTGTGGTAACCCATGGCCGCCCTTTTGAGTGGTTAATTTTATTGTACATGTATGGATGGAAAAGCCAAAATGCCACTCTTGATTTTTAATATTGTTTATTGCTTGCCGGTACTTTTTCTTATGAAGTTCTTACACCTTGCATACATAAACTATTTTCACTGGACACCCAAAGCACATACGGACTTACTAAGATTTTTATCTCATCACATTTTTTACCATGATTTTAGATCGATCCTGCTGTGAGGATGAGTAGCTAGTTGTTGCCTGCTTGGAAGATATTCTGTTATTTATTTTATGTAATGCTTTGGGAGTTGAGAGTGAACAATTTTTATTTTGGATTTATTCATGAATTTTTGGGTTGAAATAAATTTTAAATTTTAAAGTATTGTTTTATTTTTGTTATGTGTCCTAGTTATAAAGACTCCTTATCCTTTAGACGGGGTGACATCCCGGCCCTATTAGGCCTAGGTAGTGGGGTGTTACATATAGCTCTAAGAATAGGAACATTTAACCCATCTTCATTAGCATATTTTATCTGAAAAACAATCATAGAACACATGGCATTAAAAAAAAAACAAAAAAGGTTTAAATGGAATTCAGCTACATCAAGTGTGCAATAAAGAGCAAACTTGAAACAAGATGTCCATAATGTAAATTTCCACCCATGAGATATATCATAATTAACCTTGGTTGAATTCAATAAGGCAATGGAGGTTCACTGGAGAAGAAATCCTTTGCACGAAAGCGGTTCATTTGTGATCTAAATCAGAAGAGAGATTTCAAAAAATGACAGATCTATTCACTCTATTAATAACCGAGTTAGATCTAGTGTATCATAAGGAATTTGCCTTTTCTATTAATTCCTACGGATTGGATAAAAAAGAATTCTTGAATGAGGCCAGGGATGGATCGAAAAAGAAATATTTATTAGTTCTACCTTCTATTTTTTTTATGACAGAATTCTTTTCATAGAAATGTTTTATCAATTTCCTTCCATTTATATCCGTTACAAATTTCAAAAAAAAAAAAAAAAAAGAGAGAGAAATTCTATGGCTTGGATCTTTAGTATTCTCTTATTTATTACCTATGTCTACTATTTAGGTAGAATACCATCACCCATTCTTACTAAGAAACTGAAAGAAACCTCAAAAATGGAAGAAAGGGTGGAATATTTTAAAGGTAAAGAGGGGATTGAATTGTCTATATTATTTTTTAAGTATTTTTTTCTTTAAAAATCTTTTCAACTTCCCTAATGAATGGTATAGATTTTAGAATTCTTTCACGTATACTTTTCAATGGTTGAGATTAGTTTGATCATCATAGGTAAAATTGTGACACCTTGATATGATCTTGTGTGGGTAAATTTGTGGACAATGGCAAACAAATGGGCAAAACCCTTTGCTCAACTAGTGATGCCCAATCAGTGGAATTTTGTGGCTAAAATGAAGAAAGAAGATAATCTAACTTTTCTCTAGCAAACCCTTGAAGAACTAAGCATAAAAAACTCCGCAAGAAACATAGCATGATCTACTATAAATTCACCAAAATATCCTTGACACAACGAAGGAAAACCCAAACAATGGAATGTAATATAAACCTTAGAAGAACAAAGAATCTAACACCCAATCAAGAGAAACCACATTAGATTATCCAAAAGATTTAGAGACTCATTCAAATGGAAGATTAAGCCCTAAGGATGGTCTTGAATAAGTGAACAAGGAGGTAAAGACCTCTTATAGGTCTCTTTTACAATTTGAATAATGTAAGTTGAATATCTTGTCAAATCACAAAATATGTATTTATACTACTCTAACCCTAGCTAAGCGATTACTAAGGTCCCAAGATAATTCAAGGGCTTAAATGGTCTTTACAAAGTGTTTAAAATAGAGAGAATGTGAACAAAATAGTAAAAATCGGCCAAACAAGGGTTGGGCCTCGACAAGGGTCGGCGCCAGCTTCGTGCTGGAGTCCAACATTTGCACCGACAGCATTAGTCCGGTGCCTACTCAGTTGTCCAAGGCTAGCGCTGGCTAGGCTCTGGAATGCTTTTCTTCATTTTTTCCTCTTTCTTCCACTGCAGGCTTATGTTGTAGTTTGGGCTCCTTTTGGATAGCCATCAAAATGAGCTCTTGGCTACCTTCATCATCTTTTCGAATCTCTTCCATCTTTATACATTGTTGTAGGAACAATTGTATTTCATATTGGAACCTCTTGGTTCTCGATCTTGTCATTGGCCGTTGCAATGCCATTCCTCCTTCTTGAGATTGAATTGCTTGGTTAGCTTGATTCCTATTATTTTCCTTTTCTCGAAGTTGATTCTTCCACAAATCATCACTTACAACAAAAGGAGTCAAGTCCTTAGCGTTAAATGTAGCGCTTACTTTATACTCACCGGGGTAAATCGATCTCATATGCATTATCTCCTACTTGGCCAATGACTTACAAGGGTCTATCGCCTTTTGGGTCTAACTTGCTTCTCTATTGAGTAGGAAATCTCTCATTGCGAAGGTGCACCTAAACCCAATCTCCGGGTTCAAATGAAATCTTTTTCCTTTCTTGGTTGCACTTAAGGGCAATTTCTTCATTTCTCTTTGCAATAGCTGCCTTCACGTTTTCATGGAGAGCCTTTACCACTTCTGCCTTCTTAGCTCTATCAAGATTCATTCATTCTCCTACAAGTAAAGGAACTAAATTCAAATGTGTTAGAGGATTAAAATTATACATAACTTCAAAAAGAGAATACGAAGCAGTAGAATGGATAGCCCGATTGTAAGCAAACTCAATGTGTGGCAAGTATTCTTCCCAATTCTTCAAGTTTTTCTTGATAATGGTCTTCAAAAGTTGGGTGAGTGTTCGGTTGACCATTTCCATTTGTCTATCCAGTTGGGGGTGACAAACTATGGAAAATAAAAGATTAGTGCTAAGTTTATTCCATAAGGCCTTCCAAGAATGACTCGGAAATTTAGTGTCCTTATCCGACACAATAGTGTTTGGAATCCCATGCATTCTCACCACTTCTTTGAAGAATAAATCTGCAATATATGAAGTATCATTAGTCTTGAAACAAGCTACAAAATGAGTCATTTTTGAGAATATATCAACAATCACAAATATGGAGTCATTGTCTTATTTGGATCTAGAAAATCCTAAGATAAAATCCATTGAAATATCAATCTAATGAGCATTTGGAGTGGGTAAAGGAGTGTACAATCCATGTGGTAGTGACCTAGATTTAGCTCACCTACAACTTATGCATTGAGAATAATATTTCTCTACATCCTTTCTCATTTTTAGCTAAAAGAAATATTCCTTAAGGAAGCCTAATGTCTTTGCAATATCAAAATGTCCCATTAATCTCCTATTATGGACCTTTTTTACTAGAAATTCCCTAACGAGCCCTTTTGGCACACAAAGTCTTGACTCCCTAAACAAAAATCCATCATGCTTATAGTACTTATCAAATGCACATTTTCACAAGCATGAAAGATATCCCTAAAGTCCTCATCATTTTCATACAATTCCTTCACAAGCTTAAAACTAAGAATTTTAGTATCCAAAGAGTTTAGAAGTGCATACCTTCGAGATAGTGCGTCTGCAACCACATTGTCCTTACCCTTTTTATATTGAATGACACAAGGAAATGTCCCAATGAACTCCATCCATATTGCATGCCTCTTGTTCA
Organism: Voacanga thouarsii; assembly: GCA_026120185.1. Taxonomy (NCBI): domain Eukaryota; kingdom Viridiplantae; phylum Streptophyta; class Magnoliopsida; order Gentianales; family Apocynaceae; genus Voacanga; species Voacanga thouarsii. The sequence goes on from JANUWF010001152.1 coordinate 1,348,714, forward strand.
AGTTTTATTGGCTTTTGAAGTGCTTAAGGGTTTTATGGTCGGTGTGGATTACAAACTCACTTGGCAATATGTAGTATTGCCAATACTCTAAGGTCCTCACCAAGGCAAAAAGTTCTTTGTCATAGGCAGAATAATTGGTGGCCACCTAGGACAATTTCTCACTGAAATAAGCAATGGGTTTTCGATCTTGGATTAGGACCACACCTATCCCCACCGCACTTGCATCACACTCTATTTCAAATGCCTTCTTAAAGTTAGGTAGGATAAGAATTGGAACTTGGCTCAATTTGTCTTTAAGGACTTGAAAGGTTAATTGTTGTGCTTCTTCCCACTTAAATCTCAAGAGAAACGACATTGGATTATCCAAAAGATATAGAGACTCATTCAAATGGAGGACTGAGCCCTAAGTATGGTCTTGAACAAGATGAACAAGGAGGTAAAGACTTCTCAAAGCTTTCTTTTATAATTCGAATAATGTAAGTTGAATATCTTGTCAAATAACAAAATATGTATTTATACTACCCTAATCCCAACTAAGTAATTACTAAGGCCCCAAGACAATTCAAGGGCTTAAAAGGACTTTATAAAGTGTTTAAAATAGAGAAAATGTGGAGAAAACAATAAAAAGTGGCCAATCAAGGGTTGGGCCTTGACAGGGGCCGGCGTCAGCTCTGCACTGGAGCCCAGCATTTGTGCCCGCAGAATGAGGCTGGTGCCAGCTCTGCTCTAGAATGCTTTTTTTCAGCTTTTCCTCTTTCTTCTGGTGCAGGTTTAAGTTGTAGTTTGGGCTCCTTTTCAATAGCCATCAAAATGAGTTTTTGGCTGCCTTCATCATCCTTTCGAATCTCTTCCATCTTTAAACATTGTTGTAGAAATAATTGTATTTCATCTTGGAACTTCTTGGTTCTCGATCTTATCGTTGGCCTTTGCAATGTCGTTATCCCTTTTTGAGATTGAACTGCTTCGTTAGCTTGATTCCTATCATACCCCTATCTAAACTTCTACGGAAGTGTGTAAAATATTGGGGGGTCACCTCGTCTGATCTCTTAGACAAGAGGTCTTTAGAGCAAACAAAGCCATAATAAAATATAAAGTAGTTAAAATCCAACATGCTAATGTATCCCCAAAAGGTAATTACAACTCAGAATATGTCATTATACATACAAGTACACAAAATACTATACGTTATGTTGTAGGATATAGTCCTTGCCAAAAGGAGTGCTGGCTGCTCTAATGTTGACTTCTAGCTCCCGGTCCTAGGAAAAATCAACATAAAATAGGTGTGAATGAAAAATCACTCAATGAGTCTCGTGTGTGCTAGTGTTTGACAAAATAGATGTAATGATTATCTTAGAGATGAAAATTATGGTTTCTCGTGAAATTGCTTTTAGAAATTTCCTTCGTAGAAGGTAATTGCATTTTGAACTGAAAACAGCACTACAGCTGTATATTTGAGCAAAACTCAGTTTTTGTGATTTAAAAACCTTCACACAATTTGAAAACATCAATTTTCAATTCAAAGCCCCTATTTTAGAAATACAGGCACTTCTCCCATTAGAATGTCGACCTGTGTGCAAAGCCTGCAGAACTTCACCTTCGGCTACAGTCTTATTATGTCGGAAACTTCCCCGTTCATACTGGACTATATCCTACCATTTTGGCTATTGATGGCTCTCAGTACCTCGGTCTTGAAGTTCAACATTCAACCGTATCAAGCCAGATCGGTAAGTGGCCATAGCCCCTTACCTCGTAATTTAGTATTTTACTTGCTACTATAAGTTCAGGGGTCCCTTTCCTGAACATCAATCTCCATCGACGTAACAAGGGGTGATCACATCGGTGTCCCTACTAATAGTAGTGAAACACCTAATATACACTCTCAAGTGTATCTGCTAAGGTAGGTAAATGCCAGGTGCTAAATGGCTAGCAAAGACGGCTAATCTAAAAGTCTTGTCACCCCTTTTAGATTAAGACAATCCTCAGAACCCGTGAAGTTACTTGGGGTTGTCTATCTCTAACATTGGCTAGTACAATGATTAAAGCCCTTATTGAGTACTCAACGTCTTCACTGGTTCGCAACCTAGTCTGCTATATAATAATTTCCAAGGAATATCAACATTCCCCAGAAAATAGAATGAAAATAGTTTTTAGGGGCAAAACTATCATTTTCCAAAATCAATCTCATACTGAGAGACTGTTTCCCAAATCATAGCGAAACAAGATAAAAAGTCCTTATACGATAAAATGCATTTCCAAGGGTATTTTCGTCATTTTAGACATACCTGATTCCCAAAAAGAGTTTTATCCAGGAATTCCATAATTCTATCCCTAAAGGATGAATTAAATTCAAGAAATTCCATTTATCACTTCATAAAACTCATAACTTCCATATTTCCAAGTAAAAAGGGCATTTTCGTAATTTCTCCCAAAAAATATGCCATTATTCAAGAATTCATCCCAGAATCATGGCATAAGATTTAGTGGAATAAATTAGAAGGAAAGCCAAATTGATTCATAAAATATGAATGAAATGCTTTAAACATATCACAGTTTATCGAAAAAAATATTCACAATTGAATAAATTCAATTTCTCATTAAAATACATTATTTCCCAAAATAATGATCATTTCCCATTCAGGAAAACCAAACTTTGGTTATAGAAAATCTAAAGCCACACTATCGTGTTTTCGATGCTTTAGAACATTATTTATCAAATGAATATTTTCAAGAAGAAATCACGTGAATTTCATGTCATTTAGTTATGAAATGAAACTATATATTTTATTAGAAAAACTATATTTTCTTCAGAGAAACCAAATCCTTCAAACGTTCATTTTTGTCAAAACATTTGCACACTAAGATTCTTGTCATACAAGACATTAAATGAGTTACATTTTCCTAGAAATTCTTATCAAGATCGAAAGCATACTAAATACAGGAAAACCTAAGTTTTATCAGAAACACCAAAGGTATTTATTATGCATAAACACAATTTGCATAAATCACTAGCACAAGCTAAGTTTTTGAGTATTCAGGGAACTCACCTTGTATAGCCTATTACTTGACTACGTAAGGATCCTTGATATCATCGTGGATTCCTTAAAATGAACGACTTACAAGTATCATAAATCCATGCACCTTTATCATCTAGAATATTCACTCATATTAATAAGGAATATATTAAACTCCTTATCCTTCATATTTCATTTCATTCTAGAAATGAAATATACTGCTTGACATAATTCCATATCCTTATTTCGTCTTCCTCACATGAATATAAGGTTTTCATAAGCCGATATATCTTCTCATTCAATTCATGAACACAATTAAAATCAATTCATGAAGTTACTTGTTGTCAACTAAAATTCTGTAATTTCAGCTTTGACACCTTAAATTGTTTTGCTCATAACTTTCAATCTATTCATCCAATTTACTTCAAATTCATACCAAAAGGCTCCTAGAATTCTTAACTTTAATCTTGTAAACTTGCCTTACTCATTTCCAGAAACGTGACAGATTTACTGAACGCGAAACATCCCAGAATTTTCTGGAATAAAATCCATTTTCCTGCAAATCATAATATATCTTTGTTATTCCTTTTCCATAGCACATAAATATCACTTAATTCATTACATTTCTCCCTTAATCATCCTTTAACTCACTGAATTCCAATAACCTTCAAACCAGTAATTCCATCAAAACATAACCAGAAAATTGGCAGCTTTAATTTCAAAATATCTATGCATATTTCTTCACAAGCACATTAATTTCCCAACTTTATTCCTTCCTTCCATTCGAGAATGAAATCCAGCCATCACTAACTCTACAAAACACCTTCAAATCACCTTTAATTAACATAAAAAATACAGTTACCAAACTGCTATCCCAACCGGCACACATGTGTCAACAAAACAACTTTGCTCAATAATTTATTTCCAAACATATTTATAAACCATGCACAATCCCATGTAATATTCACATCAATTTACTTCTCATAATCTCTTTAGCAACTTTGATTCAAGAAGACAAGCTTTTTACCTTTTAATTTATGATCTTTGAGCTGCAAAACAACCAAGCTTCCTTCCTACTTTTTCTTCTTCTTGCTCTCGAAATTCTCTCTCACTTTTTTTCCCTTCTATTTTCTCTTGTTTTTCTTTCCTTTTTCTCTTTCTTGTCTCTTGCTGTTTTCTCTTCTTGTTTTGCTACAAAAATTCAGCCGTCCAAACCAGCTATATCGCCACTCTCTCTTCTATTTATAGAAGATTTAGTTTTCTTGGTCAAATAGACATTAAATGGCCTTGAGGACTTGGAGTCCTTTGATTGGTCCATGTCACTTATTAGGTGTCCTTAAGAATTTAGTAGAAATTCCTAGAGAATTCTTGAGAAGTCTTGCATGAACTCTTATCCAACAAAAGTTAACACATAGCTTGTCTAACTAATAGCAAGATGATACTTGTTATTTATTTTCCTTTTTCCAATATAATTTTATTTTTCAAGATAATTATGCATTAAATGCATAGGCCACCAGCCTTTCTCAACCAATCATATCTTGCCACGTGTACCTTTGTCCAATAATATGTCAACATCATTTCCCACAACCAATCACAATTTCCTCAAATTTCTTTGAATAAAATCTTACCGGCTTCTCTGATAATTCATAATTCCTAATATTATTTGCTCTGATCGGGAAAACTTTTTATTTTACCAAGAGAATCCTGACAACAAATGATTCCTTTCATATCCCTCAGAATTCTTAAAATCTTTCTCAGTTTTTCGAAGTTCGCGGTCAAAATTACAGCAATACTCCTAAAACTCAAATTATACCATAATGTCTATCTCATTGTCCTGATCAACTTTTGTTCTGAGCTTACACCTAAATTCTTATTCTATACAAAGTAGTCATTGATTGAAGTACAAAAGTACGGATAGAACAATTTCAAAATTCCAATAATGCCCCTAAATATTTTTATTGCACTAAATCTTTTATTTCACTACACTAATCACTTCTTGTTCTTGCTTCACATATAAAATCTTCTTCAATACAAAATAGGCGACGTCCGAAATTACAAAAGAAAAGGATGTCACAAAAATAGTCATTGAACATTATATAACATTATTTTTCAAAAAAGAATGTTGAAAATAATTATTCTATTATAACTATTAGTATTATTAAAATTACAACTATTTATGTTGTTATAGCTATTAATAACCACATTAATAATTTATGGACAATAATGTTAAAAAAAAAAAAACCAAAGCAATAAGGTATCAATGTCATAGGAGCCTTTACCCGTTCCCCTTCCGCTTCCTTACTCTAATAATTTTTTTTAAAGGCCAAAATAGATCATGGAAGTTAGTGTAGAAAAAAAAAAAATTAATGAACAATCTGTTACAATTCTAGTAACAGCTTTGTTACTAAAAATCGACAATAGAGAAGATTGATATAGAACAGGAAAATTGAAAAAAAAATTTCCAATAGGAAAATTTTTAGACAAAAGATGAAAACTGTCGGAAAAATTTTTGTACTATTATTTTTATCCAATATATTACTTGGAATTTGTCTTGCGTTAATATTATTTTAAGTTTGATCTTATAATTTTTTTTAAACACAAAGACTAGAGCATCCTTATGGAACAAGAAGAGCTGAGAGCTATTACGAAGGACTAAGAATGTACTAAGAAAGCTAAAAAAAAAAATAATATATGAAGATAAAAAAACACACAAATTAGGAAATCTAACTATTCATAAAACATAATCTAAATATATATTTTGAAAGTGAAGAGGGGAGTGATTTGTCTTAATACATTATTTTAATAATTTAATTTTTCTCTTTTTATTTTTATATCAATCTAATTGTTGATATTTATTGAAACTTTATAAAAGTTTAGATGGTTTAGCTTTCATCCATCATTTCAAATAGTTTTATATATCGTCTAAATTTGTTCGGTTGTCAATGATAATTTTGTAATTTTACATAAAGGTAAATTTATGATCCTCTAAATGAAGATATATAGTGATATGATCTTGGGGTTGTTTTCTCAATGAATTTCGTGGCTAATTTTAGCGTAAAATGCAAGACCCATGTAAGAACTCAAAACAGTGGAATTTATGAAGAAACAAGACACCCAATTCAAATACTAGGACCCTAAGCCAAAATAGAGAACTTAGAACTCTAGAAATAAGAATCAAGTAATCTAAATCACAACCAAAGACCCTTGATTCAAAAAGAAACTAAGAACACTTTGAAGAAGATGATTTAGGCAACCAACTTTACCTTCAACAAGAACCTTAGATTATCTATAACCTAAGACCCAAATTAGCAAGCTAATTGATCTATTCTAAAAGTGTTTATAGACTCAACACATAGGGAAGGACTAAGCCCTAAGAATGGTCTTGAGGTTCATGGGATTTACCCAAGAGGATCACCTCTCAAAAGAGACTCTTTGATTTCTATCAATATTCAAAGTTGTTTCATTGAAATGTTATAATGCCATATATATAGGCATCTAAACCTAACTAAGATGAGATAAAATCTCAGCCTTTCAAACTTTTAAAAGGTCTAAAATATCCCTATTACAAAATAAAAGTCGTGAAAATTAAATTAAAAACAAAAGTAAAACAAAACAAGAAAAATCATCAAAATAGGGCTATGCCTGAAGTGACTTGGCACCGGGTTGGTTCTACAAAAATTAGCCAATGGGCCGAGAGGGCCTGGCGTTGGGTCGACTTGTTGGCCTAGGCACCAGGTCTACACTGTCCTTCATAGTTGGTTTGTTTTCCTTGTCCTCAGCTTTTCTCGCGTGCGTGCTTGGCCCTCCATACAAATTGTTGTTCAAGCTTTGATCTTCTTGGCCTTTCTTTGATCCTCCATCACTTGACAACTTTCTTGATTCTTAATTTTTCTTCTTGAAGGTCTTTCAAGCTTTCCTTTAGCACCCACTTCTTTAATATCATATTCTTTGGCTTGGTGTCTTGTTTAGCTGGAATCCTCTATTGAAAGCCTTCGTAATTTAAATTCTTCTTTGGCACCATGGAATGTGGTTTGAATTTCCATCCCATTCTTTTAGCTTTAGCATGATACTTGGGTAGATTCCTATCATTTCCCCCTTCTTGAAGACGATTCATCCTCAAATTAATACCTGTGTAAGATCTCAAATAAGAATCTTTTTTGTAAAGATAAAAATATAAGTTTATGCTCTCCCACATAAAGCTCATTTTTCCCCTCATCTTCACTTTTCTTTTTTGTAGCCTCTCTCTCATTATTTTCACTCTTCAAGCGTAAGAAGGTCTCATTTGCTTTGTCTCTATCGTCTTTCATTTTTGTGCTCTTTTTAAACTCTTCTTCTTTCCTCTCTTATTTTTGCTTCTTTTTCAGCTCTCTTCTTTTGTTATCTTTTTCCTTCATGATGTTTTGATCTTTGAGCACCTCAATAGGGAGTAATAGCAGTAGTGTGATATTCTTTCCATCCTTCTCTAATGTATATTTATTCTCCCTCCCCTTGTGCGCCATATCTCTATCAAACATCCATGGCCTTCATAATAAAATATGCCCTACTTGCATTGGGAACACATCACATAGCACCACATTTTTATAGGCCCCCATAGTAAAGTCAACCTTAACTTGTTTGTTTACTTTAACTTCACCATAATCACTCAACTAATGGAGTTTGTATGGTTTAGGATATCTCATGGTTTCTAATCCCAAGTCCTCCACTAATGTAGCACTTATCACATTAGTGCAATTTCCTCCATTAATAACCATACTACAAGGCTTTTGTTGGATAAGGTACCTAGTATAAAATATATTACTCCTTTGTGAATTCTCCTCATTCTCAACATCATTCGCTCCTTCAATCTTTCTAGCAGCACCAATCAATGGAATATCCTTCCCAACCTCAAGCCTTTTCTTACTACCCTCTTCTTCTCTAGGCTTTTGGGTTATTCTCAATGATTGTTATGGTGGCTTATTTTTCTGGTCTAGTGAATGTTGAAAAATAGGATTGGTATATGTGGACTTCTTAGGGTAGGTCCATTTCCTTGCACCCCTTAATTTCTTTCCTAACCCCAAACTCTTTCTACCTCTTCCATTTGTTGGAATTTTTTGATAACCTCCAATAAAAGGTTCTCCACATCCCTTCATTTGTTGCTCATATAATAGGGGTAGAGGTTTGCACTCATTTCTCACTCTAAGGTATCTCTCCTTTTAGCATTCGTTGAGGTTTGGTGATGCATTCAGACTTGAGTATAAAAATCATAAAAAACTAAGCACATTCTCAATCAAGTTCAAATTAAAATGTTAAACCCAAGTCACACATATAAGCAAGCGTACTCATCATTAACTGAGCATAGGGTTAAAACAAGTGTCGATCCTCAAGGAACAAGTAGACATTAATTACCCTTCTTTCATTGTTTAACCGACTCGATAAAGTGAAAAATAAATAAAAAGAAAACTAAAAAGAAAATAAAAATAAAAATATGTATATGTCAAGGATGTAGATTTATATAGCTCAAGCCATTATTTAGACAAACATGATCTTAAAGAACTTAACTATTATCATAACCAATCATTCTCTTGGCACCATGAAGGATGAAGGTAGACTTACTTTGATGGTCAATCCATGAAATCACTGTCTCCTAGATAAATTAGAATCACTTGGTCTGTCTTAACTAATTCATCTAAAAGATGCATTAAACACAATCCTTAATTAAATTCCCTTGGTCTCGGCGAATTTAGAACATGAAATTAATCAATGAACCCTTGGTCTTGGAAGACATCAATTAATCTTCAATTACCAGTTCTTAAATAATCAACCCCCTTTGGTCTAGCAATCAATTGCCGACATAATCTGAAACTAATAAATTGAAACAACCATCAACCCCCTTTGGTCCAGCAAGTCAATGGATAGAATCAACTGCTAATCTCATAATAATTTTAAGTAATTGAATACCAAGAATAATAACCAATTAATCAAAAGATCAAATAACTCTAGAAATCATGAATATCTAAAACAATGTCGAATTACAATAAAATAATTAACATATCATTGTTCAAGAAAAAGAAAACAAAGTAAAAAAAAGAACTCATAGATAAGCCTCCTTATTTTTCCCTTGAAAACCTTCTTGTACAACCCTCCTTGAACTTTGAAGAATTCTCCTTGGACTGAGTGATTTTCTATGATGATTAATGAATTCTCCTCTTTTCCTTTGCATTTTTCATCTATTTATAGGCTTAAGAGGTGCCTAAACTTGTAGGTACAAAGTTCTTGATCGAGTAGAAGTTGGAAGCTGCTAAAACTCTTCAGATTTCCAAAAACGAGTAGAAAGATCGCAGAACCACCTCAGGGACAGACCACAGCCAGCGCCACCTTAGTCCTTCGGAGCTGGCGCCGCCTTGGTTCTGTTTCTTCACTTATCCGCCGATTTTTCTCCGAATTGTGCGCATACGTTCCAGAGTGCAGCCGGTGCCAATCTTGTAGCTGGTGCCACCTCTGCTCTGCTTCACGATGGTTTTGCTTTGTTTTACCCAAAATCTTGAAGTAATGACCAAAATACCTTTCGAAGGGTAAAATCTCAAATATGAAAGAATATGACCAGTTATTTCACAAAATGTATTACAAAAGAGCCTCAAATAACTAAGCAAAGTATAACCAATTTAGCTCCTATCACATTTCCCCACACTTAACTCTTTGCTTGTCCTCAAGCAAAATATCAAGAACAAGTAGGAAAAACACAAGGTTTTAATCACTCAATCAATTCCAAAACCATATCTTCAATGCTTTCTTTATTCATGAACATAAAACATATAATATCAAATCTTTCACAGCCAATGCAAGACTTGTGTAGTGAAATGACTTAGTAGAACCATCTGAATACTTTACAATATTCTTCAAGAGCATAAAGATTTGGAAATTATACAAACTCTCAGCATAAGGAATGGACAAAATATCGTGACGGGTTTTAAAGAAAGAAATCACCAATTCAGGCTCAAAATAGGCACTAGGGATAATATAACAATAGGTAGGCTTGAAAAGCTCAAACTATCCAAAGAAGGCCTATTACCGTCATCCCTAAGTTAAATCATGAATGTCTTTCTTATTTCGCCTCGAGAGGTATTCAAGTAAATTCTAGAATATTCCATGAATTTTAGAGAAAAACAGGTTTAAGAATAATGGAAAGAATTTGATCAAAAACTACTTTGTCCAAGTGAGTGGAAAAAGTATTGCATAAGCCATCAATGATCTAGAACATATACTCTATAATCCATCATAAAGACATGCACTAAAAAAAAAAAAAACAGCTTGAAATTGAAAAATTTTGAAAAATTTGAAAAATCCCGCATGTAAGAATATGTATAGAAGAATTGTCAATCAAACCACTCCCCCACACTTAAATTGGACATTGTCCTCAATGGCCAAATAAATATAACCAAAACAACCAATGCCATGGGACCAAACAATATAAAGGAGAAGAGATTAGAAAAACAAACTTCCATTTCAAATTAGCTCCAAAAGTTTCAATCTTCTAAATCTTTAAATTTTCAGAACTTTCAAACCAAAATTTTCTAAAGTAGCTCACCACTAAGAAAACACCAAGATAATTGATAAAAACTTGGACAAAGTATATCACCAAACCACTCTCCCACACTTAAATTGGACAATGTCCTCCTTGGCAAAAGATAAACACTAGAAAGCATCTCCAAAGGGATCAAAAATAATAAAGGGGTAGAAAGTTTAAGTAATACTTCCCAAGTACAATAATGCTCCAATAGATGGCCAAGCTTGAGGTAAAGAGAAAGGCTTGTCCAAGAGGACTTTATTCCTATAAAACAAAACACAACTAAAAGCACAAGGAAAACAATAATAAAATAAAAACATACCTAAATAAAAGAAAACAAACTAAATAAAAAGACTAAAATAATAAAAATAAAACAAAAATGCTCTACACCTATCATGCTTCCTCATCAAACCTTTTGAAAAGAAATTAAGTTCAAAATAGAAGATAGTCATAACGAATGTAGAATGAAGAATGGAGAATTTTGAAAAATGGAAGGTTCATCAAAACGATTTATCTTAGCAAAACATATAAACCTCATTTTCTAACATTCCTTTAGACACCTAAATATCTTTTCCAACATATAAGTGCACATAGTATCTAACGGATGTATCAACTTTGAAATTACCGATTAACCCTTCAAAAGAATTTTTACAATTAAAATTCCCCTTAAAACTTAGCAATTGAGTTATTAAGGATGGGATCAAGAAATCCTTACTTCTCGACACATCTACAAAAACTAAGTTACCTCCCGTTAAATGGGGTGAAGGGTAGAAATTTTCACCATCCTCCAAGGACTTCTTACGATATAGTGTAGAAAGATCCAACTCCTTGAAGTATGCTAAAGTCAACACCTCATTATTTGGACCCATATTCTCCAAGAAAAGAGAGGAACCTAAGAAATCACGTGACAAAGAGAGATTTGGATTATTAGCACATAGAGAAGAATTGAATACCCCCATTCCCACATTGGACAGTTGTCCTTCATAGGATCTCTCCTCTCCTGGGAGATTCTCTTGTTCGAGTGAATGGCCAGCATGAACTTATGATTCTCCTCAACAACCTTAACTAAGTGTTTTCTTTAATCACACAATTGTTGGGAAGCTTCTTCATGCCACTGAATAGATGAATTTATATTGCCAACAAAAGAATTCACTAATGCTTCTAATGACGTCTCGCTAAAAACATCAATATGAGCTTGTAATTTTGCCAATCAATACACTAATACTTTTTTTTTTTTAATGCAACATGCAGTACTGATGAATCATGCAATTTAATTCATGAAGACACGATAAAAAGAATAAAACAAAGCGACGAAAAAAAAATTATTTCAAACAGCAAAAATGACTCACTGCTTTCCACAGCCTACACCTATAAAAGATAAGAAGAAAGTTAGATAACCAAAATTCATATTTAAAATAAAATTAAAAGAAGAAAAAGTTAGTAAAATTAAATAATTAAATGTACAATATATACAAACATACAAAGACAAGTTTGTGATTATGAACATGTATATACCAATTAACATATTTACAACATATAGCGAAATTACAATACAATTATACAAACCACAACATAGGCACTTCTTCATACAAGGAACGTATATACATATTTACATATTTACATGGTTAAATAAACAAAATCTGAGTTTTCATGCTATTGTTCCCCGGCAACGGTGCCAAAAACTTAATGCGTTCAGACTTGGGTATAAAAATCATACAAAACTAAGAACATTCTCAATCAAGTTTAAATTAAAATGTTAAACCCAAATCACACATATGAGCAAGCGTACTCATCATTAACTGAGCATAGGGTTAAAACAAATGTCGATCCTCAAGGAACAAGTAGACATTAATTATCCTTCTTTCATTGTTTAACCGACTCCGCCTTTTTTTTTTGGCACCATGGAATGTGGTTTAAATCTCCATCCTCCCCCTTCTTTATCTTTAGCATGATGCTTGGGTAGATTCCTACTATATAGTCTTGAAAATATATGATCTTCTAAGAGTAGGAGAACATGTATAGTCTTGAAAAATTATGATAATTTATTATTCATTAGGTAGTCAAATAATATGGTCTTTTGATTCATTTTAGTCATCTGTATACTAACCAAAAGGTCCTAAAAAGAACAAATAGCTGTAGCTCTAAGAATAGGAACATTTAACCCATCTTTACCAAGATATTTTATCTGAAAAACAATCATACAACAAATGGCATTAAAAAAAAAAAACAAAACAAAAAATGTTTAAATGGAATTCAGTTGCACCAAGTGTGCAATATAGAGCAAACTTGAAACAAGATGTTCATAGTGCAAATTTCTAGCCAGAAGATATATTATAATTAACCTTGGTTGAATTTAATAAGGCAGTGGAGGTTCACTGATGAAGGAATCCTATGGACTAAAGTCGTTCCTTTAACATCTGAATTACAAGAAGGAAAAAGGTTGCAAGGTGCCCTAAAATTCTTTTGTGGTTTTAGTTTGTGTAAATGTTAAAATCAGTTGGGGATAATTCAAGAGCCATTCTTTTAAATTTGATCATGGTAGCAAAGGGGATGTTCAAAGGTAGTTGGTAAGGCAAGAAAGCTATGAAGATACTTTTTTTGTCCTTTCTTATTTACACTTTTAAGACTATACATCTTCTCCTCCATTTTCACGTGCTCCTCTAATCTCAGTTTCCTTCAATTAATGACAGACCCAATATATTTTTGTATATTGAAGATGCACTTACTCCAGCTATATTTTTCATGATGTTTTTGACATATTTCTTGTACTTTTCTTGCTTAGCGATCTCCATTTCCTTCTTTCTCAATTTATATATGGAGAATAGTAGCCGTTGCTTAATCTCATCCCAAAATTGAGCGGTAATTCCATTTTCCAAAGCTTTTTGCATCTATAAATTATCCACAAGCAACAAGGATTGATTCAAGCAATGACACATTTTCTTGGGTCAAGTAATCTTCGATGATTCTTCTATTTTTTTTTTTTTATAAATTTTTGCCAATTATTGCATACATGCCCTAATATGTGGTCATTTCTTTGTAATTAATTTATGATTTGATCTAATTTTTTTAAACTATTCATCTTGTTTTTTTTTTTTTTACTATTTTCCTATTGTAGTTTACTTTACTAATTCGAAGGTGGAAGCCTTTGTTGTGAGTTCGAATTTATTAATAAAATAAAAAATCAGGTATGCTTTATTGTTTTTGTGTGTGTGTTGGGAGGGGGGGGGGTTATTTTTCATGTCATTTACTGGCTCTTGCATGAAAATCTAGCTATAATTTGATACTCATTTTGGTTTCAAGATGTCAATTTTATTGCATTTTTCACTCCATTTGGGATTTTTAAATTGCAATTGCTACTTAATTTTGGACCCGTGTTTTTAATTGTAAAACATAATACTTGACAATATTGCAATCACTATATTGTACAAGCAATTTTAATGCAAGAATTTACCTTGGTATAGCAAATTAATTTCTTAACTCCAATGAGTGGATTCTTGTCCTGGCCCTCTTTTCAAGTTTAAAAGTCATAAAATAAATAAGTCACAACTTAATCCTAGTATTTTAGGAAATCATATTCCTTATATAATTAATTCTTTATTCGCGTACAATCAATAAGGCTTCAAATATATCATTATTCAAACCTGTACTACATCCCTAATTTCAATACTTATAATTATTATACCTAAAGAAGGATACAAATTAATAATAGGGAGTTTCCTTAGAAATTCTTAAGTTGAACACAATTTCTAGCAAGTTATCCCTTCCTTCCTAAGTATATAATACATAGAAAAACACCTCGGATTGACTTGAAATTTTACAGAGATAAACTTTAATGCATTTAATAACAAGATTCAAGTAGTCCTACACAAAAATCAGATTTAAATTAGGCTAAACAAAATTATTTTTGTTACTGTAGCATTGCCTAGAATAGACCAGTATTAAAGAAAGATAACTTTTAATTCCCACATCAAAATTTTTTGAAAATTTTTAGGTAGCATTTGCACACATAACTATAATTTTCTATTCTGACCTTTCTCAAATTTGGATTTTATCACACCAAAATAATAGCGTCAATCTGACTATATAGCAGAAATAGGGCACTCGGTCCCTTTAATTTTTTCAAAAATTGTTGAGTTTAAAACCAGGGTTTTTCTATAGAATTATTAATGCAAATAACTTTCTTTACATGTCTAGGAACCAACATCAAAATTCCTTATAGTAATAATTTATATTACTAATTTATTTGAACCAAATCAAGCCGTCATCACATAATTTTTAGAAATTCCAACAAGCATCAAGTTTATCCTTTCCTTCAAGATATCGGTCCTTTAGACTTGTTAATCCAAGAAATCATAAATATACAATGAACCCAAATTAATGACAGAAATTTTAACATCAAACAAATCAAGATTACATAAGAACACATCAAGAAATTATCTTTTCCTTAGGAAAAATTCCAGCTTTTGTAAAAATAGCTATTTAAGATAAAAAGATATTTCCTTTGGTGTCAATGCTTTGAAAGACGTCTCCTTTACCAAGAGTTAAGTAGGTTTGATCCTTAAGCACACATCCTTAACTGTTCTTGGTCCAGAAAAATATATTACCAATTTATTCAGCAAAGACCCTAATGTTAGTCTGTATTGACGGCACTAAGAAATTTAATGAAGAGAATGCTTTGGAACCTTACCTCTTATCACACCAACTCGATTACTCTTAGGAGGGGTAGAAGGTGTTTTCTAGCAATTGTTTCCACCTAAATTCACAAGCTTTCACTCCAAGATTATTGCTTCAACTGTGTGGTGTGTAGAGTTTTTCGTAAGCAATTGAAACAATTAATTTTGGCACAAAGGGGGAGGGGATTTTGTGCTAGGGAAAGGGGGAGAGAGAGAGAGGGATGGCGGCTAGGGTATTTAGGGCTGCCAAAAATCTAATTTAACTAGGATTTTATAGATGAATTATATTAGGTTTAGGAAATAGAAGAAAAATGGAAAGAATTGAGGAAAAATCCTATTTTCTCTATATTTTAACTAATAAAAAACTTTCTTTAATTAATTAATCATAATCCTAGGGGGGTTTAGAGGGTTATGTGGCGACGCAATGGAGTAGGAATAGGAGAGAATATTTCCCAAGATTTTCCTAAATATTAAAGGATTGGAAATTAATAAATCCCTTCAAGATAATTTATCCCAATTATACAAGACTTAGGTTTTTCTCATTCTCCTCTTTCCATGTGGCGGCACCAAGGCTTCAAGAAGTCTAGTGATTCCCTCAAAATATGCTCAAACCTAGAATAAATATTTAATTTAACAAAATTCAAATTCTCTCCAAATAAAATAAAATAAGAGGAAAATCTTGCTAGACTAATATTTAAATATTTCCTAAAATTAATACATAAGAAAATAAATAAAATAAACATGTAATAGTATTTAATAAATATATAGCAAATACACAAATATATTATAGATATATACATATGCAATTATTTAACTAATAGTGTGTGTGTGTGTGTGTGTGTGTGTGTGTGTGTATTTATATATATACCCCAATTAATAGTTTTATACTAGATTATTCTATCCATCCTTATTTCATATAGCAATTCTCAAACATCCTAATGTACAACAATTAATTCACAATCATACTCAAAAAAATTCATTCATGTCATGCCAGATATGTTATATGCAAAAATGCTCATACTATATGGTCTATATATTTCTTTCATTTTTAGGGGTATTTAGGGTGGGGTGTCACTAGGGTTGATAATATTCTCTTCAAGTTTCTACTTATGTTTGTGGAGCTTTCTTATGATTTTTGAGTATTTTTGTGTATTCTTGGAAATTGGGCTACTTTTTTTTTTTTCAATTTTTAGATATGTTTGGCTATTTTGGTATTATTATGTTTCTTTTGGCATGAGAATTTGGTTTAAGACCTCTTTGGATGAGTTTGTTTTTAGGTAATCTTATACATTAGGTATGGCATGGCAAAGTCTTTAGAATTTCTATTAACCTTATTTATGTTTTAGTAAAAGTGGTGCCATATTATTTCTTAGGAATCAAGGTGGCTTTTGTGATGAAATATAAATAGGGAATTTTAGGTGAATCTTTGTTCTATGATAGTATGACTAGTTCTTATTCTATGTTTTAGTAAATGGGCATTAAAAAAAATTAAGAGACAATGTAAGACCCCGTCCCTAGAGATGATAGAGATGAAAGGCCGTGAGAACTAGAAAGGGAAGAAATTAGGAGTTTTAGACTTTTGATCATGATTTAGATATAATAGGAGGAGGTTAAATACGAGGACCCAGAATGAAAAGTGCTTAGTATTTTGAGAAGAAAATTTATGTGTGTAAAGGTTTTAAGGGGTGCTGAGAGCTGGCTTTGACCTTGATTTATTTGAAATTGAGAATAGTTAAGCTCGAGATAAGAGACACAGAATAGCTCCATATAGTATGTAGATAATTTTAACAAAAACAAAAATTTTAGGTGCGGGAGTTTTTATTAAGCTTAACTAAGGGTTAATGATCGTGATTAGCAAGAATTAAGCTCGTTTAGTGAAACTATTTGTGGATTAGTGTTAAAATATGTTTAAATCACTTTAGTATGATTAAGGACACTTAATTAAAGGATTAAGTGAGGTTAGATAAGTTAAATAAGGATTATACATTAAGTGGTATTAATTATCCTAAGGATTAATTTCTATTAATTGTATTTAAGGGTAATTAGAATATATAAAACTTTTAGCATTGTTTAATGACCTTTAGACCCTTTCTAACACCCCATGAATTTTCCAAAATGCCCCTTATCTGGAACAATCCATTAGCCATCATATTTTATAGGATATATGTGAGAAAAAAAAGGGAAATATAGAAAGAAAAGCCATTTCTGGCGAGAAACAGAGAAGCTGGACAAACAGTAGGTTTTTGCAGCTTTCAAGATTTTATTTTCAGCCATAAACAACGTGAAACCATCTACTCCTAGAACTAAAAGAGCTTAGGACATTAAGAGCTTCCTATTGATACAATATTTGTTGAAGAAAATTGCAAAAACAGGTTATGTTTTGGAGAAGGATTTTCAGTTTTGCAAGCTGTTTGTTGTTGTTATTTGAGTTGGATATGCAGGCTGTATTTCAGTCCATTGTAGCCTTCTTTTGGTGTGTTTTGTTGTGGTGATAAATTAGGAAAACGGTTTTTGTGGTGTTGTGTGTTCATGTAAGGTGAAAATGATGAAGGAAAGCTGGCTATGTTGTTGTTTATCAAAGGAATTCTGGTTGCACAGTTTTTCTTTCACATTTATTGGTGATCAAATGAATTATATTCAGGGTTATGGATTGAACTAAGTACCTAATCATGTATGAATTTGTTAGGAAGGTAGGGAATTTGGATTTCTGGGATTTGTAATGCAAATGAATGCATTAAACTATAACACACTTAACAAGAAATGCTCGTTTTACACTCTTTTATATGTCTCCCATTTCAATGAATTTAATGAAGTTGGGATGAGAGGGAGCTTAAATCACACTTATATAAGTGTTAAACAAGAGTTAGGATGTGTTAGATGGTGTATGTTATGTAGAAGAAATGAGAGAAATAGCTTGAACAAAGTATGAACATGATTAAGGATTCTATTTTGGTCTATTTCTTTTTAGATCTATTTGGGCAATAAAATGTTCAAAATGGCTGAATATTCTAGGAAGGCATAAAATAGATTTTGTTGCCAATTGTCTTAGGAGTATTTTGGGACAAGTTTCACTGAATTTGGAGCTATTGATTGAAAGCTATTAAGGACAAACTAAACACTGCCAAGGCTAGGAGACTAGTTAAGTTAAGTAGAAATTATGTATCATTTTGGATTCTTTACTTCACGAACCAGTTGAGACCAATGAGAATCTGATTGTACCTATAGATATGAATGAAAAGAAGAGAGTGGTTGAGATTTTGGTGCATAATTTCAACTTATCTCATCTTAGCAAAACAGGGACTGGTCGATAGCTTAATTTGTGGTAGTGTAGAAATAGTGTTTTATTTTCCTTCATTTCCTACTTAGTTAATGTATGTGTTGTGATGTACTATAAATGATATATTATTTCCTATAGGATACTGTGACTAAACAACACTAGAAGCTTTGGGAAATACATGACTAACTATACGGTGAATCCAAGTTCCTTTAAAAACACAGTTTCGCATGTGGTTTTTCAATACATACTTCAGCAAAGTTGAAGTGTGCATTTCTTACTTTTGAAACCTAACCTAATGGTCTAGATTTTGAAGCTGGTTATGTCACTTCAAATTATTTTGTGGCTTTCTTAGTTTTATAAGGGAATTCCTGAAGCAATATTAGCTATGTTTAAACATGCGCATGAACCACCTTTTCTTAGCAACTTTTAGACATTTTTGAAAATTTTATACCATTTTATTTTCTAAAGGAACCTATCTCCTTCCAAAACACTTCATGCACCCTTTAAACTGTGTTTTAGCCTTTTTCAACCCTTAAACTTCAAAAGCATGAAAAAGGATTTGAACGCTACATTCACACCCCGAAAATGGACTTTTTTTCATATTATGCTAAAAAATCAGCAGGTAAGTTAGTGAAGACATTGAGTACTCTGTGGGGGGATTTTTCTCTTTGTACAAGCTCGTGTTAGAGATAGATAGATCCAAGTAACCTGATCAGTTCTAGAATTTATCTTACTCCAAATAGGGTAATAGGACATTAAAATTAGCCGTTTTCTTCCCGACTTGCCTACTATGATATTTAGGTTGTTCATGGATTGCTGAGTGGGGACACTCAGTATGTTCAATTCCTTACTACCTCGATAGTGATTGACATTATGATTAGGAACCTTAGGCTTATGGTAGCAAGAAAAAGATTTGGGAATTTTTAGGTAAAATGCATAATAAGACTTACCATTCTAGTGAAATATGGTTGAGTGTAGAAATCACACAATAAACTATACCACTAAAGGTAAAGCTTTCATTTGATTTTGCACATAGGCCATCCTTTTGCTGAGAGAAGAGACTACTTTCTTGAACTATGGGGCAAGATTTGAAAGTAACAACACTGACAGCTAACAACTTTAATCTCTTTTATGGGTTTAAGACCATCTATAGGATTTTGATTTCTTTTTGCATTGGTGCTAACAAATGATTTGTGCATGCATAACCACAAGCATACATTGGACTCACTGAGTATTTTCATTCACATGTTTATTTCATTTTCTCTATTTCATGAACCAGTTATAGGGATTTTTGATTGTGAGGATTGCTCACCTGGTATGGCATAACTAGGGCTATAGTTATGTCCATAGTATTTTGATCAACTTGTAAATCACCAACTTGGATTCTATGTATATTTTTGATTCTACGTTTGGTTTGTATGTAAAAAAAAATGACCCTCAATGTAAATTCTTTTAGAGTACAATAGACTTCTAGTTTTCTTTCTTTTAAGCTTAATTTTGTTATAAAGACCCTTTGTCTAGGAGATCAGACTAGGTGACACCCTTGCTTTATAGGTCAAATTATTTATAGGAATTAGGGGATGTTATAGACAATAAGGTATACGTTCTCAAATCAAAACACTCTATTATATTTTATGCCATTTGCAAAAGTGAGCTTAAATGAGGTAAAAGGAATGTATTTTCACACACTCAAAGTAAGAACACTCATTTTCAAGTGCATTTCATTTGAAAAAAAAAGAGTGGTAAAATGAGCAAAAAAAAAAAAAAAAAAGAGTGAGTAAGAGAGTGATGAGCCAATATAGTGGTATGGAGCATTAAGCGTGCCTACTTGAGGCTAAAAGCGGACAATCTCTTGTTTGCTACTTGAATTGTAGTAGGTAAGAAGTCACAAAACATAAATAAACTTATTAAGCCTAGCTTATATGAATCACCTATTCACATTTGGAACTTAAAAACATGGGATAGAACACATTGAATGAGTATAAAATTGTTTAATTCAACTTTGATGGCTTTGGTCATATCTATCTTAATATATTGTTGGATTAGTTTCTTATATCAAAAGAGAGATAATATCTTTACCATATTAGTCAAACTCATTCAAAAATCTTACTTTATGAAAATTTATTTTGTGGAGAAGCTATTTGCTTGTGGTACTTTATGTCATTTGCTTGAGGAGAATAAAAAACTTAAGTGTGGAGTTGCAATGCGTGCTCATCATGCACATATTTTCTATAGCATTTGTACTTTATTCATGATAAAAATCGTTTAAATCACTACTTACCACACTCTTTTTGCCTTGTTTTTGTTTGGGGAATGTACAACATCATTTAGGATGAACAATGGTGAAAAAAAGATGAAAGTAGAGCAAAAGGGCAAATTTTTCCAATACCTAGGTAGCTTTGGGTGGTTTGAACCACCATCGGCTACCTAGGTCAGTTAAAATGCGAGAAAAAAGGAATTAACCAAAAACCAAAGAGCTCAAGAAGGTTCCAACCACCCTGGTCCACTTGGTCTCTAGAGGAATCCACCCATGTGAAACCCCAGCCAAAACCAACCTTAGAGTAAGGGGGTTGGGATGCATATCATATTTTATTGCACGTTTAAATATATTTTTATATGATTTTATGTGCATTGAATTTGTGTTTTATAGTCTAGAGGGCTTGATTATGATTATTGAGTGAGAAGGGCAAAATGGTAATTTTTGCCTGAGGTGAAAATATGGAGATAGCTTGGGAAATAAATAGGAAAAGAATTTTAGAGAGGAAATAAGAACAAGAGTTGTTGTGGTGTAGTGGTTAGAGCTTTGGAATTAATTCTTGAGGTCTTGGAGTCGAATTCCATCATAGAAGGTTTAGCTAAATTAAATTTTATTTTTGCTTAGTGGAGGAAATTTCGGTCTTATGAGCTTAGAGTAAGGTAGAGATGATGGTCCTAAGAGAGACATGTTAGGAGTATTCTCATTCCACTCCTTTACTCTACTCAAATTTCTTAAAGGGAATTCATTTTCCCTTGATCCTTAATTTTCCTCAATTTTCAACTCCTTGGTTTGAACAAGATGTTCTATCCATTTTCTTTCCAGAAATTTCAGTAAAATGCTGTGATATTGTGAGATCAAAATGTCCTAGTAAAAGGCTTCTCATGGTCTGCAAAATGTGGAAGAATGGTAGGAAATTCCAAGGGGAAAAATCCCTCTAGTAAGCTTGCTGAAATTTCACTCTAGACTAGTTCATCTTACTTCTTAGAACGAGCTGAAAATTTTCAGCTTGTTGTACCTTCAAATTGTCGAGCTTCTTAGCTGACTTTCCCTCCCAAATTCTACCAGAAAAATGGCCTTAAGATCAGTTTGAGACATGAATTATTTTTGCCATTTTCGGACTGCACAAAGATGGTGCAAAACCAGAAAAAAATCCTGTACAAATCGCAGCTTTGGAGGTCCAAAACTAAGCTATTTTCTTCCAGTTTTTGTATAGCACACTAGCCATGTTTTTCCCCCATGAAGTAGGCTGGAAACCAGCCTTGAAAGCCCTAGAAATTCCCCTTTAAAGCCTCTGCAAATCACCTGGAAAAGGGCAGGCGAAAACTGCCCAGAAAATTCCAGCCTTGCAAAAATCTGTGCTGTGGTTTTTTTTCCAGCTTTGTTTCTTAATTCTCTCATAGCTGAAACTCCATCATTTTTTTGCAAAAACCACCCTTAAACCTCCATTAACAGAACTCCATTTTCCTCCCAAAGTTCTGCATGAAAATCCAGCCATGGATGCCTAAAATATTTCCAAAAAAATTCTGCAATCATTCCTTGATTTGGATACCAAAATTCCAGCCACCATGATTTAACAACTTTCCATAAAATATACCTCAAAAAACCAGACCTTCTCTTCACCATTATACTCCATAATTTCGGCCACCCTAAGCCTCCTTCAACCAGCTTTCATCCAGCTAAAACACTGCCCAGAAATTCGTCCACGAAAGATCTCCAAAAGCTCTCCAATAATCAAAGATATTCTTGTGATATCTAGTTTCCAAATTTGCTTCCCAAAAATATTCTTCAAGGATTTTAACAACTAGCCTTTCCTTTTTCCTTCCAAACCATAAAAACCATCTTCCTAAACCCTACAAACAGTTTGGCAGCCCTAATCTCTTCAGATTTCGGCAGCCTTCATCCAAGAACTCTCTATTCTCTTCAACCTTCAAGAATACATAGTACACTAAGAACACCCACTCATTCCTTTCACCTAATACCTCTCCAAATCACTTCAAACTACCTCTAAAAATTCCAGATTTCATCTCATTGCTATGAGTCCATCCGTACCATTTTTAACATCAAACTCCAAAATCCAACTTACACTTTTGGATCAAAAACCAGAAATTTCTGTTAAGGTCAAGAACACCTTCAAGGTAAATTTATTCTAACAACTTCATCTTCTCCAATTTTGATCTCTAGTGGGAATATATGTGATCAAACATGCTAATGGTCTATCTTTCTCTCTCTCTCTCTCTCTTATGGCCGAAAATTCCCCTCTCTTGGCCGGATGACTTTTTCTCCCATGAACATGCTTTCGCCATCTCCCATGGATAAAATTAGACATCTAGGAGTTGAGATCTACTCTAAACTCCTTCAAGGCATTCATCAACCAAGTAAGTACCTTCAATCTTCCTTTTTAAACTCTAGATTCATGTCTCTAGGATGATGATGATAATACGTGGATGGTGATAGGATTGGAGTATATATATATACTGTTGAGATTGAAGTATGAATATATGTATGTTTATGAAAGAGATGGGACTTATGCATGGAAGGATTATCTTGGTTGATTGTACGATGATTTGAGATTTAATGCATGTCTCCATGTCATAGGTAGTATTTGTGATGAAGTATGCTAGAGATTATGTCACATTTGGTGAATGGGATTTATATTCGTGTTAGATTATTGAAGCCATGATCATATTTAAACTAGTAATGGTTAGATCATATTTATATTCATGATAAATTAATATCTATGCTTGTATGCATGATTTGGATGATTTGATGAATTGAAGGGTTGTATATGTTCATGATTGTGGTTAGCTATGGGAATATGATCATGATCTTGTTGTCCCTAAGCCAAATTTTATTTCATTAATCAAATATTTAATAATATGATTTTTCTAGTAAAATTTTGAAAACCATGGGAAAATGTGGATTTGGTCTTTTATATAAAATAGTGATATTTTAGTCAAATAAATAATAGTTTTTGCTAGAAAAATTAAAAAAATATATAATATTTAAAATAATAAAATCAATTAAAGCCTTTTATGGAAATAATTATAATTAATAAAATAATTATTACTAAAAATTTAATTATTATCTTTTAATCAAAACCCATTAAGGATTTGCTTATTATTTTTCAAGCAAGACTCATGAAATTTATTTTTAACAAATTTTAGCTATCAATTATTTTCTAACAACTAAATTATTAATAAATCATTATTTTAATACCACCTTGGACCCTTTTTCAAATAAATCATAATTTATTTTTAGCAAGATTTAAACCTTCAACTTAATAGTACCTATTTCCCAAAATTTAATTATTTTAATGTCAAACTAGATTTATTTTATAAACCCTTTTATTTATTATCGAGCCTTAAAGCTTGGGACACTAGGGATATGATTGTAGTAAGTTGAATTAGTTTTATTTGAGAAAGTGAGTCTTTGGCTTGAGTTTGATTGTGGTTTGTATTTACCCTATGCGGGGTTAGGTCAGCTGTTGGAGACCTTTGTTGTGGGCAAGGATCAGGTAAGCTCCTGCATAAAACCTGTTTGATGAAAAATGATTTTTTTTATGGCAAGCCAAATGTAGAGTGCATGGTCACTCATTTCTGTAAAGGCAATTGAGGATTATTTCCATTCTCATTTCAGACAAATAAATTATTTGCAAATCAAGGGGCGGTTTTACTCAAAACCTAAAACTCTTTCTAAAACCAGTTTTGCCCCAAACTTTGGAAAACCTTAATTGCCATTTTCAAGTGGAACTGTGTTTTGTTCATTTTCTCCCCAAGTGGGATATGTTACGTTGAGTACTCAATAGGGGTAGACTGGTAGTACTAGTTTTGAAGAGCAAGAGTGAGTCTTCTGGCAGGAGGCCTCCTCCAGAAGATGAACTCAACTTAGAGAAACGTCAGTACTACTTAGTCATGCCGGTCCGAGCTAGCATTTTTTTTTTCAGTCAAGTGATTGTGTTTTGCAGGAATGGACACCCGGTTGTTGTTTGGGTATAGAGAAGGAGGAGTATCTTGCCCGGTAGGCCGATCACCTACCTTTAGTTAGTCTGCACAAAGTGTTAGCATTCTGACCGGCAGTATGCACAAAGTGTCGGCATACTGACCATCTGGTTATGGGGCCCAACGTGTGGTAACCCATAATCCTTTCTTTCGAGTGGTTGATCTTATAAATTATGTCTGGCTGGAAAAGCTAAAATGCCACTCTTGCTTTTGACTAATGTTTATTGCTTGCCAATATTTCTCTTATAAAGTTTTTATACTCTGTATCCACGAACTATTTCCACTGAACACCCAAAGCACACACGGACTTATTGAGATTTCTGTCTCATCCCCTTTTCACTATGATTTCAGGCCGATCCTGCTGTGGGGATGAGTAGCTTGTATTATCTGCCTTGGAAGAGAATGTTGTCTTTTATTTTTATGTATTGCTTTGGGGAGTTGTGAGTGGATGATTTTATTTATGGATTTGTATTTCTTTTGGGAATTCATGGTTTTATTCGTGGATTTATTCTTGGGTTGTAATGAATTTTAAGTTAAATTATTATTTTCATTTTGCTATTTTAATTGTGTGACCTAGTTATAAAGACCCCTTGTCCTTTGGACGGGGCGACATCCCCGGCCCTGGCGGGCCTAGGTAGCGGGGTGTTACAACCCAGGGCTGCCCGCGTTTGTAGATTTGCCCAATTTTGGATTTTTGAAGAAACCTGCAAGCTAAAGGCTTTATACACCCTTTTCTAAGCCTAAAAATTTGTTCTTAGACCTTGGGTTTTCTCTAAGAATCATTGGATTCATTATTTGTACACAAGAAGAAAAAGAGGAGCTTGGAATTCAAGAAGAAAGAGGTGAGGTTGCAAGAAGATTTCAAAGATAAGAAAAAAAGCTTGTCCATGAGTTTTTATTTCTTATATTTTTGTTAATCTAACTTGTTAATACTATGCTAATCTTTATTTTTAGTTGTAATATTGGGTTGTATCATATTTTATACTTTGGGGTGATGTGATTGCTTTGATCTATTCATTTTGCTTTGTGTCATTTGACTATTTAGCTTTACTGTGTTAATTTGGGTTTTAATTGATTTACTTTAATTATTTTGTTCTCTTTAATAAATTCGAGAAGTGTGGTTGAGGTTTTGAACACCCACTTGGCTAATTTGATATTTGTTATCCTTGATTAACTCAAAAGAGATTGGGAATTGGGACTTAATAATTATAGGGTTAATGAAATTACTTAGAGATAGGAATTTTATGGCCTCCAGATAATTTGGTTTAGTGAGTGGTGTTTAAGGACTAATTAGGCTTAGTTTATTAGGTAGAGATACTAATTAATTAAACCACACATTATGAATTTAATAACTTAAGAGAGTGTGAAATTGACTATTTAACTCACACCAGTGGCTAGAGGTGAGATTAATTAATCTTGGGTACTCTTCTTTTAGGGGTTAAATTGGGGGAATTCCTTCTATTGCATGGCCTTTATCTCTTTTTGACATTCTATGTTCACTTTGTGACTTTTCATTTTGTGTAAATTTGATATGCTTCATAGTGTAAGTAGTTAGTCTTGTACCACCTAATTAATTTAGCTAAGCAATGAGATAAGAAGGAAGTAGGAGTACTTGTTATCTCTCCCTAAGATTCTTCGATACTTGCCCTTATACTCTATACTACACAATTGGTGCACTTGCCTAAATATATGCAATGTGTGAGTTGAATTGGCACTTTAAATTGTAAAACTTGAATGATTGTAGACATTGTTGACATCATGTTCTTATACACACGACAACATACTATCAATCCTCTCTCAATAACCTATGAAAAGATGGCAAAAGTTGTATAAACCAAGAATGCAATTTAAAATTAGTTGTGGTTTCAGGAAAAATAGTGCCAAAAAAAAAAAAAGGGGGTGATTGTTTAAAGTTGGGGTAACAAGTTCTTTCCGAGATCGATTGGCTTCCATTTTAGAATTAAGGTTAGGAAGGATTTCACCAATTTGTTAAAAATAATTGCAAGTTTAGTAGAGAATTGCCCTATAATAGAGCAAATTCCTCTCAAATCCTTTTCAAACTCCTAGTGTTGTCTTCTTGAGGTGATGTTTTACTACTCAGTTGCATACAAAAAGATGAGCAACCTACAAAATAAAATAAACATAAAATCAATGAGTAAAATGAAAAATGTTGGCGCCAATGGAACTAACTAAGATCATGTTGGGAAATATGCCCTCTTAGACTAGGTTTCTGATGTAAACTTTGAATATTTTAATAAAAGAATTTATCTTCGGGATTTGTTTGTGAATTTACATTTTATTTGTGCAAAATTACATTTGGAAAAGACGCATTATGTTTAAGTAAGTGGTTCATGTGAATGGTGGTCTTTCACAGTAAGGTATGGATCATGAGTTATTTAACACATAAACGTTTGTTCTTGACCGATTGATGAGAATGGGAATCTCATTATGTCTAGGTTATTGTGTTATAAATTTCAAATAGGGAATGGTTTACCTTTAGCCAGTAAATAGTCCACTCACTTCATGACATAAGTGTATTTCGAATACGTAGAACAGGACCTGTAGTAGTGGTTTTTTAAAGTACTATATGGGAGAAACTTAGACTACTACAGCTACATCATGGACTAGTACTCTAAACCTTGAGTATGAGTTGGTGGTTTGACAAAGCTGGAAGCATGTACTTTGATATGCTTTAGTTAAGGTTTTATCGTAGGACCAATATACTTGCATGTTGGGTATATGTGACTAGTTAGTTAAAACAGACTTGTATAAGATAGTTTCTATATTATATCGCCCCTTGTGGTTGTCTAAATAATCTAAATATCCAGGGTATTGGGAACACATGATTTGGATGTTTGCTTTAGGGTAGCTCTCTTGGAAAGCATAAACAATCCAGGAAGTCATGGATCATTGGACTAGAAGCCTAAGGATGGTAGATGCCATTTAGAGAGGTGTTAGTACATTTTTTTCTCTAATGCATGGCGATGTATGGAGGGGTATTTTAGTCATTTCACCTGTAGGTCAGAGACTTTGCTAACGCAGTATTGTCCTTGGAGTCAATATTTCCTTATGGTGATATTAGAAAATATTTAAAATGCAAAATGCAGCTATTAATATGGCAAGGGTATTTTGGTCATTTTAGTAGCCAAGGCAGTGTGTCTCTTGGTCCCCAATATAGACTGTAAGTCCTAATTATATATAGGCTAAGGAATTTGTCTTAAATTAAATGGAATTTATTTTATTTAAGTAGCCAGATTTAATTATTGGGCTAGAATAAAATAAATGTTCATAGAAAGAGAGAATTAATTAAGTTAGTTTGGTGGGTTAATTAATTATTTAGGGTTTGGTCTAATTTGAATAATTAAAGATTGACCTGGGATTAAACTAATATAAGCTTGTTAATTGGACTAGTTTATTTGGGCTAAAAAATTAATTATTTATTAGGCCATTTATTTGGTTCTAATTAGAATAATTAATTTGGTCTAAGAGGCTAAACTAAGAGTCCAATGGGCCAAAATAAAAATCCAGTTTAACTTAGAGTTTTATTTAGGTTAAATAGGAAAATAAAGACGTACGTTGTTTTCTTCTTCTTCTAAAACAAAAAGAAAAATAGATGGCCTATTTTCTCTCTGAAAAATCCCTTAGTCTTGTGAGTTGTTCACCAAATGTGGATTAGGCAGGCCATATACTAGAAGATCAAGAGGGTATTTGGCGTTCATATACATGCACAGACGCAGTAGGAGGCTTGCAGGAATCGCACTAGAGGTTTCCACTAACGCACCTACCCTGGTTTCACATATTTCGGTCTAGCCAATTTTGAGAATAAGAAAAGGTAATTTTTTTTTTACCTCTCGGAGTCTGGCAGACTGGGACCGGCGTTGGCTGAGGCGACCGTAACCGGCACCGGCTTTGGTCTGCGTTGTTTCTTGTTCTTCAGTTTGTTTTCCACTGTGTTTTGCTTCCCCTTTAAATCTTCAATTGGTATCAGAGTATGAATATTTTGTGCAAATATAGGAAGCATGTATGTGATACGAACTGGTGTGGCTTTTCTTGGTGATGTGGGTGTTTTGGTTGGCTATGTGTTCAGTTCAACTCAAAAGGACCAAAACAGAGATTCATCTAGAGACAAAAAAGAGAAAGTGAAATAACAACCCACCCTCTATCAAATCCTTGAAGAACTAAGCTTCAAAGACCCTCAAGAAAAGTAGAAAGTTCTACTATAATCTCACCCCAATATACTTGAAGCAATAAAGGCAAACAAGAACAAATAGAATAGAGAAAATAGGCACCCAAATATTAGAATTCAAACAAATCTTAGAAAAATAAAGCAATTAAGACCCATTCAAAGAAAACAAAATTAGATTATCTAAAAGATTTATAGACTCATTTATAAGGAGGACTATCCTTTAAACATGGTCTTGAACAAGATGAACAAGGAGGCTAGGGTCTCTCAAGATTCTCTCTCAAATTTGAATTAAAGGCTGTGAATTTTTTTGTCAAATCACTAAAGGTGCTATTTATACTACCCTAACCCTAGCTAAGTAATCCCCAAGGTTCTATTATAGTTTAGGATCATAATAAGTCTTTACAAATAATTAAAATTAGAGAAAACTAGAGAAAACATAAAAAACAAGGGGTAGCCGTCGGCTACCCAGGATGGAGTTGGCGCCAGTTTGGACACCACAGTTGGTGCCAGTTGTGATCTATCTTCAGGCAGTCGAATGGCAGAATAAAGCCGTTGTTGGGCATAATGGAGCCGACACCGGTTCTGTTGCTTGGGGCAGCGTCGGCTGTCCTTTAGAGGCCTCTTTTTTGGTCGAGTTTCGTCTGTCTTTGTTGTCGGCTTGAGTTCTTGCATGATCACGCATCCCCCTCCTTGATCTTGACCTCCATGATGAAGCGGAGTCTCATCATCTCCCCTTCCTTGAAAAGGATTCGTCTCCAAATCATTGCCACCATCTACTTGGAATGCTTTCACCATTGCCATCTTCTTAGCTCTATCAAGGTTTTCTCATTCACCTATAGGCAAGGGAAATAATTCTAAAGGAGTTAGAGGGTTAAAACCATACTTAATTTCAAAAAGAGAATAAGAAGTGGTAGGGTGAAAAGCCCTTTTGTAAACAAACTCAAGGTGTGGCAAGCATTCCTCTCGATTGTTCAAGTTCTTCTTGATTATGGTCTGTAAGAGTTGGGTTAGTCTTTGGTTGACCACCTCCTTTAGAAAAACAACTTCAAATTCTTGAGGAATAGCTGCAATTTTATTAGGTAAAGACAATGAAAAATCATTAGTAGAAATATAAGAACCTTTGCATAAAAGAAGAATAACCGGTTCCTTAGCTTCTATAGCTTCTATGACCTCACTTTCTTTTGCAAAAGAAATTCACTCTTCTTTTACCTCCCCTCTCTTGTCCTTGCTCACTTCTATCCTTGATTGTCAAAGGTGTTTGTTTGCCCATCCTCTCTCTAAACTCCTTTTCTTTCCTCTCTTGTTCTTTCCTCTCAACTTCTTGTTTATGTTTGACATCTTGTGCTCCCTTTTTCTTTTCTCCGTCCTTCATAATTCTTTGATCTTTGTTCACCTCACTAGGGGTTTTGGGAGTGAGGGTAAACTTAGTTCCTTCCTTGAGTAGGGAATAAGTATTCTTCCTCTTATCATACTTTACATACCTATTGTATTGCCAAGGTCTCCCTAGGAGCAAGTGACCCGCTTGCATGGGTATCACATCACATAGCACATCATCCTTATACTTCCCCATCTCAAAAGACACCAAAACTTATTTGTTCACTCTCAATTACCCACTATCATTCAACCATTACAATTTATAGGGCTTAGGGTGTTTTATCCACTTTATGTCCAATTCTTCAACTAAGTTTGCACTAATCACATTAGTGCAACTCTCACTATCCACAATGACACTACAAGGGGTCTTATTGATTAGACACCTAGTGTAGAAGATGTTCTCTCTTTGTTGGTGATCTTGATCCTCAACGGCTTGTGAATTCAATGACCTTCTTGTGACTCCTACTAATGAGTATTCTTGACCAACAACTTCCCCTTCATCACTTTTCTCATCCTTTTTTCCCTCTTGGTCTTCTTGGTACCTTTCTCCTTCTTCTTCCTCGTCGGTAGAAACCTCACCATAGGGATTAGTATACATCATTCTCTTACTTGGACACTCATGGGAAGTATGTCCATATCCAAGGCACTTAAAACACTTGATATCCCTTTTCCTTTATGGCCTCTTTATTGCTTTTCCCTTATTCTTGTTCCAACATTCCCTAGGTTTGTAGAAGTCCCTTTGGAATGGCTTAGGGGCTTCATCCTTCTTAATTGGCACCTGGCTGGTAATGTTGGGGTTTGAAAGTGGTGGTCTAGTAAATGCCCTCCTTTTTAATGGCCTCTCAATCTTTATAGCGGCATGTACCATATCCTCCAATCGATCATAGGGATGCAATTCTACCAAATTAGCAATTTTCCTATTTAATCCTCCCAAGAACCTTACTCTTGTTGCTCTAGGATCCTCATTGATTTGAGCTCTTATCAACATTACTTCCATTTCTTTATGGTAATCTTCCATACTTTTGTTTCCTTGCTTGAGTGATTGGAGCATTTGATAAAGATCATTGTAGTAATAGTGTGGTATAAACCTTGCCCTTATCATATCTTTCAACAAATTCCAATTAGCCATGGTTTCCACTCATATTTGTCTCCTTTGTGCAGTTACTTGCTCCCACCAAACCAAAGCATACTCCGAAAATATCAAAATAGCCAACCTCACTTTTGACCTCCTACTATAGGTATGACTTTCTAGGAAGATCTCCATCTTGCTTTCTCACTCGAAATATGCTTCGAGGTCACTCTTGCCATAGAATATGGGCACCTTCAATTTAATGTGGTTCAACTCCCTCTCCTCATCATTTCCTTCTCTCATTCCTCCTCTATTACCCTATCCTCTATGGTGTTCCCTAAAGGCTTCAACTTGTTCCCCTTCATACCATTCATCAACTCCTTTAAACTCTCTTTCTAACCCCCTTAGGTTATTTCCACCATTCCTTTTTTGACCCCTACTTCGTCCTCCTCTCATACCATGTCTTTTCCCTCTCATAGGAGCTTGTTGGAATCCCCTGATAGAGTACTCATCCCACTCTTCCCCTTGTTGGACATTTAACGGAGGAGTATGGGTATCACCATCCTTCATCCTTGGGCTAGGTACTTCAAATCGTTCTTGGCCTCTCCTTTGTGTGATGGTAGAAGATTATCCAAGATGATTTATCAACTCCCTTATCATGTTTTGGAACTCACTTTGCATAGTTCTCATCATAGCTTGCAAGTCTTCATGTAAACCCCTAGCATCAATTTGTTCTTCTTGAGGTCTACTAGGTCCACTTATGTTAGGCCTAGAGATCTCTTGATCATGGGCCATAGTGATGGAATATTTACTTATGCTTGCAAAACAAAAGAGATTAGAAAGAAAATAATTCCTCACTTCTCTTCCTTTCGTGTTGGTTCTTAAGGATTGGTCACTCCACACTCATGTTTGCTCGCTTAGGCTCTTTTAGTAATAAGCTTACTCTCTTGCCTTTTTCTCAATACTCAAGCCAACTTGTTCAATCCCAATTCTCTCAAAGGGCTAAATTTTTAGTCTAATTTAGTGAATCATACAAATTAAAAGAATTTTCCAATTAGGGGGTCTTAAGGGAATTTCAACAAACACTTGTTGGGAACCTCAAGCAAAGAAGTTTTTAATCAAGAATTTCAAGAAATGTGGACTTAATCAATACAAGAACAAACACTAGACGCACAAGAAACACTTCTAAGCAAGAAACGAACAAGAATTAGCAAGAACAAAGAAACAAAAACAACTAAAACTAGGATTATGAAGAATAAGATGATCACAAGTGTGCACTAATAAAGTTGAGTTCAATGAGCATGCAATTCAATAATACAGTGATATACTAAGTCCTAATATTCCAAGAAATGAAAATTAAGAATCAAAGTTCCCAACTATAGCAAAAAACATTTTCATAGAACATATATCAAACACCTTAGCTGCAATCCCGTCACTTAAGAACAACCAACATTTTCACCTATATTTAAGCCAATTTTCACCACAAACATAAGAAAATTTTGTTCCCAAGGATTATATTAACATCAAAGAGCAATTTTCCGCAAGAAAAATCAAGATATAACAAAGATTTCATAACCTTTTTGGGGCATGTTTTTTGAGTTACGGAATTTTCCCTATTTCCTTTTTCTTCAACTTTGTAGGGCTCTTTTTCTTGCTTTCAACCTTTGATTGGAATCAAGATTTTCCTTTCTCTTTGATACCAAACTCTTTGATACAAATCTGGTGTGTCTTTTCTTGGTGATGTGGGTGTTTTTGGTTGGCTATATGTTCATCTCAACTCAAAGGGACTAAAACAGAGATTCTTCTAGAGACAAAAAGGAGAAATTGAAATAACAACCTACTCTCTATCAAACCCTTGAAGAACTAAGCTTCAAAGATCCTCAAGAAAAGTAGAAAGTTCTACTATATTCCCACCCCAATATCCTTGCAGTAACAAAGGCAAACAAGAACAAATAGAATAGAGAAAATAGGCACCTAAATATTGGAATTCAAACAAATCATAGAAGAACAAAGCAACAAAGACCCATTCAAAGAAAATAATATTGGATTATCCAAAAAATTTATAGACTCATTCATAAAGAGGACTAACCCTTAAGCATGGTCTTGAACAAGATGAATAAGGAGGCTACGACCTCTCAAGATTCTTCCTCAAATTTGAATTAAAGTCTGTGAATTTTTTTGTCAAATCACTAAAGGTGTTATTTATACTACCCTAACCCTAGCTAAGTAATCCCTAAGGTTCTATTACAGTTTAGGGTCATAATAAGTCTTTACAAACAATTAAAATTAGATAAAATTGGAGAAAATATAAGAAACATGGGGCAGCGACAGTTGCCAAGATAGAGCCAGCCGGTTTGGACACCACAGCTGGCACCGGTTGTGATCTGTCTTCGTGCGGTCGAATGGCAGAATAAAGCCGTTGTTGGGCCGAATGGAGCCGGCATCGGTTCTGCTGCTTGGGGAGGCATCGGCCATCCTCTGGAGTCCTTCTTTTTGGCCTAGTTTCATCCGTCTTTGTTGCCGATTTGAGTTCTTGCATGGTCACGCCTCCCCCTCATTGATCTTGACCTCCAAGATAAAGTGGAGTCTTATCAGTATGCTAGTAAATAAAACTGGACACATATATGTGATTAATTGTGATCCATCACTATTTTTGGTTTGGATAAATTATCTATTAAACCTCTCGGATGGAGGTATAGGAGAATTGTAATTCACTATTTTTCCTTAGCAAATCATGTGAGCCCTATGTTAATGGGTATAGGCGGTAGTTGGTTTGTTAATTTCATTGTATTTGGGTTGAAATTGGAGAGCCAAGAACTGGAAGAAAGTTGCAAAAAACAGTGAAGAAATCTGCAGAAAAAAACGCAGAAAAAAATTTGAGGAAGAGAAGCACTGTTCACCGTCTCGGCTTGGAGAGCGAGCCGCGAGCAGTGCCCTATGCCTGGAGCCGTAGCGGATTTGTTGGGAATCTCAGGCTCGTATCCTATACGGCACAACGGAAAATAAATGAGATACCATCCTAGGATCCACCGATTTGTGACAAACAAGACATAAAGATAATAAAGGTAGCAGCTTTTTACCTTTGTTTGATCGTCCGAAGAACAAAATTTCTTCTTCAAGTCGAGGCGCGATCTAGTAATCCTCGTGATCAACCTCTACGTGAGTTGAACGTCTAACCACTATAATCACAATGTGTGATTATCTCTAACAGTAATTCACACGGAGGAATACTCAAGCACCAAACTTTCCTGTGCTAGCAGAAATAAGATGGCGGCTGGGGTTGTTTCTCAAGACAATCAAGAGAGATAGAGAGAAGAGAAGGTCGAGTGTTACTGGTTTTTCGTGTGTCACTTTTTAGCTAGGGTTTCTTGTGTTTTGTTACTATGTCACACGAAATTTCCCTTCCCAAAACTGAGAATTCTAATTCTATTAGAATTTCCTAATTGTAATTGGAAACATCATGTTCTCACAATTACAACTTGGATCACAAATTATTACTAATTATAATTTGTCTGCAATAACTTCTCTTTCTCTTAATTAACCCCATTATGTTATCAAATAACATCTTGAGTATATAATCCTTTATTGTGTGTGACCTATTAGGTTTCCCACTCAATTGGTAGAGAATATGAATTAATCCAAACGTCTTTAAGATTAATAATCCATAATTAATTAGAATTAATCCTATTAATTCTAATCAGGATTGGTTTATTAATTCATTAATTAATAAAACCATATTCTCAGATCATGAGCGGAATCTAGCAACACATCATGACCACCCAAGAGTCCAGGAAGTCAAGTGGCTTGACATGAACCATTCAATAACAAACTTCAGTGCAATTAACTCCTTTCACCATACAATATCTCATTCGGTTTGGAGTACGGAATTAGTGCCAACCCCCTCCAGAATTAATTTTGGCCCGAATACAATAGTACTTGTACTAGGAACCCACTACTTTAGATGTGTATCAATTAGAACTATTTCCAATACACAGCCTTGGCCAAGGACTTTTCGAGTAGTAATTCCTATAAGTGGTGTGAGATATTTGCCCCTACTAGTAGGAGTGGTGAATCCTTTATTGACCATCTCAACTGCTTTTGTTTACCTCACAATGTACCCAATATCCATCCCATAGGCGGCCCTCAATCGAGCTCCAGAGATTGGAATCAAAGTACAAAGCTCAGCAAATAAAGTACCTTGGAGATCTCAAGTCTAAGGATACTTGCACGTTTTCTATATTGAGATTATATCACTGGCACTAAATAGTTATCTATGTGATTATCTTAAAGTTAGATCATCCAATGAACTTGTTCCATTAAAAAGCATCCATGTGTTAACTTTGAGTATGTCAATACTCACGGATATGAGAACCACCGCTTGATCAAATCAGGAAGTCTAACACATTCTATTCTTAACGTATTAATGATGTCCTATCTCATTAATACTATGACTAGGGATTATTTAAGTACTAACACCATCCAGTGCAGTAGGAATCTCATATCATGATCTCTATCATGATTTTCTTAACACAGTATTGTACTAGGGACTTTATAGAATAGTTATATTACTTAAAGTAAACAAAATAAACTGTAAGATAAATAATACCTTTTATTAAAATAAAATGTGTCATATACAATGTACAAGTGATTGCCTCTATGACACAACACTAACGAACTCCTACTTGCACTCAAGCCAATCATTCATGTATCTAATACCGAATGACTCAACATGACAATCATGTTTCTTTTGAGATAGTGCTTTCGTAAGTGGGTCAGCTATGTTCTTATCTGTGGGAACTCTCTCTATCTTTATTTCCTTAGCTGCTTCAGAAGCAGCTATGTACTCAGCTTTTGTTGTAGAGTTGGCAATAGTTTCTTGTTTGGAATCTTTCCAACTTCTTGCCCCTCTGCACAATGTAAACACATAGCCTGATTGTGATTTGAAATTATCTTTGTTAGATTAAAACCTGGCATCAATATACCCGTCTATTTTCAAATCACTTTCTCCACATACGAAGAACACATCCTTTGTCCTTTGTAAGTACTTAAAGATGTTCTTTACAGTCACCCAATGACCCTCACCCGGGTCAGATTGGTATCTGCTCGTCAAATTGAGAGCACAAGATACATCGGGCCTAATACATATCATAGCATACATGATGGATCCAACTGCCGAGGCATATGGAATCTTACTCATGTGATCCCTTTCAGCTTGTGTCTTAGGAGACATCGACTTTGAAAGGCTTACACCATGTGACATGGGTAAGAATCCCTTTTTGGATTGATCTATACTAAACCTTATTAACACTTTATCTATGTATGTAGTGTTGGATTTCTAAATTAATTAAATAGATTAAACACAGCGGAAAATAGCAAGAAATCTAAGCCATGGATCACGGGTTTGCAGTAGAAACGGGAAAAAGAGAAGATCACGCTTATTACCTCTTGAAGCCGGAATTTAAATTTTTTTTGTTCCAAGAACGCAGGAGCGATCCAGATCACAAAACCGGTTCACAGCAGCTCAACTGAAGTCCAAGAAAGAACTCCCTCTAATGATAATCCACACAAGGTCAAACGCTCACAATCTCACAATGCTATGCTAGTAGAATTTAGGAGGCTAGGGTTTTGATTAATAAGAGAGAGATGGCTAGGGTTTGATCAAGAGAGAGGCAGAGAAACAGTTTCTCTGTTATTGCGTGAATAGTCTGTGTCTCTTACCCTAAGGAAACCGTTTCCTTATATTTATAGATTTATAATTACTGTAAATTGCAACTTAGTCCTTCAACGTCCAATTGTCAACAAATTGGTCCTTGAAGTTTACTTAATTACAATTAGGTCCCGTGAATTATAACAAACTTATAATTCACCTATAAATATATTCCCTTCTCTTAATTAACCCCACAATATTATCAAATAATATATTTGAGCATTCAAACCTTTATTATGTCTGACCCATTAGGTTTCTTGGTCTTATTGGTAGCATAATATGAATTAATTCTTACAATATTAGAATTAATAATCCTTAATAAAATAAAGGATTAAATTTATTAATTCTCTAATTAATAAATCCATATTTAGCATATTAAGAACGACATCTAGCAATAACTCTTGACCACCCAAAAGTCCAGAAAGTCAAATGGCTTGACATGAACCTTTCAATAGCAAATTATCAGTGCAATAAACTCCTTTCACCATACAATATCTCATTCGGTCTAGAGCATGGAATTAGTGCCAACTCCCTCCAGAATATTATTAATTCTAGCCCGAATATTTTAGTACTTGTTCAAGAAATCCATTACTCGATATGTGTATCAATTGGAATCATTTCCATCACATAGTCGCCTTGGCCAAGGACTTCATGAGTAATGATTTCTACAAGTGGCCTTGAGAGATACTCTCCTACTATTAGGAGTGGTGAATCCTTTATTGACCCTCTTAACTACTTTCGTTTACTTTACGTTGTACCCAATATCCATCCCATAGGCGGTCCTAGATAAAACTCCAAAGATTAGAATCAAAGTACAACGCTTGATAAACAAAGTACCCTGGAGATCTCAAGTCTAAGGATACTTGCACACTTGCTATAATGAGATTCTATCACTGGCACTAAATAGTTATCCAAGTGATTATCTCGTAGCTAGGTCATCCAATGAACTTGTTTCAAAACAAGCATCCACACGTTAATCCTGAGTATCCCAATACCCACGGATATGAGAACCACCGCTTGATCCAATCAAGAGATATAACATGTGCCAGTCTTGGCGTATTAATAATGTCCCATCTTATTAATACTATGACTGGGGATTATTTAAGTACAAACACTGCATAGTGTAGTAGAAATCTCACATCATGATCTCTATCATGATTTCCTTAACACTGTGTTGTACTAGGGACTTTATCTAACGGTTTGTACACATATTTAGATATAACAATCAAACTGAAAGATAAAGATTGCCTCTTATTAATTTAATATGCAATATACATGGTACAAGTGATTGCCTCTAGAGCACAACACTAACATGTAGACTGCGAAAGACCTAGTAACCTTTTGGATCTATCCCTATAGATCCTTATTCCGAGAATATAGGTTGCTTCTCCAAGGTCTTTCATGGAGAATTGTTTAGACAACCAAATTTTAACCGTTTGCAAGACAGGTATATCGTTTTCTATTAGCAATATGACATCTACATAAAGCAATAAGAAAATGATTGCACTCCAACTAACCTTTTTATATATACAAGGCTCATCCATGTTTTGAATGAAACCAAATTCTTTGATTGTTTAATAAAAACTGATGTTCCAACTCCTAGAAGCTTGCTTAAGTCTGTAAATGGACCTTTGCAGCTTGCACACCTTTGTACTATCACTGGATGTGAAACCCTCAGGTTGTGTCATATACACTTCCTCAGTCAGATTTCCATTTAGGAAAGCTGTTTTCACATCCATTTGCCAAATCTCATAACACAAAGGATGTTAAATCTCACATCCACTTGCACCCAATAGGGTTAATTCCTTTGGGTGGATCAACCAAAGTCCATACTTGGTTGTCGTACATGGAATCCATCTCTGACTTCCTGGCCTCAAGCCATTTGACATATTTTGAGTTGTTCAGAATATCCTTATAGGTAGTAGGCTTATTTTTATCTATGAGCAATACATCATTGTGGTCACTAATGAGAAATCCATATCCCTCAGGTGCCACACGTATCCTACTAGATCTATGAGGTTCTTGTGTATTAGAAGGTTCATCTATTCTCTCAATAGATGTGGGGTTAGACGGTTGATCCTCGTTTGTTTGATCTTCATGAACTTCACTAAGTTCAATCTTACTCCCACTGTCCCCTTTGAGCATGTGCTCCTTCTCTAAGAAGACGGCATGCTTCAAAACAAACAATTTATTTTCGGAGGGTAGGTAAAAGTAATATCCGAAAGATTCTTTTGGATATCCCACAAAAAAACACTTGTCAGACTTACTCTCAAGTTTGTCTGACTATGGCCTTTTAACAAAGGTAGGACAATCCTATACTCGCAAGTGAGATAACTTTAGTCTCTTACCAAAGAATATCTCAAATGGGGTAGTATCAATCGATTTTGTCGAAGCTCTGTTTAGTATATAAATAGAGGTCTCTAGTGCATACCCCCAAAATGATTTTGGTAGGTTTGCAGAAGCCATCATGGTCTGTATCATGTCTAGAAGGGTTCAATTCCTTCTCTCAGATACACCGTTATGTTGAGGTGTATGTGGTGGAGTCCATTGAGATAATATCCCATTATCTCTAAGATAACTCAGAAACTCTTGGCTCAAGTATTCTCCTCCTCGATCAGATCTTAGAGTCTTAATACTTTTGCCAAGTTGTTTCTCTATTTCATTCATAAAGTCTTTGAACCTTTCAAAGGCCTTAGATTTGTATTTCATTAAATACAAATACCTGTATCGTGAGAAATCATCGATAAAGGTTATGAAATAGTTGTAACCTCCTCTTACTTGTATCGACATTGGGCCATATACATCAGAATGTATGAGTTCTAATAACTCCTTTGCCCATTTGTTCTTTTCTTGGAAAAGGAGTTTTAATCATTTTACCTAGTAAACAAGACTCGTATGTGTCATATGATTCATAATTAAATGACTCAAAGTCACCAATCTTGTGTAACTTAGAAACACGATTTTTGTTTACATGCCCTAAACGACAATGCCATAAGTAAGAGGTGTTAGAGTTATCTATTTCAGATTTCTTATTGCTTATACTGAGAATTAGATTATCCAAGTCTGGAACATATAAACCATTAACCAAAGTTGCTGAACCATAGTGAAAATCATTCAATGAAAAAGAACAACATTTATTATTAAATATTAAATTAAATTTACATAAGTCTAAACACGCAATTGAGATAATATTTTTCATTAAAACTAGTACATAATAATAGTTTTGTAGTTCTAGAATTAATCCCGAAGGAAGGTTCAGCTCGTATGTCCCCATAGCAAGTGCAGCAACCTTTGCCCCATTTACAGTACGTAGGTCCAGATCGCCTTTATCTAGCTTTCTATTGCTCTTTAGTCCCTGCAAGTTATTACACAAATGAGATCCACATCCGGTATCTAATACCCATATTTCATTTCTAAAGGTAGTATTTATCTCAATCATTAACATACCCGGAGTAGAAATAGAAGTGCTTGTAAGCTTCTCATTCTGCTTCTTGTCCTTAATGGTCTCCAAGTAGGCTTTGCAGTTACGCCTCCAGTGGCCCATCTTACCACAATGATGGCATGGGCCCTTGGTAGCTGCGTCATTCTTGTTCACACCATCTTTGGGTTTCATGGGATCCTTCTTCTTCTTCTTTTGAACTTTCTTCTTAGAAGAGGAAGATTCTACCATTAAAACTGCATTGGAATCCTTCTACTTGGAGGACTCTGCAGTTTTGAGAAGATTGATCAACTCAGGAATGGTGGATTCAATCTTGTTCATCTGATAGTTAATCACAAATTGTGAGAAACTATTAGGCAAAGATTGTAGAATTAAGTCAACACTTAAGTCATGATCTATTGCAAACCCAAGAGATCCAAGCTTCTATATTAAGCCCAGCATCTTCAGCCCATGAGTGGCCACAGAAGAACCCTCAACCATTTTGCAACAAAATAGTTGCTTCGAGATCTCATATCTCTCAGTTCTGGCTTGGGCATCAAACAGCTCTCAAAGATGTAGTATAATCGATTGAGTATCCATATGCTCGTGCTGTTTTTGCAACTCGAAAGTCATGGATGCCAGCATAAAACATGATGTTGTATCACTATCCTCCTTGTGCCTCTTGTGGACAGCATGCTCATTAGCATGAGCATCTTGGGCTGGTGGTGGTAGAATAGGAGCATGTAGCATGTAGAGCAACTTTTTCGATTTAAGAACGATTCTCAAATTTCTATACTAGTCGAGATAGTTTGATTTGGTTAACTTGTTGATTTCTAAGATGCTACGTAAGTTTAGGTTTGTTTACATGATGCAAGTAACCTAGATGTAAAGATAGAGAACATTAGCTACTTGTATATGCATATGATATGCAAATAATTAGGACTTTAATTAAACGCATTTTTACTCTACTATTTTACTCAAACCAATAGCCCCTACTATTGATTCGGGAAAGCCCGTTGGAAGCTTTCCTAGTGGACCGGTATCCAAATTCTTGAAGAATAACCTTGGGTTTGCCCAACAAGCCATCTTTGAGTTCATTGGTAGGTATCCAATACCAATTACATCATATATAACTACCGTATCATTAGGTGATTAACAGCTTTTAATCTTAAAGCCTTTTAGGCTACCCCAACTTTTCCTCTAAATTTCTTTATGTATGAGTTTACCTAACAAGGATAAATAATTTAGTTAAACCCGACCCATTAATCAGGAATTTAATTCCAAAGGAATTTAATTCCATAGCTTGAACATGCCCAATGTTAAGTAGGTTTGGGTTTGCCCAACAACCTGGTCTCGAAAAAGGACTCTCGTTCTTACTATATTAACGGAAGGAATTATGTTTAATATTAATTGAGGGATTTGGTCCTTTTAGTGATTTTATTGAATGACATGCATAAAAATCAATAAATCACATAATTGATAATCATGGTAATCAAGCGATTGCATGGTATGGTTATGGACTTTACCCTAAATTAATTTCTTTGAGCCATAAAAGAAATTAATATAGTTAACCCTATGTGTTCATGCATGATTTAAGTAGAAGGTCTTATCTTCTCGCATTGTTTTGGTTGCCATCTCCAAAATTGAAATAATTCTACTCCTATCTAACCTATGTAAATTAATTACATAATTTTTTAAAGAGAGAAAACCTCGAGTTACATTCGAGAGGAGTTAGATGAGAAGAGAATTATACAAGAATTCTAGAGAAGGCAGGACACGCATGCCCTATTTCATAAAAAATCAAAATTGTAAAATGTATGAACATATATAATTGGTTTTAGTCTATAACCATCCACCATGCCATTAACTATGCTTAAACAAAATAAACATATACTTTTATTATTCCAAAATAACTATTTTGGAAAAATAAAAAAAATTCTAAAATCAATATTTTAGAAAAATACATTAATTTTAAGTTTTCAAAATCACTATTTTGAAAAATAAAATTATTTGTCTCAAAACTAATTTTGAGAAAATGCTTTTGGGTCTCGTTTCGCAACGACAACGGCTGTTCTACAGAATTTTAGTGAGAACAATTCTCAATAGAATTTTCTATTTTGAAGCTCAAAACAACAACCAATTTGTTAGTTTAGACAAAACAAAACAGAAAATCAAATTCACAAGATGAAACGGAGGGCAACTACCATGTTTAAGAAAATGTTTTTCTGCAGAAAATTTTTAGCACATAAAGAAAGCACCTTTAGAAATATGCTATAACTT
This sequence comes from Voacanga thouarsii, assembly GCA_026120185.1. Classification (NCBI taxonomy): domain Eukaryota; kingdom Viridiplantae; phylum Streptophyta; class Magnoliopsida; order Gentianales; family Apocynaceae; genus Voacanga; species Voacanga thouarsii. The sequence continues at coordinate 1,391,507 of JANUWF010001152.1, forward strand.
TTACACAATCATATTGTGCTACAGACCCAACCCACAAGCTCGAAACAATTTCAACTCAAGTGAAAACGATTTTCACAGCGAACAAAGACAACATGAATACATGAAAATAGTTTTTCATGCCAAAACAATATCCGTAGACCACATATAGCATGGCTCTGATACCATTGTTAGGTATCTCAGGCTTGTATCCTATACGGCACAGCGGAAAATAAACGAGATACCATCCCAGGACCTGCCTATGTATGGAAAACAAGACATAAAGATAATAAAGGTAGCAGTTTTTTACCTTTGTTTGATCATCCGAAGAATAAAATTTCTTCTTCAAGTCAAGGCATGATCCAGCAATCCTCGTGATCAACCTCTACGTGAGTTGAACGTCTAACTACTATAATCATAGTGTGTGATTATCTCTAACAATAATTCACACAGAGGAATACTCAAGTACCAAACTTTCTTGTGCTACCAGAAACAAGATGGTGGCTAGGGTTGTTTCTCAAGACAATCGAGAGAGATAGAGAGATGAGAAGGTCGAGTGTTGCTACTTTTTCATGTGTCACTTTTCAGCAAGGGTTTCGTGTGTTTGTTAATATGTCACACAAAATTTCCCTTCCCAAAACTGAGAATTCTAATCCCTAATTGTAATTGGAAACATCATGTTCTCACAATTACAACTTGGACCACAAATTATAACTAATTATAATTTGTCCACAATAACTTCTCTTTCTCTCAATTAGCCCCACTATGTTATCAAATAACATCTTGAGTATATAATCCTCTATTGTGTGACCTATTAGATTTTCCAGTCAATTGGTACAGAACATGAATTAATCCAAACGTTTTTGAGATTAATAATCCATAATTAATTAGAATTAATCATATTAATTCTAATCAGGATTGGTTTATTAATTCATCAATTAATAAACCCATATTCTCATATCATAAGCGGTATCTAGCAACACATCATGACCACCCAAGAGTCCAGGAAGTCAAGTGGCTTGACATGAACCCTTCAATAACAAACTTTAGTGCAATTAACTCCTTTTACCATACAATATCTTATTCGGTTTGGAGTACGGAATTAGTGCCAACTCCCTCCAGAATTAATTCTGGCCCGAATACAATAGTACTTGTACCAGGAATGTACTACTCTAAATGTGTATCAATTGGAACTATTTCCAATACATATTCGCCTTGGTCAAGGACTTTTCGAATAGTAATTCCTACAAGTGGTGTGAGATATTCGCCCCTACTATTAGGAGTGGTGAATCTTTTATTGACCCTCTCAACTACTTTTGTTTACCTCATAATGTACCCAATATCCATCTTATAGGTGGCCCTCGATCAAGCTCCAGAGATTGGAATCAAAGTACAAAGCTCAGCAAATAAAGTACCTTGGAGATCTCAAGTCTAAGGATACTTGCACGTTTGCTATATTGAGATTATATCACTGGCACTAAATAGTTATCCATGTGATTATCTTAAAGTTAGGTCATCCAATGAACTTGTTCCATTAACAAACATCCATGTATTAACTTTGAGTATGTTAATACTCACGGATATGAGAACCATCGCCTGATCAAATCAGGAAGTCTAACATATGCTAATTTTAACGCATTAATGATGTCCTGTCTCATTAATACTATGACTAAGGATCATTTAAGTACTAACACCATTAAGTGTAGTAGGAATCTCATATCATGATCTTTATCATAATTTCCTTAACACAGTATTGTACTAAGGACTTTATTGAATAGTTATATTACTTAAAGTAAACAAAATAAACTGTAAGATACATAATGCCTTTTATTAAAATAAAATGTGTCATATATAATATACAAGTAATTGCCTCTAGGGCACAACACTAATAGGATCGGCTTGGCATGGAAACAGCTCAGTGGATTGCAATTGAATTGCAATTCGTCCAGAAAACGGGTCAGCCCGCGGGTCGCCGAGCGGGTCAGCACGCGGGTCGCCCATGAGTGCTTGTTCCAGTGCGGCGGGTGTTGTGGACCGTAGTGCAGATGGATGCTCGATCCAGTACGGCGGGTGCAGTGGACTAAGGAGAAAATTTTTATTTTTCCTTGTAATTTTCTTGAATTTTCTTTTTTGTTTTGGGTTCCATACCTGGCTAAGTAAATATTTTTGCAATATTTAATATTCGTGGAATATTTTTGAATAAAAAGTATTAGTACGGGATTTTAGGATTAAACAAGATAATTAATTAATTAATTAATGTGTTTAATTCTATTATTTGGGGACTTTGTTTTAAAAATAGAAAAGCATGAAAACGTTTACTGTTTTCTAACATACTATTTATTTTTTAGTACCTATGTGCACATTTTCTCAAAGACCAAAGTCTTTGGGAATAGTTTTGACAAGAAAATATTTTTCCTACAAACTAAATGGTTATTTTAACTTGAGCAAAAATTAATCCTTAGATATTTTCTAAAGGATTTAATCATTGACATAGAAAATATATTGATTTAGATATTTTTATAAGTTGATAATAAAAGCCATTTTGTTTTATTCTTACACAAGAAATATTATTTTGTCAAATAAACTTGAGACCAAAGTCTTTAGAAAGTTTTAATTGAAGAATTTTGAAATCATTAAGGTTTTAACTTAAATAAAATTGGTCCATGGAAGAATCTCTTAAAGGATATAAACCTTGACATAGAGATTTAAATGGATTTAGATATTTTATTTTTTAGTCAAGGGAAAACTTAATTGAATTTTTCAAAAGGATTTTTTTTTCCAGAAAAACCATTATTTTAAAAGACTAAGTGGGAGAGGGGTTCCAACGGCCCCATGGCTTCTATTACAATCCTTATTAGAGATCGTGGGTCCTCTCGCGTCACCCTGGGAGTGAACTTGTACAGGATGGGGATACCACAAGGATCTAGATCTAATGGATGGATGTAATTAATAACCCAGGACACGTACTATAATCGGCCAGCCCCTCATTAGAGGTTATAGTGTGAGGTATATCCATAGGAAATGAAAGGAAACGACCATCCCATCGATGGAGTTATTCTCTAGATTATTACCTAGAAGGGAAATTAATTTGTGGTGGTTAACACACTTAGTTTAGGGAACTGTTAATCTTCCCAAGAAGCTATGTCAGTTTTTCTAAGAGACAAATTAATTATTATCAGATTTTGGTATAAGGATAAAGTGAACAAATTTATTTTGTTTTCACAAACTAAATTCTTTTCTTTTATTTTTTCATTTTTTCAGAAATGGTGGGAGGTTCTTTTGGTTCTTTGGCCGTTATTCTCCGAGAGAATAAGCTAATGGGTCCAAACTATGTGGATTGAAAAAGGAACTTGGATATAATATTCACAGCGGAGGAGTATAAGTATGTCCTTTACGAGACCTGCCCTGTGATCGGGGAGGGTTCCACCGCCGAAGAGCAAGAGGCTGAGAAGCCATGGAAGAAGGCTCACGAAATGGCACGTTGCTATATGTTACCCTCCATGTCTAATGTCCTCCAGTCAAAACATGAGTACATGGCTTCTGCATATGATATTAGCTAGTCACTAGCCACTATGTTTGCGAACAAGAGCCAACCCGCAAGGTAGGAGGCTCTTCGAACAATAATTAACACTAAGATAACTAAGGGAGCATCAGTCAGAGAGCACATGCTCAAGATGATTGTTGCTTTCGAGAAAGCAGAAATCTTAGGGCTGTCATTGACCTCGAGAGCTAAGTGGACATGGTTCTCGAATCTCTACCGGGTTCCTTTACTCAGTTTAAGCTGAATTACAACATGAATAAGTTAAACATGAGTTTAACTGAGTTTTTGAAGGAAGAGCTCCAGATGGCGGAGAAGGTCATGAAGCCTCAATCAAAGGCTATGATTGCTAAGGCTTTTTCCTCTAGAACTGGGCCTAAGCCCAGAAAGTTCAAAAGGAAGAAGGGAAACGCAGCGGCCCAGCCCAAGACCCAGCCCAAAGATAAACCTAAGGGCAAGTGCTTTAAATGTGGAATGAAAGGACATTAAAAAAGGAGTGTTCAGATCTTCAAGCCAAGAAAAATCCCATAGGTAATGTTTTCTATTTAGAGTCTATATCAATGGTTGGATTAACTTCCACTTGGATTGTTGATTCAAGGGCCACTGATCCCATCTGTAACTCATTGTAGGGGTTTAGAAAGATTAGAAGACTCAAGAAGGGCGAACATGGGCTACGCGTGGGAAATTGAGCACAAGTCTGGGCATTTGCAGTGGGAGAGCTGGGTTTTAATTTTGATTATAATAGAATAGTGGTTTTAAAAGATATTTTATATGTACCTAGATTTCGACAGAATTTGATTTCAGTTGAGAAACTAATAAATCAAGGATATTCTGTATCTTTCCATTTTGGTATTTCTATCAGTAGAGATGAAGAAATTTTATGTATTGGGCACATGTATGGAAATCTATTTTTGTTAAACCCTATTAACAATCAGTTAAATAACACTTAATCTGAACCTTTAACTATGAAGAGAAAGACCAATGTCAATGACTCATATATTTGGCATCTAAGGTTGGGTCATATCAACTCAACCAGGATTTAGAGGTTAATCCATGATGGGCTCTTGGGCTTATTGAGATTAGAAAATTGGCCTCAGTGTGAATCCTGTCTAATAGGAAAGATGACCAAAATGTCATTTACCCCAAAGGCAAATAGAGCCAAAGAGATATTGAGTCTTGTTCACATTGATGTGAGTGGTCCTTTATCTACACCAGCTAGAGGAGGTTTTGAGTACTTCATCATTTTCAGAGATGATTGTACAAAATTTGGTTATATATACCTGATGATATGCAAGTCTGACTCTTTTGACAAGTTCAGGGAGTTTAAGGCTGAAGTGGAGCATCAGACAGGTAAATTAATCAAAATCTTACGATCGGATCGTGGTAGAGAGTACCTCTTTGGTGAATTAAAGGACTACATCGTACATCATGGGATAGTATTGTAGCTCTCTATGCTAGGGACACCCTAGCAGAATAGAGTAGCTGAGAGAAGGAACATGACATTGATGGAAATGGTCTGAAGCATGATATCTCATGCTACTCTTCTAGTATCTTTTTGGGGATATGCCTTGGAAATAGCAGCATACATTCTGAACTTGGTACCTTCTAAGTCAGTACCTAGGACTCCCTATGAGATGTGGACTGAGCGTAAGTCAAGTATGAATCATCTCAGAATATGGGGTTGTCTAACTTATGTACTAGTCAAGGGAGACAAGTTGGAACCAAGAGCAGAATTATGCTATTTTGTTGGGTATCAAAAAGGGACAAAGGGTGGTTACTTTTAATATCCTATAGAGCAGAAAGTACTGATTAGTACCAATGCTAGATACTTAGAGGATGATTAAAGTACTTCCACTAAAGGTTCAACTAGGTTGGAACTTGAGAAGAAGTTATCTTCGAAATCAACTTCTTCAAACCCGATTGTGGAACAAGAAGAGGCACAACCTCAAGAGCCTATACAATTGGAGCCTCATCGTAGCGGAAGCGTGTCTAGGGTTCCAAAGAGATGGACTGGAGAAGCTTTTGAGCTAGTCTTCGACCATCAGGAATAAGATCCCACTTGATACTAGGAGGCTATTGCTGATACCGATGTAAATCTTTGGCTTGAAGTAATGAAGGTCGAGATTAAATCTATGTACTTCAAATAGGTTTATGATTTTGTAGCTTCACCTGAAGGGATAAAACCCATTGGGTGTAAGTGGGTATACAAGAGGAAGAGGGAAGCGAATGGGAAGGTGAAAACCTTCAAAGTTAGGCTTGTGGTGAAATGGTATACTCAGAAAGAGGGAATCAAATTATGAGGAAACCTTTTCCTCGGTAGTTATGCTTAAGTCCATCCGTATCCTCCTTGCCATTGCATGTCACTATGACTACGAGATATGACAAATGGATGTCAAGACGACATTCTTAAATGGCCATCTTAGCAAAGACATCTATATGTCTCAATCGGAAGGTTTTATTGCTAAAGGCCAAGAACATATGGTTTGCAAGATTAAGAAATCCATTTATAGACTTAAGCAGGCATCGAGAGCATGAGACATTCATTCGTGACTATAAAGTCTTACGGTTTTATTCAAAACGAGGATGAACCATGCATGTACAGTAAACTTGAAGGCATTAATGTGTTTTTTCTTGTCATGTATGTGGATGACATTCTACTCATTGTAAATGATGTAGGGGCATTGTCATCTACAAAGGTTTGGCTGTCTAGTCAATTTAGTATGAAGGACTTGGGAGAAGCCAATTACATTCTCGGGATTAGGCTTTTTAGAAATAGGAAGTAGAGAATGTTAGGATTATCCCAAGCAGCATATATTGACAAGATGCTTGCCAAGTATAGCATGGACTCATTAAAGGGAGCTCTAATTCCTTGCAAACATGGGTTATCTTTTTGTTCAAGGGACTGTCCAAGTCTCGAGAAGAAAAAGATAGAATGAGTAGGATTCCCTACGTTTCAGCTGTGGGAAGTCTCATGTATGCCATGCTATGTACTAGGTTAGTTATCTTCTTTGCCATAGGCTTGGTTAGCAGATATCAGTTAAACCTTAGGAATGTTAATTGGCAAGCTGTAAAGCATATTCTCAAGTACCTCAAGGGAACAAGAGATTATATGCTGTTTTATGGGACTGATGATTTAGTTCCTACAGGATACATAGACTCAGACTTCTAGGTAGATAAAGATGAAAGAAACTCCACTAGTAGATATGTTTTTACCTTGTTTAGAGGAGCCATTTCATGGAGGAGTATCAAGCAATCTTGTATTGCTGACTCAACCATGGAAGCTGAGTATGTGGCAGCTTCGGAGGCATCCAAGGAAGCAATCTTGCTCTGGAAGTTCCTTTCAGAAGATGGAGTCGTGCCACACATGGACAGGCCGATTGTGATGCATTGCGACAATACTGGAGTAGTATCACAATCCAAAGAACCCAAGAACCATACGAAAGGGAAGCACATCAAGTGGAAGTACCATCTGATCAAGGATTTCATCCAGAGACAGAAAATTATGGTGGAACAGTTTGCCTCAGAGAATAATCTAGCAGATCCATTCACCATGCCTTTGGCTGAGAGAGTCTTCAAGAGACACATAGACACCATAGCGGTGGGCACCTACGGATTTACTTAGTCTTAGAGTGCTAGTGGGAGATTGTTGGGAAATATGCCCTCTTAGACTATGTTTCTGATGTAAACTTCAAATATTTTAATAAAAGAATTTATCTTCGGGATTTGTTGGTGAATTTACATTTTATTCTTACACAATTACGTTTGGAAAAGACCTATTGTGTTTAAGTAAGTGGTCCATATGAATGGTGGTTTTCACAGTAAGGTATGGATCACGAGTTACTTAACACATAAACGTTTGTTCTTAACCAATTGATGAGAATGGGAATCTCATCATGTCTAGGTTATTGTGTTATGAATTTCAAATGGGGAATGACTTACCTTTAGCCAGTGAGTAGTCCACTCATTTCATAACATAAGCGTATTTTGAATACGTAGAACAGGACCTGTAGTAGTGGTTTCTTAAAGTACTATATGGGAGAAACCTAGACTACTACTGCAACAATGTGGACTAGCACTCTACGACTTGAGTATGAGTTGGTGGTCTGACTAAGTTGGAAGCATGTACTTTGATATGCTTTAGTTGAAGTGCTATCGTAGGACCAATATACTTGCATGTTGGGTCAATGTGACTAGTTAGTTAAGACAGACTTATACAAGATAGTTTCTATATTATATCGCCCCTTGTGATTGTTTGAATGATCTAAATGTCCAAGGCCTTGGGAAACATGACTTGGATGTTTGCTTTAGGGTAGCTCCCTTGGAAAGAGGAAACAGACCAAGAAGTCGTGGATCATTGGACTAGAAGCCTAAGGATGGTAGAAGTCATTTATAGAGGTGTTAGTACATTTCTTCCTCTCTAATGCACGATGATGTATAGAGGGGTATTTTAGTCATTTCACCTATAGGTCGGAGACTTTGCTGATGCAGCATTGTCCTTGGGGTCAATATTTTCTTATGGTGATTTTAGAAAATATTTAAAATGCAAAATACAGGTATTTATATGGCAAGGGTATTTTGGTCATTTTAGTAGCCAATGTGGTGTATCTCTTGGTCCCCAGTATAGACTGTAAGTCCTAATTATATACAGGCTAAGGAATTGGTCTTAAATTAAATGGAATTTATTTTATTTAAGTAGGTTGATTTAATCATTGGGTTAGAATAAAATAAAGGTCCACAGAGAGAGAGAATTAATTAAGTTAGTTTGGTGGGTTAATTAATTATTCAGGGCTTTAGCCCAATTTGAATAATTAAAGATTGACCTGGGACTAAACTAATATAGGCTTGTTAATTAGACTAGTTTATTTTGGCTGAAAAATTAATTATTTATTGGGCCATTTATTTGGTTCTAATTAGAATAATTAATTTGGTCCAAGAGGCTAAACTAAGAGTCCAATGGGCCAAATTAAAAATCTAGTTTAACCTAGAGTTTTATTTAGGTTAAACAGGAAAATAAAGACGTACGTTGTTTTCTTCTTCTTCTGAAAGAAAAAGAAAAATAGACGGCCTATTTTCTCTCTGAAAAATCCTTTAGTCTTGTGAGTTGTTCACCAAACGTGGATTAGGCATGCCATATACTGGAAGATTGAAAGGGTATTTGGCATTCATATACATGCATAGACGCAGTAGGAGGCTTGCAAGAATCGCACCAGATGTTTCTACCAGCACACCTACCCCGGTTCCACATATTCTGGTCCAGGTAATTTTGAGAACAAGAAAAGGTAAATTTTTTTTTTACCTCTCGGAGTCCGAACAGACTAGGACCGGCGCCGGCTAAGGTGGCCGTAACCGGCGCCAGCTTCGGTCTGCGTTGTTTCTTGTTCTTTAGTTTGTTTTCCACTGTGTTTTGCTTCCCCTTTAAATCTTCAGATCAAATATCACATGATTCAACCAATGAAAAAAGAAAGATCTAAATCTTCTTTGGACACCACCAATGGTGCCAAAATATTATTGTTGTAGAGTTATACGATAAAAATATGGGTCTTTTAAAAAATATAGTCGTCATGCACCAACAATCCTACTCTTAAACAAACTAAGTAACAAAGAATAAAAATAGGAAAATAAGAAAAAATAGAAACTTCAAGACTAATTAAGAAATTACCAAGTTCTTAGGCGTATATAATGAATTCAAAACTTATCACTGATAAGAATATTTTGAGCAATTGATTTTAGAATTTATGCTCAACGCCAAGAATCACATTCCATGTAAAAGTGGATTAACCCTTAATTAACCTATAAGTTAAAATCCCAAATTGAAGGTAATATGAAGCAAACATAAATACAGAAGCAGTGAAAAAAAATGCAACAGCGATAGAAACATACCTTTAATTTTTTTCAAAATTGACTACTTAGGCTATGTTTACTTTGGTTGAATAGGCAAATATAGTAAGTTTGAAGTCTCGGCTATCGAAGATGACTCCAGTTGTTGTCCAGCAAGCCTACAACTTCTTCTTAGCTTCAACACAATGTTTCTGGCCTTATAGAATATACTTCTGCTTGAAGACTCAGTGGAAGCCAAATTGGGAAAAAGAATTAGACTTGTCAATCTTTTGACGATCTGCTACAGAGTACTATCAAGAGGAGTAACTTTCTGTTTTTGTTTCTACTCGAAGAACAAGTACATAGAAAGGTTTCAAAAAAACAAAGAGAATAGAATAGCAAAGAAGAAGCTCACGTGTTTTTCTTATTCTGAGAATCACATGCCGTTCACAATCCCTAAAAACTCCGATAGCCTTGAAGAGTTCTTATCAATCAAACCATTTACCTCTAGCTATCATCCCAGAGTTTCAAAATTTTTGAACCAACGTTCTTCAGTCAACCTTCTGCTAAAACAGTTAGCCTTAAGCTAAATAAGCGTGGGCCTAGCTTAGTGGACCATTAGTCTAGGGTATTAGGCCAAATTAATTATATTATTCAAGACCAAATAAATAGCCCAACAATTAATTATACAACCCAAACAAACCAATCCAATACTATAGACTATTTTAGTTTTGGCCCGGGTTAGTTTTAATTATTTAAACCGGGCTCAAGCACTGAACAATTAATTAACCCACTAAACTAATTACTTTATTCTCTCTTTGGACCTTTTATTTTATTCTAGCCCAATATATAAATTAGGCTACCTGAATAAAATAAAATCTATTTTAATTAAGACTCATTTTGCATCCCAAAACTATTAGGACTTATGGGTTATTTTGAGGACCAAAAGACATATCACCTTGACTACTAAAATGAATAAAATATCCCTGCTATAGAAATAGCAGTATTTTGCATTTTAAATATTTCTTGATATTACTATAAGGAAATATTGACCCCAAGGATAATGCTACATTAGCAAAGTCTTCGACTTACAGGTGTAATGACAAATATACCCCTCTACATAATGCCGTACATTTAGAGAGGAAGTATACTAACACCTCTTTAAATGACATCTACCACCGTTAGACCTCTAGTCCAATGATCCATGACTTCTTAGAATGTTTCCGCTTTCCAAATGAGCTAACCTAAAGCAAACATCCAAGTTATGTTCCCTAGGGGCCTGGATTATTAGATCATTCGAATAGTTACAAGGGGTGCTATAGTGTAGAAGCTATCTTGTACAAGTCTGTCCTGACTAAATAGTCACATAAACCTAATATACAAGTATATTGGTTATACGACATAACGTTAACTATAGTATATCAAAGTATACACTTCCAACTTCGCCATACCACCAACCTATACTCAAGCTATATTAGTCCACGCTGTAGCTGAGTAGTCTAGATTTCTATCATATAGTACTTTGAGAAACCACTACTACAGGTTTGGTTGTACGTATTCAAAATACGATTTTGTTATGAAGTAAGAGGACTACTAACTAGCTAAAGGTAAGCCATTCCCCTTTTGGAATTCATAACATAATAACCTTATCATGATGAGATTCCTGTTTGTTAGTGTTATACCCTAGAGGCAATCACTTATACATTGTATATGACACATTTTATTTTAATAAAAGGCATTATTTATCTTACAGTTTCTTTTGTTTACTTTTAAGTAATATAACTGTTCGATAAAGTCCCTAGTACAACATTGTGTTAAGAAAATCATGATAGAGATCATGATATGAGATTCCTACTACACTATATAGTGTTAGTATTTAAATAGTCCTTAGTCATAGTATTAATGAGATAGGACATCATTCATGCGTTAAGACTAGCATGTGTTAGACTTCCTGATCTGATCAGGCGGTGGTTCTCATATCCGTGAGTATTGAGATACTCAAAGTTAACACATGGATGCTTGTTAATGGAACAAGTTCATTGGATGACCTAGTTATGAGATAATCACATGGATAACTATTTAGTGCCAGTGATATAATCTCAATATAGCAAACGTGCAAGTATCCTTAGACTTGAGATCTCCAAGGTCCTTTGTTTACTGAGCATTATACTTTGATTCCAATCTATGGAGCTTGATTAAGAGCCGCCTATGGGATGAATATTGGGGACATTGTGAGGTAAACGAAAGTAGTTGAGAGGGTCAATAAAGGATTCACCACTCCTAATAGTAGGAGCGAATATCTTACGGCCACTTGTAGGAATTACTACTCAAGAAGTCCTTGGCCAAGGTGATTGTGTATTGGAAATAGTTTCAATTGATACACATCTAGAGTAGTGGGTTCCTGGCACAAGTACTATTGTATTCAGGCTAGAATTAATTCTGGAAGGAGTAGGCACTAATTCCGTACTCCAAACCGAATGAGATATTATATGGTGAAATGAGTTAATTGCACTGTAGTTTGTTATTGAAGGGTTCATGTCAAGTCACTTGACTTCCTGGACTCTTGGGTAGTCATGTTGTGTTGCTAGATACAGCTCATGATATGGGAATATGGGTTTATTAATTGATTATTTAATAAACCAATCCTGATTAGTATTAATAGGATTAATTCTAATTAATTATGGATTATTAATCTCAAAGATGTTTAGATTAATTCATGTTCGCTACTAATTGATTGGGAAACCTAATAGGTCACACACAATAGAGGATTATATACTCAAGATGTTATTTGATAACATAATGGGGTTGATTGAGAGAAATAGAAGTTGTTGTGGATAAATTATAATTAGTTATAATTTGTGGTCTAAATTAGAATTGTGAGAACTTGATATTTCTAATTACAATTAGAGAATTCTAATTGTTTTAGGATTTTAGTTTTTTCACTGAATTTGTCAGTTTATATGATGATATAACCGAAACCTTAGGAGAGGGATTCACACGAAAATAGCAGCCACCAAAAACTCTCTTCTCTTCTCTCTCTCGTTTTGCTGAAAATGTGAAGAACCTTAGCCACCTTATTCTTCTGCTAGCACAGAAATATTTTGGTGCTTAAGTGTATTCTCTATATAGATTTCTGTTAGAGATAATCACACACTGTCATTATAGTGGTTGGACGTTCAACTCTCACGGAGTTTGATCAAGAGGATTGCTAGATCACGCCTTGACTTGAAGAAGAAAACTTTTGTTTTTCAGACAATCAAACAAAGGTAAAAAGCTGTTACCTTTGATCTATTTATGTCTTGTTTTTCCACATATATGCGGGTCCTGGAATAGTATTTCGTTTTATTTTTCCCTGCGCCATATACGATATGCATGAGAGATACCCAACACTATTCTCATCATCTGGTTAAGAGCAATAATTTATGTATTAAGTAACCCGTGATCCATATCTCACTGTGAAATACCTTCATTCACATAGGTCACTTACTTAAATATAATGGATCTTTTTTAGTGATATTGTGCATGAATTAAAATGCGAAAACACAACCAATTAATGAGAATAAAACTTTTATTAATTTAATCAAAATTACATCAGAAATACAGTCTTAGTGGTTATACAATCCAATAATTTTTCACTTGCACTCTAAGACTATGTAAGTCCATAAATGGCCACCCCTATGGCATCTAAGTATCTTTTGAAGACTCTCTCAACCAAAGGTTTGGTGAATAGATCAGCTAGATTATCCTCCGAAGCAATCTGTTCTACCATGACTTCCTATCTCTGGATAAATTAACGGATTATGTAGTACTTCCTCTCAATATGCTTCCCCTTTTTATGGTTCCTGGGTTCTTTGGATTATGAGACTACACTTGTATTATCGCAATATAATGCAATCGGCTTGTCTATTTGTGGCCCGACCTTTAGTTATGTAAGGAACTTCTAGAGCTAAACTGCTTTCTTAGATGCTGCCAAAGCTGCCACATACTCAGCTTTCATAGTTGAGTCAGCAATGTAAGATTGTTTAATACTCCTCCATGAAATAGCTCCTCCAGATAAGGTGGACATATCCACCAGTAGATTTTCCCTGATCCTTATCTGCCTGAAAGTTTGAGTCTGTGTATCTTGTAGGAACCAGGTCATCTGCCCTGTAAACTAGCATATAATCTTTCGTTCCTTTAAGGTACTTGAGAATATGCTTTACAACTTATCAATGAACCTCTGCAGAGTTCAATTGATATCTGCTGACTAAGCCTACAACAAAGAAGATATCTGGCCTAGTACACATCATGGCGTACATGAGACTTCTAACAGTCGAAGTGTAGGGAATTCTATTCATCCTATTTTTTTTCTTCTTGAGACTAAGGATAGCCTTTTGAAGAAAGAAACAACCCATGTTTGCAAGGGATTAGTGTTCCCTTACATGAGTCCATGCTGAGCTGGGCCAATATCTTATCAATGTATGTAGCTTGGGATAAACCTAACATTCTCTACTTCCTATTTCTTAGAAGTTTAATCTCGAGAATATAATTGACTTCCCCCAAGTCTTTCATACTAAATTGACTAGACAGCTAAACCTTAGTAGATGATAATATCCCTACAGTATTCCCAATGAGTAGATTGTCATCCATATATAGTACAAGAAAAACCACATTAATGCCTTCAAGTTTCTTGTGCACACATGGTTCATCCTCATTTTGAGTGAAACCATAATAATTTATAGCCTCATCAAAATAAATGCTCTATACTCTCAACACCTGCTTAAGTCCGTAAATGGACTTCTTAAGCTTTCAAATAATATGTTCCTATCCTTTAGTAATAAAGTCCTCCGGTTGGGACATATAGACGTTTTCGCTAAAATGGCCATTAAGAAAGGCCATCTTGACATCTATTTGCCATATCTCGTATGGACTTAAGCTTGGTTACTGGTGAAAAGGTTTGCTTATAGTCGATACATTCTTTTTGAGTATACCCTTTTACCACATACCTAACTTTAAAGGTTTCCACCTTCCCATCTACACCTCTCTTCTTCTTGTATACCCACTTACACCCAATAGGTTTTATTCCTTTACGTGAAGCTACAAGATCCCAAATCCGATTGAAATACATAAACTTAATTTCAGCTTTCATTGCTTTATGCCATTGGTTTACTCGGTATCAGTAATAGCCTCCTTCGTATCTTGTAGGATCATGTTCTTGGTGATTGGAGACTAGGTCAAAAACCTTTCCAGTTAACCTTTTTGGAGCCTTAGATTCCCTCCCACTATGACGAAGTTCCCTTTGTACAGGTTCCTGAGATTGTGCCTTCTCCTGTTCTACAATCGGGTTAGAAGAAATTGATTCAGAAGATAACTTCTCCTCGAGTTCGAACCTAGTGGAACCTTTCATGGATATACTTTAATCATCCTCTAAGTATCTAGCATTGGTTCTTACTAGTACTTTCTACTTATTGGGATGATAAAAGTAACCACTATTTGTTCCTTTTAGATACTTACCAAAATAACATAATTTCGATATTAGTTCTAACTTATCTTCCTTGATCAGTACGTAAGCTGAACAACCCCATATCCTGAGATGGTTTAAACTTAGCTTATGCCCAACCCATATCTCATAGAGTGTTTTAGGTATTGACTTGGAAGGTACCAAGTTCAGAATATTTGCTACTATTTCCATGGCAAATCCCGAAAAAGAAACTGGAGGAGTAGCATGAGACATCATGCTTCGGATCATTTCCATTAATGTCTTATTCCTTCTCTTAGTTATTCTATTTTGCAGGGTGTCCCAAGTGCAGAGAGTAGGGATACTATCCTATGATGTACAATGTTGTCCTTGAGTTGAGAAGGTACTCCCTTCTATGATCTGATCATAAAGTTTGGATCAGTTTACCTGTTTGACGCTCTACTTTAGCCTTAAACTCTTTAAACTTTTCAAATAAGTCAGACTTGTACCTCATCAGGTAAACGTAACCATACCTTGTACAATCATCCTTGAAAGTGATAAATTACTCAAACCTTCCTCTCATTGGTGTTTTCAATAGACTAAACACATTAGTGTAAACAAGGCTCAATATCTTCTTAGCTTTATGCATCTTTTTGGTAAAAGACCTTTTGGTCATCTTTCCTATAAGGCAGAATTCACACTAATGCCAAATTTCCAATCTCAATGAGCCTAAAGACCCATCATGGATTAACCACTGAATCTTGGTTGAGTCAATATGAGCAAACCTTAGATGCCAAAGATATAAGTCATTGACAATGATATTTCTTTTCCTACTTAAAGGTTCACTTTGAGCATTATTTAATTGACTGTTAATAAGTTTATGAAGAATAGGTTTTCATACATATGCCCAACACATAAAACTTCTCTATTTCTGTTGATAGTTATACCAGAATGGAAAGATACAGAATAATAATGATTTATTTATTTTGCAACTGAAATCAAATTCTGCCTAAAACCATGTACATATAAAATATCCTTCAAAACAACTATCTTATTACAATAAAAAATAAGTTCCAGCTTGCCCACTACTTGGGCCCATACTAGTGCTCTATTTCCTATGCGTAGTCCATGTTCGCCCTTGTAGAGTCTTCTTATCTTCCTGAACCCCTGCAAAGAGTTATAAATATGATCAGTAGCTTTAAAATCAACAATCTAAGTGCAAGTTGATCTAACCATTAATATAGACTCTAGATGGTAAACAATACCTGTGGGGTTTTTCTTGGCTTGAAGATCTGGACACTCCTTTTTCCAGTGTCCTTTCTTCCCAAGCACTTGCGCTTGGGTTTGTCTTTGGGCTGGATCGTTGCGTTTCCTTTCTTCTTCTAAAACTTTTTAGGCTTGGGCCTAATTCTTGAAGAAAAAGCCTTAGAAATCATTGCCTTAGACTGTGGTTTTTAACCTTCTCTGCTGCCTGTGAAGGTAAAACACGGCAAAACGAAAAATGCACAGTAGCATGTTCATGAAACAGAGCGTACATAGAAGAGCAGTAGAAGAAAATTTTTATACCTCTGTGCGATTTCTCTGGTCTAGGGAGTGCCAATACCTCGATCTGAACCACTTTTAGTTTTGAGATCAATCTTTCAGGCTGTTTTCCCGCAAGTCGTCGGCTTCTTCTGGGCATTAACGCAACCTTCTTGTCTTTCGGAATATAACCAAGCCTGAAAGCCTGTGAAGGCTATGGATGAAGACGGTGATCTTTCATTCTCTGACTAAATGCTATTGAGCATTAATTAGGAAGCTTTCTCATCTCTATTCTTGCTCTTTACAAAGCATAGAGAACACACACGAGGGAGAAGACGTGAGGCTTGAGGAAAAAACAACCGTGCCTCTGTGAAAGACTCCATTGTTCAATTGAATCCCTACTGCCTTGATAATAGGCTATTATTCGGGCATTCAAAAATTAAACAGAAGCCCTAAGAGCCACGTCATGTTAAGCCATTAAACATGCCTTTGGACCTATGGCCCAATTCATTGGGTTAAGATTTTAATTTAATTTAATTATTCCTGGACTATTACAAGCCTAATAATTAAATTAATTAAATTACCTAATGGACCAATATAAACCTCAAGCTTTGGACCAGTTTATTGGGTTAAGCCTTTAATTCAATTTAATTATTCCTGAACTAATACAAGACTAATAATTAAATTAATTAAATAACTCAAATGGGCCAATATATAATTCTCCCTCTTTAGACCTTTTATTTTATTCTAGCCTAATAGATAAACCAGGCTACTCGAATAAAATAAAATCCATTTTATACAAGACCAATCCCTCAACCCAAAACCATCAGGACTTATGGGCTATTCTGAGGACCAAAAGACACGTCGTCTTGGCTACTAAAATAACTAAAATACCCTTGCTATAAAAATAACTGTATTTTGCATTTTAAATATTTTCTAATATCACCATAAAAAAATATTAACCCCAAAGACAATGCTGCATTAGCAAAGTCTCCGACCTATTGGTGTAATGAGTAAAATACCGCTTTACGCATCGCCATACATTTAGAGATGAAGAGTGTACTAACACCCCTTTAAAAGATATCTACCATCTTTAGACCTCTAGTCCAATGATCCACGACTCTTGGAATGTTTTCACTTTCCAAGAGATCTATCCTAAAGCAAACATCCAAGTCATGTTTCCCAGGGCCCTGAATATTTAGATCATTCGAATAGTCACAAGAGGCAATATAGAATAGAAGCTATCTTGTACAAGTCTGTCTTAACTAACTAGTCAAATATAATACAAGTATATCAGCTCTACGATAGAACCTCAACTACAGCATATCAAAGTACATGCTTCTAGCTTCATCATACTACCAATTCATACTCAAGCAGTATAGTATTAGTCCACCCTGTGGCAGTAATAGTCTGTGTTTCTTCTAAATAATACTTTTAGAAACCTCTATTACCTATCCTATTCTATGTATTTGAAATATGCTCATGCTATGAAGTGAGTGGACTACTCATTGGCTAAAGGTAAGCCATTCTCATTTTAGAATTCATAGCACAATAACCTAAACATGAGGCAATTCCCATTCTCACCAATCGATTAAGAATAAATGTTTATATGTTAAGTAACCCGTAATCCATACCTTATTGTGATAGACTACCATTCACATGGATTATTTACTTAAACACAATAGGTCCTTTCCAAATACAAATCATGCACAAATAAAATATAAATTCACAAATAAATTTTTAAGAATAAATTTTTTTATTAATAAATTCGATAATTATATCAGAAACCTAGTCTAGAGGGCATACATTCCAACAATCTCTCACTTGTACTCTAAGACTAAGAAAGTCCATAGGTGCCCACCTTTATAGCGTCTAAGTGTCTCTTGCAGACTTTCTCAGCTAATGGCTTGGTAAAGAAATCTAGTAGGTTGTTTTTCGAGGCTATCTGTTCCACCATAATCTCCCATCTATGGATGAAATCTTGGATCAAGTGGTACTTCATCTTCTTATGGTTCCTAGGTTCTTTGGATTGCGAGACTACTCCTGTGTTGTTGTAATACACCACAATTGGTATGTCTATATGTGGCACGACTCCAAGTTCTGAAAGAAACTTCTGGAGCCAAACTATTTCTTTAAATACCTCCGTAGTTGCCACATACTCAACTTCCATGGTTGAGTCAGCAATGCAAGATTGCTTGATACTCCTCCATGAAACAGCTCCTCCAGACAAGGTGAAGACATATCCACTAGTGGATTTTCTCTCATCCTTATCTGCTTGGAAGTTTGAGTTTGTGTATCTAATAAGAACTAAGTCATCAGCCCAATAAACCAGCATATAATCTCTCGTATCTTTGAGGTACTTGAAAATATGTTTTACAGCTTGCCAACGAACGTCCCTAGGGTTTGAATGATATCTCATAACTAAGCCTACGACAAAACAGATATTTGGCCTAGTGCATAGCATGACGTACATGAGACTTCCCACAGCCGAAGCGTAGGGAATCCTATTCATTCTGTCTTTTTCTTCTTGGGACTTAGGATAGTCTTTTGAACAAAAAGAGAACCCATGTCTACAAGGAATTAGAGCTCCCTTGCATGAGTCCACGCTGAACTTGGCTAGTATCTTGTCAATGTATGTCGCTTGGGATAATCCTAACATTCTCTGCTTCCTATTTCTAAGAAGCCTAATCCTGAGAATATAACTGGCTTCTCCCATGTCCTTCATACTAAATTGACTAGATAGCCAAACCTTTGTAGATGACAATGACCCTACATCATTTCCAATGAGTAGAATGTCATCCACATACAAGACAAGAAAAACCATATTAATGCCTTCAAGTTTCCTGTACACGCATGGTTCATTCTCATTTTGAATAAAGCCGTAAGACTTTACAGTCTCGTCAAAATGAATGGTCTATGCCCTAGATGCCTGCTTAAGTCCATAAATAGACTTCTTAAACTTGCAAGCTATATATTCCTAGCTTTTAGGAATAAAATCTTTTGGTTGGCACATATAGATATCTTCCCTAAGATGGCCATTAAGAAATGCCATCTTTACATCCATTTGTCATATCTCGTAGTCATAATAACATGCGATGGTAAGGAGGATACAGATGGACTTAAGCATGGCTACCGGGGAAAAGGTTTCCTCATAGTCGATTCTCTCTTTCTAAGTATACCATTTCTCCATAAGCTTAGCTTTGAAGGTTTCCACCTTCCCATCCGCTTCATTTTTCCTCTTGTATACCCTTTAGGTGAAGCTACAAGATCCCAAACCTGATTGAAGTACATAGACTTAATCTTGGCTTTCATTGCTTCATGCCATAGATTTGCATTGTCATCAGCAATAGCCTTCTTGTATCTAGTGGGATCTTGTTCCTGATGGTCAGAGACCAGCTCGAAAGCCTCTCCAATCCATTTTTCTAGAACCCTAGATACCCTTCCACAATGACGGGCTCCATTTGTATGGGTTCTTGAGATTGTGCCTCTACTTATTCCACAATCGGGTTTGAAGAAGTTGATCTTGAAGATTAACTTCTCTTCGAGTTCCAACCTTGTTGAACCTTTTGTGGAAGTACTTTGATCATCCTCCAAGTATCTAGAATTCACACTTAATAGTACTTTCTGCTCCTTAGGATGATAAAAGTAACCTCCTTTTGTCCTTTTTGGATACTCAAGAAAATAGCATAATTTCGATCTTGGTTCTAGCTCATCTCCCTTGATCAGGACAAAAGCTGGACATCCCCATATCCTGAAATAATTCAGACTTAGCTTACGCCTAGTCCACATCTCATAGGGTGTCCAAGGTATAGACTTGGAAGGCACCAAGTTCAAAATATATGCCGTTATTTCCAGGGTATATCCCCAAAAAGAGGCTAAAAGAGTAGCATGAGACATCATGCTTCGGACTATTTCCATCGATGTTTCGTTCCTTCTTTCAACTACTCTATTCTGCTGGGGTGTCTCTGGCGTAGAGAGTTGGGATACTATCCCATGCTGTATCATGTAATCCTTGAATTCACTGAGAAGGTACTCTCTACTATGATCCGATCGTAAAGTTTTGATCAGTTTACCTGTCCAACACTCTACTTCAACCTTAAACTCTTTGAACTTGTCAAAAGAGTCAGACTTATACCTCATCAGGTAGACATAACCAAACTTTGTACAATCATCCGTGAAAGTGATGAAGTACCCAAAACCCCCTGGCTCTATCAACTTTTTGGGTAAACGACCTTTTGGTCATTTTCCCTATAAGACAGAATTCACACTAAGGCCAATTTTCCAATCTTACTTAAAGGTTCAAATTGAGCATTATTTATTTGATTGTTTGTAGGATTTAAGAAGAATAAGTTTCCTACATGTGCACAGAACAAATAACTTCACCATTTCTACTGATAGTAAAAGCAGAATAGAAATAAACAGAGTATCCCTGATTTATAAATTTTGCAACTGAAACTAAGTTCTGTCTAAATCCAGGTACATATAAAATATCCTTTAAAATAACTACTCTATTACAATAAAAAATAAGATCTAGCTCTCCCACTGTAAGGGCCCATACTTGTGCTCCATTTCCTACTCATAGTCTATGCTCGCCCTTCTGAAGTCTTCTTATCTTCTTAAACTCTTGCAAGGAGTTACAAATATGATCAATGGCTCCAGAATCAACAATCCAAGTGAAAGTTGATCCAACCATTGAAATTAACTCTAGATAGAGAACAATACCTGTAGGGTTTTTCTTGGCCTGAAGCTCTGGACACTCCTTTTTTCCAATGTCCCTTCTGCCTGCACTTGAAGTATTTTCCCTTTGGCTTGTTAGGTTGGTTCTTGGGTTGGGCTACTGTGTTTCCTTTCTTTTTCTTGAACTTCTTGGGCTGGGGCCCAATTCTGGAAGAAGAAGCTCTAGCAATCATAGCCTTAGACTGTGGCTTTGTGACATTCTCTACCACTTGGAGCTCTTTTATTAACTCAGTTAAACTTATATTTAACTTGTTCATATTGTGGTTTAACTTGAACTGAGTAAAAGAGCCCGATAGAGATTTGAGAACTATGTCCACTTGGCTCTCGGGGTCAATAACAGGCCCTAAGACTTCCGCTTCCATGAAAACAGCAATCATTTTGAGCATATGCTCCCTGACTGATGCTCCCTCAGCCATCTTAGTGTTTATGATCATCCGAAGAGCTTCCTGCCTTGTGGGCCGGCTATTGGCGAACATCGTGGCTAGTGACTAGTTAATGTCGTATGCAGTGGCCATGTGCTTGTGTTTGGATTGGAGCACATTAGATATGAAGGCCAATATGTAGCAACGAGCCATCTCATCAGCCATCTTCCATGCCTTCTCAGCTTCGTGCTCAACATCAATGGTACCTTTCTCGATAACAAGGCAGGTTTCGTAGAGGACATACGTATACTCCTCAACAGTGACTATTATGTCTAAATTTCCTTTTCAATCCATATAATTTGGACCCATTAACTTATTCTCTCAGAGAATAATGGCTAAAGGACTAAAAGTACCTCCACCAACCATTTCTGAAAAATTAAAAATAAAAAAATATCTGTTTGTGAAAAAATAAAAATAATCTGTGCACTTTATTCTCATATTAAATTCGATAATAGTTAACCCTATTACTATTATCTTTAATGTAATAGAAGATAACTCTATCATGGGATGACCGTTTCTTCTCATTTTCTATGGACATTCCTCACACTATAACCTCTAACGTGGGCAGGCCGATCATAGCATGTGTCCCGAGTTATTAATTACATCCATCCATTAGTTATAGTTCCTTGTGGTATCCTCATCCTATACAGGTTCACTCCCAGGGTGACGCAAAGAGACTTACAATCTCTAATGAGGATCGTGATGGAAGCCATGGAGCTGTTGGAACCCCTCTCCCCTTTAGACTTTAAAAACAAGAGTTTTCAAAGAAAATATTCTTTTGAAAATATCCCATTAAGTATCCCTTAAATCTTTGTAAAATATCTAAATTCATAAATCTCTATGTTAAGGTAAAATCCTTTAAGAGATTTTTTGTGAATTTATTTTATACACTTAAGACCTTAATGATTTCCAAAAATTTCTTTTTAAACTTTCTAGAAACATTGGTCTCAAGTTTAATTTGACAAAAATAATTTTTCTAGTGCAAATATAAAACAAAAAAATGGCTTTCTATTTTAACTTACAAAAATATCTAAATCTAAAATATTTTCTATGTCAAGGATTAAATCATTTGAGAAAATATCCAAGGATTAATTTTTGTCCAAATTAAAAATAACCATTTTTTTAATTTGAAAAATGTTTTTCTTGTCATAAATTTCCCAAAGATTTTGGTCTTTGAGAAAATGCGCACATAGGGTACAAAAAGAAATAAGCATGTTAGAAAACTCTAAACATTTTCATACTTTTTTATTCTTTTAACCTAAGTGTCCACATAATAGAATTAAACAAATTAATTAATTAATGGTCTTGTTTAATCCTAAATTTCCTTTACTATTATTTTTCATGTAAAATATTCAAAGAATATTAACTATTGCCATAAAAATAACTTTGTTAGGTATAGGACCAAAAACAAAAAAAAAAAAAATAATAATAATAATTTCCCAATAGTCTACTGCACCCTTGCACTAGATCATTCCCCACTTGGACCCGCAACCTGGAGTGCCTGTGACCCGATCGAACATTTAAAGGGGGAAGCAAAGCACGCAACGGAAGCAAAAAAAGCTGAAAATTGAAAATTGCAGACCGGAGCTAGAGCCGGTCACGGCCTAGCGGGACTCTGAGGGAATTTTTTTTTTTACCTATTTTTCTCATTCTCAGAATTGGCTAGACCAAAATGTGTGGAACTGGGGTAGGTGCGCTGGTGGAAGCCTTTGGTGCGATTCCTACAAGCCTCCTGCTCCGTCTGTGCATATATATGAACGCCAACCTCTTGATCTTCCAGTATATGGCCTGCCTAATCTCGTTTGATGAACAACTCACAGGGCTAAGGAATATTTTCAAGAGAGAGAAAGAGGTTGTGGTTTTCCTCACGCCAGAAGAAGAAAAATACAACAACGTTGTTTTCTTAACACTCAGAAGAGTAAAAACCACGTACTCTTTTATCCTCATATTTAACCTAAATAAAACCCTAGGTTAAATTGGATTGGACTCTTAGTTTAGATTTCTGGATTAAATTTATTATTCTAATTAGAACTAAATAAATGGCCTAAAAAATAATTAATTTTTTAGCCCAAATAAACGAGTCCAATTAACAAGCTTATATTAGTTTAGTCTCAGGTCAATCTTTAATTATTCAAACTGGGCTAAAACCTTGAACAATTAATTAACCCACCAAACCAATTTAATTAATTCTCTCTCTCCATGAACTTTTATTTTATTCTAGCCCAATAATTAAATCAGACTACTTAAATAAAATAAATTCTATTTAATTTAATTTAAGATCAATTCCTTAGCCTGTATATAATTAGGACTCACGGTCTATACTGGGGACCAAAAGACACATCGCCTTGGCTACTAAAATGACCAAAATACCCTTGCCATATAAATAGCTATATTTTGCATTTTAAATATTTCCTAATATCACTATAAGGAAATATTGACCCAAGGACAATGGTGCGTTAGCAAAGTTTCCGACCTACAGGTGTAATGACTAAAATATTCCTCTATACATCGCCGTACATTAGAGAGAAATAAATGTACTAACACCTCTCTAAATGACATCTATCATCCTTAGGCTTCTAGTCCAATGATCCACGACTTTCTGGATTGTTTCCGTTTTCCAAGGGAGCTACCCTAAAGCAAACATCCAAGTCATATTTCCCATGGCCCTGAATAGTTAGATCATTCAGACAATTACAAGGGGTGATATAGTACAGAAACCATATTGTATAAGTCTGTCTTAACTAACTAGTCACATATATCCAACTATAGCATATCAAAGTACATACTTGTAGCTTCGTCAGACCATCGACTTATACTCAAGTCATAGAGTACTAGTCCATGCTGTAGTAGTAGTAATCTAGGTTTCTACCATATGGTACTTTAAGAAACCACTGCTACAGGTCTTGTTCTTCGTATTCGAAATACGCTTATGTCATGAAGTGAGTGGACTACTCACTGGCTAAAGGTAAGCCATTCCTTATTTGGAATTCATAACATAATAACCTAGACATGATGAGATTCCCATTCTCATCAGTCAGTTAAGAACAAACGTTTATGTGTTAAGTAACCCGTGATGCATACCTTTCTGTGAAAAATCACCATTCACATGGACCACTTAGTTAAACACAATGGATTTTTTTTCAAACGAAATTATGCACTAATAAAAATGTAAATTCACAAATAATTTCTGAAAATAAATTCTTTAATTAAAATATTCGATGTTTACATCAAAAACCTTATCTAATAGGGCATATTCCCAAATAATCTCCCACTTGCACACTAAGACTACGTAAGTCTATAGATGCCCACCCTTGTGGTGTCTAAGTGTCTTTTGAAGACTCTCTTAGACAAAGGCTTGGTGAATGATCTACTAGATTGTTCTCTGAGGTAATTTGTTCTACTATGACTTCCCGTCTCTGGATGAAATCCCAGATTTGGTGGTACTTCCTCTCAATATGCTTTCCCTTCTTGTGATTCCTAGGTTCTTTTGATTGTAATACTGCTCCAGTGTTGTCGCAATACATCACAATTGGCCTGTCCATGTGGGGCACGACTCCAAGTTCTGAAAGGAACTTCTAGAGCCAGACTGCTTCTTTGGATGCCTCCGAAGTTGCCACATACTTAGCTTCCATGGTTGAGTCAGCAATATAAGATTGCTTGATACTCCTCCATAAAATAGATCCTCTAGACAAGGTGAAGACATATCTATTAGTGGATTTTCTCTCATCCTTATCTGCCTGGAAGTCTGAGTCTGTGTATCCTGTAGGAACTAAGTCATCAGTCCTATAAACCAGCATATAATCTCTTGTTCTCTTGAGATACTTGAGAATATATTTTACAGCTTGCCAATGAACCTCTTCAAGGTTTGACTGATATCTGCTAACCAAGTCTACGGCAAAGCAGATATTTGGCCTAGTACAGAGCATGGCGTACATGAGGCTACCTGCAGCCGAAGCGTAGGGAATCCTACTCATTCTGTCTTTTTCTCCTTGAGATTTAGGATAGTTCCTTAAAGAAAATGACAACCCATGTTTGCAAGGGCTCAGAGCTCCCTTGCATGAGTCTATGTTGTACTTGGCCAGCATCTTGTCAATGTATGCCGCTTGGGATAATCCTAACATTCACTGCTTCCTATTTCTAAGAAGCCTAATCCTGAGAATGTAACTGGCTTCTCCCATGTCCTTCATACTGAATTAGCTAGATAGCCAAACCATTGTAGATGATAATGACCCTATATCATTTCCAATGAGTGGAATGTCATCTATATACAAGACATGAAAAACCACATTACTGCCTTCAAGTTTTTTGTACACGCATGATTCATCCTTATTTTGAATAAAGCTGTAAGACTTTACAGTTTTGTCAAAACGAATGTTCCATGCTCTCGATGTCTGCTTAAGTCCATAAATGGATTTTTTAAGCTTGCAAACCATATGTTCATGGCCTTTAGCAATAAAGCCTTCCGGTTGGGACATATAGATGTCTTCATTAAGATGGCCATTTAAAAATGCCGTCTTGACATCCATTTTGCATATCTCGTAGTCATAATAACATGCGATGGCAAGAAGGATATGGATGGACTTAAGCATGGCTACCGGGAAAATAGTTTCCTCATAATCAATTCCCTCTTTTTGAGTATACCCTTTCACCACAAGTCTAGCTTTGAAGGTTTTTACCTTCCTATTCGCTTCCCTCTTTCTTTTGTATACCCACTTACACCCAATGGGTTTTATCCGTTCTGGTGAAGCTACAAGATCCCAAACTTAATTGAAGTACATAGACTCAATCTTGGCTTTCATTGCTTGATGCTATAGATTTGCATCGGCATCAGCAATGGCTTCCTCGTATCTAGTGGGGTCTTGTTCCTGATTATCGGAGACTAGCTTGAAAGCTTCTCCAGTCCATCTCTCCGAAACCCCAGACACTCTCCTACTATGATGAGGCTCCATTTGTACAGGCTTTTGAGGCTGTGCCTTTTCTTGTTCCACAATCAGGTCAGAAGAAATTGATTCCGAAGATAGCTTCTCCTCAAGTTCCAACCTAGTTAAACCTTTTGTGGAAGTACTCTGATCATCCTCTAAGTATCTAGCATTGGTACTAACCAGTACTTTCTGTTCCTTAGGATGATAAAAGTAACCACCCTTTGTTCCTTTTGGATATCTAACAAAATAGCATAATTTGGACATTAGTTCTAACTTGTCTCCCTTGACCAGTAAATAAGCTGGCTAACCCCATATCCTGAGATGATTCTGACTTGGCATACGCCCAGTCCACATCTCATAGGGAGTCCTAGGTACTGACTTGGAAGGCACCAGTTCAGAATGTATGTCGCTGTTTCCAGGGCATATCCCCAAAAAGACATTGGAAGAGTAGCATGAGACATCAAGCTTTAGACCATTTCCATCAATGTCCTATTCCTTCTCTCAGCTACTTGATTCTGCTGGGGTGTCTCTAGCGCCGAGAGCTGGGATACTATCCCATGATGTACCATGTAGTCCTTGAATTCACCAAGAAGGTACTCTCTACCATGATCCTATTGTAAGGTCTTGATCAATTTACCTGTCTGATGCTCCACTTCAGCCTTAAACTCCTTGAACTTATCAAAAGAGTTAGACTTGTGTCTCATCAGGTAAATAAAACCAAACCTCGTACAATCAGCCGTGAAAGTGATGAAGTACTCAAAACCCCCTCTAGCTGGTGTAGACAAGGGACCACACACATCAGTGTGAGCAAGACTCAATACCTCATTGGCTCTATCTGCCTTTGGGGTAAATGACTTTTTGGTCATCTTTCCTATTAGACAAGATTCACACTGAGGCCAATTTTCCAATCTCAATGAGCCCAAAGGTCTATCATGGATTAACCTCTAAATCCTGGTTGAATTAATATGACCTAACCTAAGATGCCAAAGATAAGGGTCATTAACTTTGGTCTTTCTCTTCCTTGTTAAAGGCTCAGAATGAGTGTTATTTAATTGATTGTTAATAGAGTTTAAGAAGAATAGATTTCCATACATATGCTCAGTACATAAAATTTCTCCATCTATACTGATAGAAATACCAAAATGAAAAGATATAGAATATCCTTGATTTATTAGTTTCGCAACTGAAATAAAATTCTGTCGAAATCCAGGTACATATAAAATACCTCTTAAAACCACTATTCTATTACAATAAAAAATAAGATCTAGCTCTCCCACTGCAAAAGCCCAAACTTGTGCTCCATTTCCTACGCGTAGTCCATGTTCGTCCTTCTAGAGTCTTCTAATCTTTCTAAACCCCTACAAGGAGTTACAGATGTGATTAGTGGCCCCTGAATCAACAATCTAAGTGGAAGTTGATCCAACCATTGATATAGACTCTAAATAGTATACATTACCTATAGGACTTTTCTTATCTTGAAGATTTGGACACTCCTTTTTCCAGTATCCTTTCAGTCCACATTTGAAGCATTTGCCCTTGGGTTTGTCTTTGGGCTGGGCCGCTACTTTTCTCTTCTTCCTTTTGAACTTTCTGGGCTTGGGCCCAGTTCTAGAGGAAGAAGCCTTAGCAATCAAAGCCTTTGATTAAGGCTTCATGACCTTCTCCGCCATCTGGAGTTTCTTCATCAACTCAGTTAAACTCATATTTAACTTCTTCATGTTGTAATTCAACTTGACTGAGTAAAGGAACCCGGTAGAGATTCAAGAACCATGTTCACTTGGCTTTCGGGGTCAATGACAGCCCCTAAGATTTCTGCCTCCTCAAAAGCAGCAATCATCTAGAGCATATACTCTTTGACTAATGCTCTCTCAGTCATCTTAGTGTTTTTGATAGTTCGAAGAGCCTCTTGCCTTGCAGAACGGCTATTATCCATGAACATCGTGGCTAATGATTGATTTATGTCAGACGCAGTGGCCATGTGCTCGTGTTTTGATTGGAGCACATTAGATATGGAGGTCAACATGTAACAATGAGCCACCTCGTCAGTCTTCTTCCACGCCTTCTCAGCCTCTCGCTGCTTAGCAGTGGAACTTTCCCCGATAACAGGGCAGGTCTTGTAAAGGTTCCTCTTCAGCTGTGAGTATTATGTCCGGGTTCCTCTTCCAGTCCACATAGTTTGGTCCCGTTAGCTTATTCTTTTTGAGAATAACGGCCAATGGACTAAAAGAACCTCCCTCCATTTCTGAAAAAAAATCAAAAATAAAAGAAAATATTTAGTTTGTGAAAACAAAATAAATTTGCGCACTTTATCCTTATATTAAAATTAATAATATAATTAATTTGGCTCTTAGGAGAACTAACATAGATTCTTGGGAAGATTAATAGTTTCCTAAGCTAAGTGTGTTAACCACCACAAATTAATTTCCCCTCTAGGTAATGATCTAGAAGATTACTCCATCAAGGGGATGGCCGTTTTCTCTCATTTCCTATGGACATACTTCTCACTATAACCTCCAACATGGGCTAGCCGATTATAGTACGTGTCCCGAGTTATTAATTACATCCCTCCATTAGATCTAGATCCTTGTGGTATTCCCATCCTATATGAGTTCACTCACAGTGTGACGCGAGGGGACCCACGATCTCTAATGAGGATCGTGATAGAAGCCATAGGGCCGTTGGAATCCCTCTCCCATTTAGTTTTTTGAAATAAGGATTTTTTGAAAAATATCCTTTTGAAAATTTCCATTAAGTTTTCCATTAACTCAAAAATAAAATATCTAAATCCATTAAAATCTCAAGGTTTATATCCTTTGAGAGATTTTTCCATAGATTAATTTTATTTAAGTTAAAAACTTAATGATTTCAAAAATTTTCCAATTAAAACTTTCTAGAGACTTTGTCTCAAGTTTATTTGACAATACAATTTTTCTTGTGCAAAAGTAAAACAAAATGGCTTTCTATTTTAACTTACAAAGATATCTAAACCCAATATATTTTATATATCAAGGATTAAATCCTTTGAGAAAATATTAAGGATTAATTTTTGTTCAAGTTAAAATAACCATTTAATTTGTAGAAAAATTTTTTCTTGTAAAAAATATTCCTAAAGACTTTGGTCTTTGAGAAAACGTGCACATAGGTACTTAAAAAATAAATAGCATGCTAGAAAACAGTAGACGTTTTCATGCTTTTTATATTTTTAAACCTAAGTGCCCAAATAAAGGAATTAAACATATTAATTAATTAATTAATTATCTTGTTTAATCCTAAAATCCCTTACTAATATTTTTCATGCTAAAATATTCCATGAATATTAACTATTGCAAAAATATTAACTTCGCCTGGTATGGACCCCAAAACAAAAAATAAAATGCAAGAAAAATAAAAATTTTGTTGGATTGTATGCCCTCTTAGACTAGGTTTTTGATGTAAAATCGAATATTTTAATAAAAGAATTTATTTTTTGTTTGTGCACAATTTTCGTTTGGAACAGACCTATTGTGTTTAAATAAGTGATCCATGTGAATGGTGGTCTTTCACAATAAGGTATGGATCATGAGTTATTTAACACATAAACATTTGTTCTTAACCTATTGATGAGACTGGAAATCTCATCATATTTAGGTTATTATGTTATAAATTCCAAATGGGAAATGGCTTACCTTTAGCCAGTGAGTAGTCCACTCACTTCATGGCATAAACGTATTTTGAATACGTAGGACAGGACTTGTAGTAGTGATTTCTAAAAGTACTATATGATAGAAACCTAGACTACTACCGATATAGCGTGGACTAGTACTCTACGACTTGAGTATGAGTTGGTGGTCTGACGAAGCTAGAAGCATATGCTTTGATATGCTATAGTTGAGGTTCTATAGTAGAACTAATATACTTATGTATTGGGTATATATAACTAGTTAGTTAAGACAGACTTGTACAAGATAGTTTCTGCACTATATCGCCCCTTGTGGTTGTCCGAATAGTCTAAAATGTCCAGGGCCCTGGGAAACATTACTTGGATGTTTGATTTAGGGTAGCTCCCTTGAAAGCGGAAACACTCCAGGAAGTTCTGGGTCATTGGACTAGAAGCCTAAGGATGGTAGATGTTATTTAGAGGGGTGTTAGTACACTTCTTCCTCTCTAAATGTACGACGATGTGTAGAGGGGTATTTTAGTCATTTCACCTATAGGTTGGAGACTTTGCTAATGCAGCATTGTCCTTGGGGTTAATATTTTACTTATGGTGATATTAGAAAATATTTAAAATGTAAAATACAACTATTTATATAGCAGGGGTATTTTGGTCATTTTAGCAGTCAAGGCGATGTGTCTTTTTGGTCTTCGGAATAGCCCGTAAGTCCTAACTAATTTTGGGTTGAGGAATTGGTCTCAGTTCAAGAGGATTTTATTTCATTTTATTTTATTTGATTTTATTCAGGATGTCTACTTTATTATTAGATTGGAATAAAATAAATAAATAAATAAAATAAAAATAGGAGTTGAGAGAAATTAATTTTTTGGTTTATTTGGTTAATTAATTATTCAGGGCCTAGGTCCAGTTTGAATAATTAGGAAATTAACCTGGGCTTAAACTAAGGGGAAATAATTAATGCTTAATTAGTTATTGGGTTATTGATATAAGCCCAAGATATAAATAATTAAAGATTAATTATTTTGGTTCATTTATGCTCATTAATTATTTATTGGGTTATTTCTATAAGCCCAGGAAATAAATAATTAATGTTTATTATTTTGGACTTTTTGGGTCCAAGAAAGGTAATAAAATTATTTCGGCCCAATAACTTGGACCGTAGGGTTTTTTCCAGATACGGTTCAGATGAGTTTAGGGTTAAGTCAAATTTATTCTCAGGAAAACATCCGGATGTTTGAAATTTGATATCCCGGGGATATGTTTATCATATATTTGAGTCCTAGTTTTGGCTAACAATAAACAAGACTCTGGTAGATAGAAAACCCTAATTTCCCTAGCTTTTCTCTCTAGCCTCATGAAGGACTCCCAGAAGCCTCTCTTCTCACAAAAAGCTCTCTTTCTCGTGAGGCTCTTCATCCCTTTGTTCTTGTTTCTTTGCTAACCAATAGCAAGAGAATCAAGGAGACTTGAGACCGTTCTTCTTCACCGTTGTGTTCACCGACTAGAGGTTGGGTGGAGGTATATTTTGAGAGCTGAAAGGCTTGGCGTTCATGCAAACAAGGCGAAGTAGGAGGCTAGCGAGTTTTCAACCGGAAGCTTCTTCAAGTGTTCAAGGCGAAGCGATTCCTGTCATTCAATCGACTCCTACTCAAACTAGTAGGTTTAAAGCGCACAAATGTATAATCTTTACGCTTCCGTGTGGCCTCTAAGGCTTGCGGTTTTTTTTCTCTATTTTTTTTCCTGTTGGTTCATGTTCCTCTGTTTCTGCCCGTCAATGTGGTATTAGAGCCAATGGTTCTTTGATCAACTTAGAGAGCATGGTAGTTAATAAAAATGGAGAAGATGATTGTTTGGTGATTATACCTGTGATCCTTCGCTGTTTTGGTATGTGATAGGTGGATTTGTAAGCTTCATAGTGGAAGCATAGGCCATTGTAAATTTTTTTTGCTTTGCTAGAACATCGTGTAAACCTAATTTGAAGGGTATAGGCGAATGTGGTTTTGATTTGAATGAGTTTTTTGTAAGTAAAAATGTCTAAAGAGGCCGCAAAAAGAAGCAGCAGAAAAACGCGAAAGAAAAAAATGAAGAAGAAGGCACTATTCCTAAGCAGCCAAGTCGGAGCCGAGCTGCCGTGCCAAGCCGACACTGTGCTGTGCCTGGAGCCGCTGTCCGTGAGTGTTGGAGCTGAGCCAGCGCATGAGATTGAAGCAATTTGCATGCAATTGAAATCGGGTTGCGCGCGGGTTGAACAGAAGAAATGGGAGCAGCGGGTCGGCAGCGGGCACGGGTCCGTGCGGGCTCCATGGGCTGCAGTGATGGCAATCTGGTGCAGCTGGTGCAGCAGGAGTGCTGTGAACCGACAGAGCAAATGGGCCCTGATTTGGTGCGGCAGGTGTACATAGACCGGTAGATTTGTTTTTGCAATTTTTCTTTGTTTTTTTCCGTTTTAGGTCCCACACCAGGCGAAGTTAATATTTTTGCAATATTTTATATTCTTGGAATATATTTGCATGAAAAATATTAGTAAGGGATTTTAGGATTAAACAAGATAATTAATTAATTAATTAATTAATTAATGTGTTTAATTCTATTATTTGGGCACTTAGGTTTAAAAATAGAAAAGCATGAAAACGTATGAAAACGTTTACTGTTTTCAAGCATGCTATTTTTTTTGTGTACTATGTGTGCATTTTCTCATAGACCAAAGTCTTTGGGAACATTTTTGACAAGAAAAATATTTTTCTTCAAAAATTAAATGGTTATTTTAATTTGTACAAAAATTAATCCTTGAATATTTTCTCAAAGGATTTAATCATTGACATAGAAAATATATTGGATTTAGATATTTTTGTAAATTAAAATGGAGGGCCATTTTGTTTTATTTTGCACTAGAAAAATTGTTTTGTCAAATAAACCTGAGACTAAAGTCTCTAGAAATTTTTAATTGGAAAAAATTTGAAATCATTAAGTTTTAACTTAAATAAAAATTAGTCCATGGAAAAATCTCTCAAAGGATATAAACCTTGACATAGAGATTTTAGTGGACTTAGATATTTTATTTTTGAGTTAAGGAAAAACTTAATGGAAATTTCAAAAGGATATTTTTCAGAAAACCTTTATTTTAAAAGACTAAGTGGGAGAGGGATTCCAACGGCCCCACGGCTTCCATCACGGTTCTCATTAGAGATCGTGGGTTCCCTCGAGTCACCCTGGGAGTAAACCCATATAGGATGGGGATACCACAAGGATCTAGATCTAATAGAAGGATGTAATTAATAACTCGGGGCACGTACTATGATCGGCCAGCCCACGTTGGAGGTTATAGTGCTAGGTATGTCCATAGGAAATGAGAGGAAATGGCCATCCCATGATGGAGTTATCCTCTAGATCATTACCTAGAAGGGAAATTAATTTGTGGTGGTTATTACACTTAGCTTAGGGAACTGTTAATCTTCCTAAGAAGCTATGTCAATTTTCCTAAAGAGCCAAATTATTTTCAATACACAAATTTATTTTGTTTTCACAAACTAAAATCTTTCTTTTATTTTTCGATTTTCAGAAATGGTGAGAGGTTCGTTTAGTCCATTGGCCG
Organism: Voacanga thouarsii; assembly: GCA_026120185.1. NCBI lineage: Eukaryota > Viridiplantae > Streptophyta > Magnoliopsida > Gentianales > Apocynaceae > Voacanga > Voacanga thouarsii. The sequence goes on from JANUWF010001152.1 coordinate 1,425,124, forward strand.
TGATTCTCAAGAAGAATAAATTAACGGGTCCAAACTATGTGGACTGGAAAAGGAACCTGAACATAATACTCACAGCTGAAGAGTATAAATATGTCCTTTACGAGACCTGCCTTGTTATCAGGGAAGGTTCCACCGCTGAAGAACAAGAGGCTGAGAAGGCATGGAAGAAGGCTGACGAAATGGCACGTTGCTATATGTTAGCCTCCATATCTAATGTGCTCCAGTCAAAACACGTGCACATGACTTCTGCATATGACATCAGTTAATCATTGGCTACTATGTTCGCGGACAAGAGCTGGCCCGCAAGGCAGGAGGCTCTTCGAACTATTATAAACACTAAGATGGCTGAGGGAGCATCAGTCCGAGAGCATATGCTCAAAATGATTGCTGCTTTCGAGGAGGCTGAAATCTTAAGGGCTGTCATTGACCCCGAGAACCAAGTGGACATGGTTCTCGAATCTCTACCGGGCTCCTTCACTCAGTTGAAGTTGAACTATAACATGAACAAATTGAACATGAGTTTGACTGAACTGATGAAGGAGCTCTAGATAGTGGAGAAGGTCATGAAGCCGCAGTCAAAGGCCATGATTGCTAAGGCTTCTTCTTCAAGAACTGGGCCTAAACCCAGAAAGTTTAAGAGGAAGAAGGGGAATGCAGCAGCCCAGCCCAAGACCTAGCCCAAGGACAACCCAAAGGGCAAGTGCTTCAAATGTGGGAAGAAGGGACACTGGAAAAAGGAGTGTCCAGATCTTCAAGCCAAGAAATACCCCATAGGTAATGTTTTCTATCTAGAGTATATATCAATGGTAGGATCAACTTCTACTTAGATTGTTGATTCAGGAGCCACTGATCACATTTGTAACTCATTACAGGGGTTTAGAAAGATTAGAAGACTTAAGAAGGGCGAACATAGACTACAAGTGGGTAATGGAGCACAAGTCTGGGCCCTCGTAGTAGGAGAGCTGGATCTTATTTTTTATTGTAATAAGATAGTGGTTTTAAAAGATATTTTATATGTACCTAGATTTCGTCAGAATTTGATTTCAGTTGCAAAACTAATAAATCAAGGATATTCTGTATCTTTCCATTCTGGTATTTCTATTAGTAGAGATGGAGAAATTTTATGTACTGGGCACATGTATGGAAATCTATTCTTTTTAAACCCTATTCACAACCAATTAAATAACGCTCAGTCTGAACCTTTAACTAAGAAGAGAAAGACCAATATCAATGATTCATACATTTGGCACCTAAGGTTGGGTCATATTAACTCAACCAGGATTCAGAGGCTAATCCATGATGGGCCTTTGGGCTTATTGAGATTGGAAAGTTGGCCTTAGTGTGAATCCTGCCTGATGGGAAAGATGACCAAAAGGTTATTTACACCAAAGGCAGATGAGTCAAGGAGGTATTGAGTCTTATTCACACTGATGTGTGTGGTCCATTGTCTACACCAGTTAGAGGAGGTTTTGAGTACTTCATCACTTTCACGGATGATTGTATGATGTATGGTTACATTTACCTGATGAGACGCAAGTCTGACTCTTTTGACAAATTCAAGGAGTTTGAGGCTGAAGTGGAGCGTCGGACAGGTAAATTAATCAAAACCTTACGATCGGATCGTGATGGAGAGTACCTCCTGGGTGAATTCAAGGACTACATGGTACATCATGGTATAGTATCCTAACTCTCTACGCCAGGAACACCCCAGCAGAACGGAGTAGCTGAGAGAAGGAATAGGACGTTGATGGAAATGGCCTGAAGCATGATGTCTCATGCTACTTTTCCAGTATCCTTTTGGGCATATGCCCTGGAGACAGCTGCATATATTCTAAACTTGGTGCCTTCCAAGTCATTACCTTGGACTCCCTATAAGACGTGGACTGGGAGTAAGCCAAGTCTGAATCATCTCAGGATTTGGGGTTGTCCAGCTTATGTACTGATCAAGGGAGATAAATTAGAACCAAGATCAGAATTATGCTATTTTGTTGGCTATCCAAAAGGGACAAAAGGAGGTTACTTTTATCATCCTAAGGAGTAGAAGGTATTAGTCAGTACCAATTCTAGATACTTGGAAGATGATCAAAGTACTTCCACTAATGGTTCAACGAGGTTGGAACTTGAGGAGAAGTTATCTACAGAATCAATTTCTTTTGACCCGATTGTGGAACAAAAAGAGGCACAGCCTTAAGAGCCTGTGCAAATGGAGCCTCGTCGTAGTGAGAGAGCGTCTAGGGTTCTGGATAGATGGATTGGAAAAGCCTTTGAGCTGGTTTCTGACCATCAGGAACAAGATCCAACTAGATACGAGAAGGCTATTGCTGATGCTAATGCAAATCTGTGGCAGAAAGCAATGAAAGTCGAGATTGAGTCTATGTACCTCAATCAGGTTTGGGATCTTGTAGCTTCACCTGAAGGGATAAAATCCATTAGGTGCAAGTGGGTGTACAAGAGAAAGAGGGGAGTGGATGGGAAGGTGGAAACCTTCAAAGTTAGGCTTGTGGCGAAAGGGTATACTCAGAAAGAGGGAATCGAATATAAGGAAACATTTTCCATAGTAGCCTTACTTAAATCCATCCGCATCCTCCTTGCCATCGCATGTTACTATGACTACGAGATATGGCAAATGGATATCAAGACGAAATTCTTAAATGGTCATCTTAGCGAAGACATCTATATGCCCCAACTAGAAGGCTTCATTGCTGAAGGCCAGGAACATATGGTTTGCAAGCTTAAGAAGTCCATTTATAGACTTAAGCAGGCATCGAGAGCATGGAACATTCATTTTGATGAGACTGTAAAGTCTTATGGTTTTATTCAAAACGAGGATGAACCATGCGTGTACAGAAAACTTGAAGGCATTAATGTGGTTTTCTTGTCCTGTATGTGGATAACATTCTACTCATTGGAAATGATGTAGGGACATTGTCGTTTACAAAGGTTTGGCTGTCTAGTCAGTTAAGAATGAAGGACTTGGGAGAAGCCAGCTACATTCTCGGGATTAGGCTTCTTAGAATGTTAGGGTTATCCCAAGCAACATACATTGACAAGATGCTGGCCATGTATAGCATGGACTCATACAAGGGAGCTCTAATCCCTTGTAGACATGGGTTGTCATTTTCTTCAAAGGACTGTCCTAAGTTTCAAGAAGAAAAGGACAGAATGACTAGGATTCCCTACGCTTCGGCTGTGGGAAGTCTCATGTACGCCATGCTGTGTACTTGGCCTGATATCTGCTTTGCCGTGGGCTTAGATAGCAGATATCAGTCAAACCCAGGGGAGGTTCATTGGCAAGCTATAAAGCATATTCTCAAATGCCTCAAAGGAACGAGAGATTATATGCTGGTTTACAGGGCTAATGATTTGGTTCCTACAGGATATACAGACTTAGACTTCCAGGTGGATAAGGATGAGAGAAAATCCACGAGTGGATATGTCTTCACCTTGTCTGGAGAAGCAATTTCATGAAAGCGTATCAAACAGTCTTGTATTTCCGACTCAACAATGGAAGCTAAGTATGTGGCAGCTTCGGAGGCGTCGAAGGAAGTAGTTTGGCTACGGAAGTTCCTTTCAGAACTTGGAGTTGTACCATATATAGATAGGCCGATTGTGATGTATTGCGACAACACTGGAGCAGTATCGCAATCTAAGGAACCTTGGAACCATAAGAAGGGGAAACATATCGAGAGGAAGTACCACCTGATATGGGATTTCATCCAGAGACGAAAAGTCGTGGTGGAACATATTGCCTCAGAAAACAATCTAGCAGATCCATTCACCAAGCCTTTGGCTGAGAGAGTCTTCAAGAGACACTTAGACACCATAGGGGTGGGCACCTATGGACTTACCTAGTCTTAGAATGCAAGTGGGAGATTGTTGGATTCTATGTCCTCTTAGGCTAGGTTTCTAATGTAAAATCAAATATTTTAATAAAATAATTTATTTTCAGAAATTATTTGTGAATTTATTTTTTATTTGTGCACAATTTTCATTTGGAACAGACCCATTATGTTTAAATAAGTGATCCATGTAAATGGTGGTCTTTCATAGTAAGGTATGGATCATGGGTTATTTAACATATAAACATTTGTTCTTAACCTATTGATGAGATTGGGAATCTCATCATGTTTAGGTTATTATGTTATGAATTCCAAATGGGGAATGACTTACTTTTAGCCAGTGAGTAGTCTACTCACTTCATGACATAAACGTATTTCGAATACGTAGGATAGGACCTGTAGTAGTGATTTCTAAAAGTACTATATGATAGAAACCTAGACTACTACCGCTACAGCGTGGACTAGTACTCTACGACTTGAGTATGAGTTGGTGGTCTGACGAACCTGGAAGCATATGCTTTTATATGCTATAGTTGAGGTTCTATAGTAGAACTAATATACTTGTGTATTGGGTATATGTAACTAGTTAGTTAAGACAGACTTATACAAGATAGTTTCTGCACTATATCGCCCCTTGTGGTTGTCCGAATGGTCTAAAATGTCCAGGGCCTTGGGAAACATAACTTGGTTGTTTGCTTTAGGGTAGCTCCCTTGAAAGTGGAAACACTCCAGGAAGTCATGGATCATTAGACTAGAAGCCTAAGGATGGTAGATGTTATTTAGAGGGGTGTTAGTATACTTCTTCCTCTCTAAATGTACGGCGATGTGTAGAGGGGTATTTTAGTCATTTCACCTGTAGGTCGGAGACTTTGCTAACGCAGCATTGCCCTTGGGGTCAATATTTACTTATGGTGATATTAGAAAATATTTAAAATGCAAAATACAGCTATTTATATAGCAGGGGTATTTTGGTCATTTTAGCAGTCAAGGCGATATGTCTTTTTGGTCTTCGGAATAGCCCGTAAGTCCTAACTAATTTTGGGTTGAGGAATTGGTCTCAGTTCAAGAGGATTTTATTTCATTTTATTTTATTTGATTTTATTCAGGCTGTCTAATTTATTATTAGACTGGAATAAAATAAATAAATAAATAAAATAAAATAGGAGTTGAGAGAAATTAATTTTCTGGTTTATTTGGTTAATTAATTATTTAGGGCCTAGGTCCAGTTTGAATAATTAGGAAATTAACCTGGGCTTAAACTAAGGGGAAATAATTAATGCTTAATTATTTATTGGGTTATTTATATAAGCCCAAGATATAAATAATTAAAGATTAATTATTTTGGTTCATTTGGGATTATTAATTATTTTTTGGGTTATTTCTATAAGCCTAGGAAATAAATAATTAATGTTTATTATTTTGGACTTTTTGGGTCCAAGAAAATTAATAAAATTATTTCGGCCCAATAGCTTGGACCGTAGGGTTTTTTCCAGATACAGTTCAAATGAATTTAGGGTTAAGCCAAACTTATTTTCTGGATAACATCCGGATGTATGAAATTTGATATCTCGGGAATATGTTTATCAGATATTTGAGCCCTAGTTTTGGCTAACAATAAGCAAGACCCTAGTAGATAGAAACCCCTAATTTCCCTAGCTTTTCTCTCTAGCCTCACGAAGGACTCCCAGAAGCCTCTCTTCTCACGAAAAGCTCTCTTTCTCGTGAGGCTCTTCATCCACTTGTTCTTGTTTCTTTGCTAACCAATAGCAAGAGAATCAAGGAGACTTGAGACCGTTCTTCGTCACCGTTGTGTTCACCGACTAGAGGTTGAGCGGAGGTATATTCTGAGAGCTGAAGGGCTTGGCGTTCATGCAAACAAGGCGGAGTAGGAGGCTAGCGAGTTTTCAACCGGAAGCTTCTTCAAATGGGTAAGGCGAAGCGATTCCTGTCGGTCAATCCACTCCTACTCAACCTAGTAGGTTTAAAGCGCGCAAATGTATGATATTTACGCTTCCATGTGGCCTCTAAGTCTTGCGGTTTTTTTTCTCTGTTTTTTTTCCCGTTGGTTCATGTTCCTCTGTTTCTGCCCGTCAAATTTATCCTTAGTCCACTGCACCCGCTGCACTGGATTGAGCACCCAACTGCACTGCGGTCCACAACCCCCGCCGTACTGGACTAGCACCTTGCGGGCGACTAGTGTGTAAACCGGATCCCAAACCCGAGCTGGCACCGATCTAGGTCTGCCGAGCTCTCATTTGAATTTTTTTTTCTTGCGTATTCTTCTGCAGATTTCTTCACTGTTCTTTCTGCAACTTCCTTTCAGTTCTTGGCTCTCTGATTTCAACCTAAAATCAACAACACCAAAAACCAATAAATGCCTATACCCATTAACATTAGGCTTACACGTTTTGCTAAGGAAAAAAAAATCAAATTACATCTCACCTATACCCCCATCCAAGAGGTTTAACATGTGAATCTATCCATACCAAAAACAGTAAATGATCACAGTTTAACAACACATATGTGTCCAAGTTTATTCAACAAGATACATGCTTTCTATATTTGCAAAAAACCTTCATGCTCTGATACGAATTGAAGGTTTAAAGGGGGAAGCAAAGCACGCAGCAGAAGTAAAAAAAACTAAAAATTGAAAATTGCAGACCGGAGCTAGCACCGGTTCTAGCAGCCTAGCCGGTGCCGATCACGGCCTGGCGGGACTCCAAGGGAAAATTTTTTTTTACCTCTTTTTCTCATTCTCAGAATTGGCTAGACTGGAATGTGTGGAACTGGGGTAGATGCGATGGTGGAAACCTCTACTGCGATTCCTGCAAGCCTCCTATTTCGTCTGTGCATATATATAAACGCCAACCTCTCAATCTTGCAGTATATGGCCTGCCTAATCCCATTTGGTGATCAACTCACAGGGCTAAGGAATATTTTCGAGAGAAAGAAAGAGGCTGTGTTTTTCCTTATGCCAGAAGAAGAAAAAAAATAAAACAACGTTGTTTTCTTAACACTCAGAAAAGTAAAAACTACGTACTCCTTTATCCTCCTATTTAACCTAATAAAACCCTAGGTTAAACTAGATTGGCCCATTAGACTCTTAGTTTAGCCTTTTGGATTAAATTTATTATTCTAATTAGAACCAAATAAATGGACCAAAAAATAATTAATTTTCCAGCCCAAATAAACTAGTCCAATTAACAAGTCTATATTAGTTTAGCCTTAGGTCAATCTTTAATTATTCAAAATGAGCTAAAACCTTGAACAATTAATTAATCCACCAAACCAATTTAATTAATTCTCTCTCTCCATGGACCTTTATTTTATTCTAGCCTAATAATTAGACCAGACTATTTAAATAAAATAAATTATATTTAATTTAATTTAAGACCAATTCCTTAGCCTGTATATAATTAGGACTCACGGTCTATATTGGGGACCAAAAGATGTTGGGTATCTCTCACGCATATCATATATGGCGTAGCGGAAAAATAAAACGAGATACCATCCCAGGATCCGCATATGTGTGGAAAAGAAGACATAAAGAGAACAAAGGTAACAACTTTTTACCTTTCTTTGATCATCTGAAGAACAAAATTTTTCTTCTTCAAGTCGAGGCACGATTCAGCAATCCTCTTGATCAAACACCGCGAGAGTTGAACGTCTAACCACTATAATCACAATATCTGATTATCTCTAACAGAAATCCACACGGAGGAACACTCAAGCACCAAGATTTTCTATGCTAGCAGAAAAACAATGGCGGCTGGGGTTTTTTCTTCTTCAAAAGAAGGACGAGAGAGAGAGAGAGAGAAGAGAAGAGGTTTTCTTTGCTGTTGGTTTTTTGTGTGTTCTCCCTACATTAGGGTTTCATGTATATCACCCATATATGTCACAAAAATCACTGAAAAACTGAGATTCTAAAACCATTAGAATTTCGTAATTGTAATTGGAAACATCAAGTTCTCATAATTACAATTTGGACCATAAATTATAACTATTTATAATTTGTTCACAACAACTTCTCTTTCTCTCAATTAACCCCACTATGTTATCAAATAACATCTTAAGTATATAATCCTCTATTGTGTCTGACCTATTAGGTTTTCCAGTCAATTGGTAGTGAACATGAATTAATCCAAACGTCTTTGAGATTAATAATCCATAATTAAGTAGAATTAATCATATTGATTCTAATTAGGATTGGTTTATTAATTTATCAATTAATAAACCCATATTCCCAGATCATGAGTGGTATCTAGCAACACATCATGACCACCTAAGAGTCCAATAAGTCAAGTGGCTTGACATGAACCATTCAATAACAAACTACAGTGCAATTAACTCATTTCACCATACAATATTTCATTTGGTTTAGAGTACATAATTAGTGCCTACTCCCTCCAGAATATATTAATTCTGGCTTGAATATAATAGTACTTGTACCAGGAAACCTTTACTCTAGATGTGTATCAATTAGAACTATTTTCAATACACAGTCGCCTTGGCCCAAGACTTTTCGAGTAGTAATTCCTATAAGTGGCCATGAGATAATTATCCCTACTATTAGGAGTGGTGAATCCTTTATTGACCGTCTCAATTACTTTCATTTACCTCACAATGTACCCAATATCCATCCCATAGGCAGCCCTTGATAGAGCTCCAGAGATTGGAATCAAGTATAATGCTCAGCAAACAAAGTACCTTGGAGATCTCAAGTCTAAGGATACTTGCACGTTTACTATATTGAGATTATATCACTGGCACTAAATAGTTATCCATATGATTATCTCATAGTTAGGTCATCCAACGAACTTATTCTATTAACAAGCATCCATGTGTTAACTTTGAGTATCTCAATACTCATAGATATAAGAACCACCGCCTAATCAAAGCAGGAAGTCTAGCACATGCTAGTCTTAATGCATTAATGATGTCCTATCTCATTAATACTACGACTAGAGACTATTTAAGTACAAACACTATACAGTGTAGTAGGAATCTCATATCATGGTCTTTATCATAATTTCCTTAACACAGTGTTGCACTATAGACTTTATCTAACAGTTATATTACACAAAAGTAAACAAAAGAAACTGTAAGATAATAAATGCCTTTTATTAAAATAAAATGTGTCATATACAATGTACAAGTGATTGCCTCTAGGGCATAACACTAACAAAAGACACACCGCCTTGGCTACTAAAATTACCAAAATACCATTGCCATATAAATAGCTATATTTTGCATTTTAAATTTTTACTAATATCACCATAAGGAAATATTGACTCCAAGGATAATGCTACGTTAGCAAAGTCTCCGACCTACAGGTGTAATGACTAAAATACCCCTCTATACATCGCCGTACATTAGAGAGGAAGAAACGTAGTAACACCTCTCTAAATGAATCTACCATCCTTAGGCTTCTAGTCCAATGATCTACGACTTCCTGGATTGTTTCTACTTTCCAAGAGAGCTACCCTAAAGTAAACATCCAAGTCATGTTTCCTAGGGCCCTGGATATTTAGATAATTCAGACAACCATAAGGGGCGATATAGTATAGAAAATATCTTGTACAAGTCTATCTTAACTAACTAGTCACACATACCCAACATGCAAGTATATTGGTCCTACAATAGAACCTCAACTATAGCATATCAAAGTACATGCTTCTAGCTTCGTCAGACCACCGACTCATACTCAAGTCGTAGAGTACTAGTCCACGCTGTAGCAGTAGTAATCTAGGTTTCTACCATATAGTACTTTAAGAAACCACTACTACAGGTCTTGTTCTACGTATTCAAAATACGCTTATGTCATGAAATGAGTGGACTACTCACTGGCTAAAGGTAATCCATTCCCTATTTGGAATTCATAACATAATAACCTAGACATGATGAAATTCCCATTCTCATCAATCGGTTAAGAACAAACGTTTATATGTTAAGTAACCCGTGATGCATACCTTTCTGTGAAAAATTACTATTCATATGGACCACTTAGTTAAACATAATGGGTCTTTTCCAAACAAAATTGTACACAAATAAAAATATAAATTCACAAAAAATATTTGAAAATAAATTCTTTTATTAAAATATTCGATATTTACATCAGAAACCTAGTCTAAGAGGGCATATTACCCAACTCCGGCGACCATGCAGCAGCTTTTGTGTTTGAAACCGGCTTTTGCGAGGAAGCTTCCTCATGCGCGGTGTGGAGCTGAGGCCAAGTTTGGCCCGGCTGTGGCTCCAAGCTGCAGTTGGCTTGAGCGGCTTCGGCTCTCCTCACTTCTGCAGCCTGGCACAGCTTGATGGCTTTGCTTTAACGCGGCTCGACTTCTACAGTGATCATCTTCTCCAAAATCCTCTATGCTTTTCAAACATCCTGGGTTTGGGTTTTTTACATGGATTTCATCCAAAAAACATCCAAAACAATCCACATACGCCTATGCCTTTAATTATAGGCATACATGAACTGTGAGACTTACGTCCTATGTCTCAACCGTGAGACTTACAGAGGAATCTACCCATACCAAAAAATACGAAGAATCACTGATTTTAATCATTTAAATGGTTTTATTCACTAACATGCAGCCTATATTGCCATATAAGCTATGCTTTGATACTAATGAAGAAAATACACGGCAAAACGAAAAATGCACAGTAGCATGTTCATGAAACAGAGCACACACAGAAGAACTGCGAAAGAAAATTTTTATACCTCTACAAGATTTCATTAGCTAGGGAGTGCTGGCACCTCGGTCTGAGCCACTTCTAGTTCTGAGATTAATCTTTTAGGCTATTGTCCCACAAGCCGTCGGTTTCTTCTGGGCATGAATGCAACCTTCTTGTCTTTCAGAATACAACCACGCCTGAAAGCTTGGTGAAGGCTACGGATGAAGAGGATGATCTTTCGTTCTCTGACAAAATGCTAGTGAGCATTAATCAAGAAGGTTTCGTGTCTTTATTCTTGTTCTTTACAAAGTACAAAGAACACACATGAGGGAGAAGACGTGAGGCTTGAGGAAAAAACAACCGTGCCTCTATGAAAGACTCCATTGTTCAATTGAATCCCCACTGCCTTGATAATAGGCTATTATCCGGGCATTCAAAAATTAAACAGAAGCCCTAAGGCCCGCGTTAGGTCAAGCTATTAAACAAGCCTTTCGACCTATGGCCCTGTTCATTGGGTTAAAGATTTAATTTAATTTAATTATTTCTGAACTAATACAAGCCCAATAATTAAATTAATTAAATTACCTAATGGACTAATATAAACCTCAAGCCTTGGCTCAGTTCATTGGGTTAAGCCTTTAATTCAATTTAATTATTCCTAGACTAATACAAGCCCAATAATTAAATTAATTAAGTAACCCAAATGTGCCAATATATAATTCTTTCTCTTTGGACATTTTATTTTATTCTAGCCCAATAAATAAACTAGGCTGCTCAAATAAAATAAAATATATTTTATACAAGACCAATCCCTCAACCCAAAACCATCAGGACTTATGGGCTATTCCAAGGACCAAAAGACACATTGCATTGGCTACTAAAATGATCAAAATACCCCTTCTATAAAAATAGCTGTATTTTACATTTTAAATATTTTCTAATATCACCATAAGAAAATATTAACCAGAAGGACAATACTACATTAGCAAAGTCTCTGACATACAAATGTAATGACTAAAATAACCCTCAATGCATCGTCGTACATTTAGATAGGAAGAGTGTACTAACACATCCCTAAAAGACATCTACTATCCTTAGATCTCTAGTCCAATGATCCATGACTCCCGGAATGTTTTCGCTTTTCAAGGGAGCTACCCTAAAGCAAACATCCAAGTCCTGTTCCTTAGGGCCCTAAATATTTAGATCATTTGAATAGTCATAAGGGGCAATATAATGCAGAAGCTATCTTGTACCAGTTTGTCTTAACTAACTAATCACATGTGCCCAACATACAAGCATATCGACTCTACGATAGAATCTCAACTACAACATATCAAAGTACATGCTTCCAACTTCGTCAGACCACCAACTCATACTGAAGCGGTAAAGTATTAGCCTGCGATGTAGCAGTAATAATCTGGATCTCTTCTAAATAGTACTTTTAAAAACCTCTATTACATGTCCTATTTTACGTATTCGAAATGCGCTCATTCTATGAAATGAGTGGACTACTCACTGGCTAAAGGTAAACCATTCCCCATTTGGAATTTATAATACAATAACCTAAACATGATGAGATTCTCATTCTCACCAATCGGTTAAGAACAAACGTTTATATGTTAAGTAACCCGTGATCTATACCTTACTGTCAAAGACCACCATTCAAATGGATCACTTACTTAAACACAATGGATCCTTTCCAAATATAAATTGTGCACAAGTAAAATGTAAATTCACAAATAAAATTTTGAGAATAAATTCTTTTATTAATAAATTTGATAATTACATCAGAAACCTAATATTGAGGGCATACATTCCAACAGCTTAGAGCTCTTTCAGTTACTCTGTTATACCCATGTTTAACTTGTTTATGTTGTAATTCAACTTGAATTGAGTGAAAGAGTCTGGTAGAGATTCGAGAACCATATCCACTTGTTTATCTGGGTCAATCACAGCCCCTAAGACTTTTGTTTCCTCGAAAGCCACAATCATTTTGAGCATATGCTCCCTGACTGATGCTTCCTTAGCCATCTTAGTGTTTCTGATCGTTATAAGAGCCTCCTGCTTTACAGGCCGGCTATTATCTGTGAACATTGTGGCCAATAATGAGCTAATATCATAATCTGATCCTACGTGCTCATTTTTTAACTAGAGCACGTTAAATATAGAGGCTAACATATAGCCACGAGCCATCTTGTCGGCCTTCTTCCAAGCCTTTTCAACTTCTCGCTCTTCCTCGATTGAACCCTCCCCGATAACAGGGCAGGATTCATAAAAGACATACTTATCGTCTTCTGCGGTGAGTATTATGTCTAGGTTCCTTTTTCAGTCTCCACCAACTATTTTTGAAAATTGAAAATAAAAGAAAATTCCCATTTTGTGAAAACAAATAATTTGTGCACTTTATCCTCATATAAAAACTAGTAATAGTTAACCTTATTACTATTATCTTTAATATGATTAGTTTGACTCTTAGGAAAACTGACATAGCATCTTAGGAAGATTAATAGTTTTTTGAGCTAAGTGTGTTTGCTACTAGAAACGGGGCGATGGAAATCAACCACAAAAACTAGTGTTGGTGATCACCCAGGAATCACCTACGAATCAGCCATGAAAAATTTTAAAAAATATGATTATATGGATGAAAAAGTTTCATGGTTGATTCATAGGATCAACTACAAATTAGGCACGGATATTTTTGTATAAACATAATTAAATTTTAAAAAATATATTCGTGATCATTCACGAATCAAACATGAAAGTTTTTAATAATTTAATTATATTTATGTAGAAATATTCGTGGCCGATTCGTGGGTGATCAACCATGGATATTTTTTTAGTTATATTTATGCAAAATATATAATCACATTTTAAAAAATTTTCGTGGTTGATTTGTAGGTGATTAGCCACATATATTTTTTGTAGCTGATCTCTTGTGAATCTGCCACGAAAATCTTTTTGCCAATATATAATCACATTTTTTAAAATGTCGTGGCTGATTCGTAGGTGATTAACTAGGAATCAACCACATATATTTTTCAAATTTTAATTATGTTTATGCAAAAATATCCATGGCCGATTCGTGGCTGATTTCTTGCGAATCAGTCACGAAAAACTTTCATCAATATATAATCCCATTTTTTTTAAAAAAATTTCGTGGCTGATTCATAGAAGATTAGCCAGGAATCGGCCATGGATATTTTTTGTGACTGATCTCCTATGAATCAGCCACAAAAATTTTTCATCAATATATTATCACATTTAAAAAAAAAATCATGGCTGATTTGTAGGTGATCAACTACGAATTGGCTATGGATATTTTTGAAAATTTAATTATATTCACGCAAAAATATCCGTGGCTAAAGTCATGCGAATCAACTGCAAAAAACTTTTATCAATTTATAATTACATTTTAAAAAAATTTTGTGGCTAATTCATTGCTGATCTGCCACAAATAATTTTTGTGGTTGATCACCAGTGAATCAGCCACGAAAATCTTTAATTAATATATACATTCATAAATAAATATTTAAAAAATTTATATATATAATAAATATATTTATACCTATTTATATATAAATAAATATTTATTTATACAAATAAAAAAAAATATATTTTTATATATAAATATTTATAAATATATATAAATAAATATTTATCTATATAAATAAATATATATTACACACACACACACACACGCATATATATATATATATATCGAATGTTGAGATTGTTGAAAAGTATGCCTTCAAAGACTATATATTCTATGTAAACATATTGCAATAAATTGTTTATTACTTCAATTTAGTTTATTACTTATATTATAGAACATTTAAAGGTCCAAGAATGACAAGTAATGGTTTATGTATTGGTTGTTCTTCACAGTAAGGTATAGACTATAGGTACTTATCGTACAAGTAAAATTGAGTTTTTAGTCGTTTGATGAAACTAGGCATTTCATCAAGGTAAGACTAAGACTATTGTGCCATAATTTCCAATGAGAAATGGTATACCTTGAATCAGTGAGTAGTTCACTCACATCATTGGCATAAGCTTTTTAAATATGTAGAACTAGACCTGTAGTAGTGGTCTGTAACACCCCACGACTACGTACCCTAAAAGGGCGGGGATGTTGCCCCGTCCCATAGGACAAGGGGTCTTTAGAACGAGGTATAAAATATAAAGGCAATCTCCAAAGGAATCAACTTAGATAAATAAAGAAATACTCTTATTACATCAGGCTCAACTTGGAGCAAAACGAAATAAAACAAATATTGTTCAGAAGTATAAACGACAAAAGTCTCCTAGAACAGCATAGGAAAAATAGCCGAAGCCTCTACTATCAAGCCCCGCAGCCTCAACACAATCTATCTCCTGAAAACATGATGTAAAACAGTGTGAGAATAAATCTCAGTAAGTCGTGTGTGTGCACATGGTGTTTTGAATAGTACGTGTATGCAAAGTGCAAAACGTTTGTAGAAATAATTTGGCAAGTCATAAACAATCTCTTTTCGCAAGGAGTGGGTTTTTCTCATTGTCACACTTTGTACAAAATAAATCCTCCACTCGAATAAACAGTCATGTCACCACACGTTGGGTTCCATGAGAACAAAATGGCTAAGGCACCACACTTTGTGCACCTTGTCCGGACCAGATTACCACACGTTGGGCGTTCTGATCAAGGTGAGTGTACAGCTCACTGTGTGAGATACTCCTCCATCTCTACACCCAACAAAACCATCCGGGTGTCCATGTCGGGAATATAAATAATACCATACCAGGTACAAATGCTAGCTCAGACTGGCCTGACCAACCAACACTGTCGCATTTTCAAGCAGAGTTCTTCTGGAGGTGGCCTCCTGCCAGAAGACTTACGCTAGCTCTCCAAGACTAGTATTGTTAGCCTACCCTTATTGAGTACTCAACGAACATATCCGTCAATTCCTGATTCAAAATATCTCCACACCTTAGCTTTGTACAACGTGGTTTTTCTCTAAAAGAGTTTTCTAAAAATTTAGGAAAGAATAGTTTTCTTGATAAAATCATTAGTTTGACAAAACCGTTTAAAGAATAATCATCCACGTTTACAACCCAAATAATCATAGTTCAACAATAGCTTTACTAAGCTTCACAACATAGACTTGCTATCACAACATTTAACAAAAACGTTTATACAAGGACTTACCATCACAACATTTAACAAAAGAGTTTATGCAATGACTTACTTGATATGCCTCAGATAAATGTGATAAATTCACAGCTTGCTTTCCTCAATTATCCTCCTAATCTAAACCATATAATATCATGATCAGGGTCTCAATTAATTCAAACATGCTCTAATCTCATTTATTTTCACAACAATTCGTAATCCCCTATTTAATTCCAAGTAAACTATTCAATCCCCAAAGATCATATACCACGACCACATGTTCATCTCGTTAATAAACACCATTAAACTTTACTTTCGGCATCAAGGGTGGGTATTCCCTTACCTTGCGACAACCGGGTAATAAGGTCTCGATGCTCCTACGTGATCGTTCCGAGTTCGCTTGAGAAGAAGAGAAAAGCTACCTCATTTGCTCCTCTTGTCCGAAAATTAAAGAAGAAGATGAAATCAGCCTTTATGGGGCGTGATTTAAGGGAAGAAGAAGGAGAAAAGAATCATTAGAGAAAACATCATCAAGAGGTTGAGAGGATTTTTGCTTACCTTAAGGTGTGTTCGATTTTGCATAGAGTATTTCTTGAGTTTTCAAAAATTTGCAGAGAGAAGTTGCTAAAATTTTTGTGTAGAATGGAGAGGGTAGACGATTGCTATGATTTAGAGTTGGAGAAGATTGGTTTAGGGTTAGATGGTGATGTTTAGAAAGACTCCTAATAGCTTTAGGTTTCTTGGACAGCAAGGGCGAAAATTTCAACTTGTGATGTCTCTCCTTGCTATCGATTTTAGGTTAGTTTAAGGGGAGAGAATAATCTACAATTTGCTCACCTAGCTGACCGAAATAATGCTCAAGAGAAGGGTTGAGTGTGTTCAGAGTTTTGGGCCAAACAAGGAAGAGTTTGTGTGGATGTTGATGACTGAAAATCCTGTGCAAGCTGTGCGAAAATTCTGTGCAAGAGTAACAAGTTTTGGACAGTTTTGGCTGCTGTAATTCTGCCGAAATTTGCAGGGGAAAATTGGGGGTTTTGGGTGCTGGAAATAGCTTGATCAGTTGGGATTTTTTGGTGGGTTATGTGTGCAGAATTTCGGTTGGAATAGGAACACAACAGCTGGCCAAAATTCCTGCACAAAGCTGCCGAAAATCCTGTGCACAAGCTGGACGAATTTCAGTGATTTTGTGTGAATAAAATTCTGGTTTTGTGCAGCTAAGGTAACCTAAATTGATGAGGAGTATTTAGGTGTTTTGAGCTAGGGTTTGAAGAGTTGGATTGTGGCTAAAGATGCTGGAATTTTCGAACAGCTTGTGGTGACACAAAGCTGCATAAATTCTGCTAGGATAAGGAAGAAAATCCTAGTAGAATTTGGATTGAAATAAAAGTCTGATTTGCAAATGGATTTAGGATAAGATCTCCTAGCTTTGGAAGAGTTTGAGTTGAGCTAAAGTTCCTCTAAGAAGTGGCGGCACAATGTGGAATTTTTTTTTCCAGATTTTTAGCTAACATCATAGGATTAAAATCAACAAGGTTTCCTACTAGGAAAAGGACTCTTTAATTCCAACTATCCATGGTAACATACAATAAGCTAAAATCAAGCTGGAATTTTGTTTATTAGGTAAAGTTTTTTCGAAAATCCTAAAGGATAAAAGCTGGAAATTAAAAGTAAACTTCATTCACATTAAAGTCCTTAAATTTAGGGAATAAATATACAGACTTATTTTCTTGGAATAATGACACTAAAATTTCTCTAGGTTTGCTAGATCTTTTTCGGCCAAGACATGGAAACTCTAAGGGAAGGAATTTTCAAGAAGAAGAACTTCACAAAAAGTAGGATTCGAACTCAGGTCACCAAAGGAAATCACCAACCTCCCCGCTATTCCAAAACAACTCCAATACTAATTTTTTTTTTCCGCAATCAGTTCTCACCACCCTAATACTCATCCTTCCAAATCTTCGACCAAACCTCCCTTATCCAAATCTTGAACAACACAACTATTTCACATCAATTAATTCAAATGCAGGAGCAACGGAAAAATTCACATGCGTCCATGCAAGTAAAATAATTCTAAGCTACCATATAGAATGCAAAATGCTATGCAATGCATGACATTTCCCTATAGTCAAAGGTGGTTTTGGGCGGGGTATTACATCCCCTCCCTCTTAAGAGAATTTTGTCCCGAAATTCAGATTTCATACCCTTTGAGCATATCCGGATACTTCCATCTTAACCATTCCTCCGTTTCCCACGTAGCATCCTGGGCTCCATGATGATCCCAAAGTATCTTCACCATGGGCATCTGCTTGTTTCGAAGCGTCTTAATACTTCGCTCCAGGATCTTGACGGGTCTCTCCACATAACTCAGATTGGGTCGCACCTCCAACGGTTCCTCATTGAGTACATGACTCGGATCGGGGTTGTACCTCTTTAACTGAGAGACTTGGAATACATCATGCATCCCGGTTAGACCATCAGGTAGATCTAATCGGTAGGCAATCGGTCCAATTTTCTCCAATATCGGGAATGGTCCCAAATACCTAGGACTCAACTTCCCTCCTCTTGAATGTTTCAAGATTCCTCTACTAGGAGTCATCTTCAAGAATGCTCGGTCACCTACTTGGAACTCCAATTCCCTTCTCCTAGAGTCTGCATAACTCTTCTGTCTGCTTTGCGCTGCCCTTAGCCTTTCTCGAATTAAGTTGATCTTGTCCGTCATCTCCTGATTGCATACTTCACCAGTCTTCCTAACGTTCCCTTCTTCTGTCCATCCCCAGTATATCGGTACTTGGCATTTTCGCCCATACAGTGCTTCGTACGGCGCCATTCCGATCAACGCGTGATAGTTGTTGTTATATGCTAACTCCGCATATGGTAAAGACTCAATCCACTTATCTCCAAAGTCCAAGATACATGCTCGGAGCATGTCTTCTAGTATCTGAATGACTCTTTCGGATTGTCCGTCTGTCTGCGGATGGGCAGAGGTGCTGAATTTCAAGGTCGTGCCCAAGGACTCCTGGAACTTACCCCAGAACCTTGAAGTGAATCTAGGGTCCCTATCCGACACAATGCTCGATGGTACACCATGCAACCTTACAATTTCTCGGGTATATGTTTGAGCCAACTTTTCCATCGAGTCCCTTACATTGACCGGTATGAAGTGCGCTGTCTTGGTCAATGGGTCCACTACCACCCAGATCGCATCTTTATGTGACTTGGTCGTCAGAAGGCCAGTCACAAACTCCATGGTCACCTCTTCCCATTTCCACTCGAGAATCGGTAACGGTTGCAGTAACCCTGCAGACTTCTTATGTTCCATTTTAACCTTCTGGCACGTCAGGTAGGTTGACACATGCTGAACTATATCCCTCTTCATTCCAGCCCACAAATATTTCCACTTCAAGTCTTGGTACATCTTTACCATCCCAGGGTGTATGGTATATTTGCTCTTATGCGCTTCGTCCAGTATCCTCTTCCTTAAGTCTTGGATGTCCGGTACACAAATCCGGTCCCGAAAGTATAATACCCCATTCTCATCGGTTTGGAATCGCTTCCTCCTCTCGCGATCTCTTTTTCCTTGAAAGTTTGAAATTCTGCACTGCCCTGTTGACCTGATACAATTTCCTGGTCCAGATCGGGTTTTAGGGTCATGTTGCTCACGCAGATCTTCCTCTCTTGCACTTGCGCCTCTTTCTCCAGGATATCCTGGACTGCTGACACCTCCTGTATTCTCAAGTGTGCCATTTTCACCTTCCGACTTAGAGCGTCTGCTACCACATTCGCTTTACCCGGATGATAGTTAATAGGGCACTTATATTCTTCCAGGAACGCCATCCCCCTACGCTGCCAGAGATTCAAGTCCTTTTGCGTGAAGATGTACTTTAAACTCTTATGGTCCGTGAAAACCTCGTATTATGCACCATATAAGTAATGTCGCCATTTTTTCAAGGCGAACACTATAGCTGCTAGCTCTAGGTCATGCGTGGGATAGTTAGCTTCGTGCGGCTTTAGTTTCCTAGATGCATAAGCTATGACTTTCCCTTCCTACATCAGCACAGCTCCTAGTCCTTCCTTGGATGCCTCTGTATAGAGTGCATAAGGCTTATCAGCCTCAGGCAGACTCAACACAGGTGCTGTAATCAACATCCTCTTAAGTTCTTGGAAGCTTTTCTCGCACTTCTCACTCCTAGCAAAAACGACATCCTTCTTCAACAGTCATGTCATTGGTGAAGCTAAAGTAGAGAAGTTTTTAATGAAACGCCGATAGTACCCGGCCAACCTAAGGAAACTTCGTATCTCGGTAATGTTCTCCAATTGTTTCCAATTAGCTACGGCTTCTACCTTAGGAGGGTCTACTTTGATCCCCACTCTGGATATCATGTGACCAAGGAAAGACACCGAGCTCAGCCAAAACTCACACTTACTAAACTTGGCGTAAAGCTTGAATTCCCTCAGCTTCTCTAGGACCAACCTTAAGTGCTCCGTGTGGTCCTCTAGATTCTTGGAGTAGATCAAAATGTCATCGATGAATATAACCACGAACTTGTCCAAGTATGGTTGAAAAATGTGATGCATCAATTCCATGAATACTGTCGGTGCGTTGGTTACACCGAATGGCATTACTACAAATTCGTAGTGGCCATACCGCGTGTTGAATGCAATCTTAGGAATGTCTTCTTCTTTGATCCTCACCTGGTAGTATCCTTGCCGTAGGTCCAACTTCGAAAAGCAAGCGGCGCCTTACAGTTGATCAAACAACTCATCGATCAAGGGTAGAGGGTACTTATTTTTTTATCTTTAGGTTGTTCAATCCCCGATAGTCAATGCATAGCCTCAAGGTTCCGTCTTTCTTCTTGACAAACAACACCGGGGCTCCCCACAACGACGTACTCGGCCGGATGTAGCCTTGCCTTACCAATTCCTCCAATTGCTCCTTTAACTCCTTCAGCTCCGTCGGTGCCATCCGGTAGGGTGTTCTTGACACTGGTTCCGCTCTGGGAATCAGATCCACGGTGAACTCAACTTCCCGCTCAGGGTGTAAGGAAGTGAGCTCAGCAGGGAAAACATCCGAATAGTCTTTTACTACCTCCGTACTTTCCAAGGTACACTGATCCTTAGGTTTGTTCAGGAAGTACGCCAAATATCCCGTACATCCTTTCTTGAGTAACTTCAGAGCTTTAGCACCAGCAATAAGAAATTTCAATTCCTTCGTTCGCTTGCCGTTGAATTCAATTACATCCCGTCTAGGTCTCACAAACTGCACCGTCTTGATCTTGCAGTCCACACGAGCTCTGTGTTTCGACAACCAGTCCATGCCCAAGATCAAGTCATAATCATCCATGGGCAGGATTATAAGGTCGGCCTCCAGAATCTCTTTCCCAACCTTAACTCCACAACTTCCCATTTTCTTGCCTGCTTCCACCACCTTTCCCAAGGGGGAACTAACTACTAGGGTATAAGGCAGCTCATTTCCTTCCCAACCCAGACGTAAAGCACATACTTTACTTACATAAGACTGTGTAGATCCTGGATCTATCAGAACATTAACAAGACAACCCTGGATAGAAAGGTTATCTTCGATCACGGCGGCGTCCGCTCCGACTTCTTCTCGGCTCAGGGCAAAAACTTTGGCCTTTACCTGGGGCTTCAGGCCTCCCACTTCGGCTGGTCCAGTAGCGACGCCTCTATTTCCTCCCATTGGTTAGGCTGGCGTGGTCTGCTCAGTCCTTAAAGGTTTGGGGCAGACGTTTCTCAAGTGTCCCAGGTCTCCGCAATTGAAGCATCTCCTCACACCCCCATTACCCCAGTAGTTTCTTTCGGTGTGGCCCCGCTTCCCACACAGCCGGCAATTCAGGCTGCCTTGCATCGGTCCCGCTACTGGCACTCGAGGCCGCTTACCCCGGTTTCCCCACGGCATAAAGGCTGCAGGTCGCTTATTGCCGGAAGGCCTCATAGGTAGACGACTTGGTTGGAAGGGTCGGTTCACCAGTCGATGCTGATCTTCGTTCTCCGTCCGAGAAGCTGCGTCCATAGCAGCAGTGTACGATGTAGGCAGCGATGGGGCCAATGCTTTCCTCAACTCTGGCCTAAGCCCTTTCACGAATTGCCGGGTGCGCTTCTGCTCTGTGTCTACCAAGCATTTGCAGTACTTGGACAACTGCATGAATCGGGCTGCATATTGGACCACGATCATGCCTCCCTGCCTGAGGGTCTGGAATTCTTCCTCCCTCTTCTCAGCCACCCATCGAGGAATGTACTCGGCTCGGAAAGCCTCCGTAAAATTGTCCCACGTCCATTCCTGCTCCTCCTTATCCCAATCATCCCGTACCCGCTGCCACCATACTCGAGACTGTCCCCTCAGCCGAAAAGTAGCAAACTTCACCATCCTCTCTTCCGAGTACTGCAAAGTAGCGAAGATGTCCTCCATCTGCTCAATCCATTACTTGGCTTTCTCATCCTGTTCCACCTCCCCCTGGAATGTGGGAGGCTGGAACTTCAGGAAATGCTCCAAAGCCTCATCCTCTCCCCACGGTGGTTTCTTGGCCACCTTGTCCACTCTTTCAGTCAAGTTCTGTAGGATCGAGGCCATCTTGTCAAAAGCCTGACCGATGGTCACATCCTGTGACCTCTCCGAAGCCAATTCCTGCTCGCGTGGCAGGTGCTCCTCCACGTCTGGGGTGGAACGATCATCTGCTCAAATTCTAGGGTGGAGGATGCACTCTCCTGCACCGTTCTGCTATGCACAACTGTTCGATGCCTTGGTGCCATCTTAATCACATTCACTCAGGGTCAGTTAGTTACCAAGGGGGAAAAGAATATGCTTAGATGCATAATCAGTTGATAGCAATGTACTCATCTAAAAGAGAATGTGATGATAACGTGCAGAGGTAAATCAAGTAATAAACGGAACTCATGCTTGTCATATAAACCATTCTTTGTAGAAAAGAAGGGGTTATCTCATACCATACCCTTTTTGTTTAAAATGATAAATAAGCCCTATGAGCCACATGCTCCCTTAAAAGAAATAAACAAACAAAGGTATGCAAATCCCAAAGAAAGAAAAGTAAAAGCTGCTGGTCTTCTATGTTCGACTCTCCCAAGTTTCAACAGAAGTATCGGAGTCGTCAGAGGCCGGTTCCACGAGCCACCCCACGGAGCTATCGGGTCTCCCTATGTAGTCCCTTGTGAAACCAACACTCCCACTTGGCTACCCTGACTCACCCTCTCGGCCTTTCTTGGCTCTCATGGCCGTCTCATAGAGCTCATCCAACGCTAACCTCACCGCACCCTTAGGCGCAGGCCTCTCACTCCCAAAGTCAGATGGATCAACCAACCCCTTTCTCCTTAGCATGGCATCTATGCCCAGTCCATATTGGAGTCCACACCCCTTAGGACTCTCTTCCAGCTTCCTCTTTCCCGCATCTACCCCTCCTAGAGCTGACTGCCTAAGGTCTCTCTCTCCCGAGACACCCTCATCTCTCGGCGTATATCCCTCACCACTGGACCCTTTAGCGTTATGGCAAGTAGGGGTCCTACCAACTTCCCCTATCACGAGGTCCGGGGAACCTCCATTACCTCCTCATCCTCTCCTTCTACCCCAGCCATCTCTCCCTCATTCTTATCGTCTCCCTCATTCCCTAGCTCATCTATCTCTCCCTCACTCAGCTCCGTCATCTCCTCATCTCCCTCATCTTCCCCTAAGCTCTCCTCGACCTCTATCTTCGTCTCAACCCCCGGGTCGTCTAGCACTGACGGCTCACGCTCTCTCTCTGAAGCGTACGCGGGTGGATCAGCTACGGGTAGTGGGGCAGGTGGATTCCCGCAGCTAGCTGGCCAGTCTCTGATAGCCGATACAACTCTTTTAACCATCCTATAAACAAAAGAAAAAAAAATTAGCATCAGATCAGAATACTTAAGAAAATAGAACCCCATAAGTCAAGTAATTGCCTAAACCTTGTATTTGATACCACTTGTAACACCCCACGACTACATGCCCTAAAAGGGCGGGGATGTCGCCCCGTCCCATAGGAAAAGGGGTCTTTAGAATGAGGTATAAAATATAAAGGCAATCTCTAAAGGAATCAACTTAGATAAATAAAGAAATACTCTTATTACATCAGGCTCAACTTGGAGCAAAATGAAATAAAACAAATATTGTTCAGAAGTATAAATGACAAAAGTCTCCTAGAACAGCATAGGAAAAATAGCCGAAGCCTCAACTATTAAGCCCCGTTGCCTCAACACAATCTATCTCCTGAAAACATGATGTAAAACAGTGTGAGAATAAATCTCAGTAAGTCGTGTGTGTGCACATGGTGTTTTGAATAGTACGTGTATGCAAAGTGCAAAACGTTTGTAGAAATAATTTGGCAAGTCATAAACAATCTCTTTTCACAAGGAGTGGGTTTTTCTCATTGTCACACTTTGTACAAAATAAATCCTCCACTCGAATAAACAGTCATGTCACCACACGTTGGGCTCCATGGGAACAAAATGGCCAAGGCACCACACTTTGTGCACCTTGTCCGGACCAGATTACCACACGTTGGGCGTTCTGATCGAGGTGAGTGTACAGCTCACCGGGTGAGATACTCCTCCATCTCTACACCCAACAAAACCATCCGGGTGTCCATGCCGGGAATATAAATAATACCATACCAGGTACAAATGCTAGATCAGACTGGCCTGACCAACCAACACTGTTGCCTTTTCAAGCAGAGTTCATCTTCTGGAGGTGGCCTCCTGCCAAAAGACTTACTCTAGCCCTCCAAGACTAGTATTGTTAGCCTACCCTTATTGAGTACTCAACGAACATATCCGTCAATTCCTGATTCAAAATATCTCCACACCTTAGCTTTGTACAACGTGATTTTTCTCTAAAAGAGTTTTCTAAAAATTTAGGAAAGAATAGTTTTCTTGATAAAATCGTTAGTTTGACAAAACCGTTTAAAGAATAATCATCCACGTTTACAACCCAAATAACCATAGTTCAACAATAGTTTTACTAAGCTTCACAACATAGACTTGCCATCACAACATTTAACAAAAGCGTTTATACAAGGACTTAACATCACAATATTTAACAAAAGAGTTTATGCAAGGACTTACTTGATATGCCTCAGATAAATGTGATAAATTCACGGCTTGCTTTCCTCAATTATCCTCCTAATCTAAACCATATAATATCATGATCAGGGTCTCAATTAATTCAAACATGCTCTAATCTCATTTATTTTCACAACAATTCGCAATCCCCTATTTAATTCTAAGTAAACTATTCAATCCCCAAAGATCATATACCACGACCACATGTTCATCTCGCTAATAAACACCATTAAACTTTACTTTCGGCATCAGGGGTGGGTATTCCTTTACCTTGCGACAACCGGGTAATGAGGTCTCGATGCTCCTATGGTGATCGTTCCGAGTTCGCTTGAGAAGAAGAGAAAAGCTACCTTCTATGCTCCACTTGTCCGAAAATTAAAGAAGAAGATGAAATCAGCCTCTATGGGGCGTGATTTAAGGGAAGATGAAGGAGAAAAGAATCATTAGAGAAAATGGCATCAAGAGGTTGAGAGGATTTTTGCTTACCTTAAGGTGTGTTCGATTTTGCTTAGAGTAGTTCTTGAGTTTTCATAAATTTGTAGAGAGAAGTTGCTGAAATTTTTGTGTAGAATGGAGAGGGTAGATGGTTGCTATGATTTAGAGTTGGAGAAGATTGTTTTAGGGTTAGATGGTGATGTTTAGAAAGACTCCTAATAGCTTTAGGTTTCTTGGACAGCAAGGGCGAAAATTTCAGCTTGTGATGTCTCTCCTTGCTGCCGATTTTAGGTTAGTTTAAGGGGAGAGAATAATATGCAATTTTCACCCCTAGGCTGACCGACATAATACTCAAGAGAAGGGTTGAGTGTGTTCAGAGTTTGGGCCAAACAAGGAAAAGTTTGTGTGGATGTTGATGACTGAAAATCCTGTGCAAGCTGTGCGAAAATTCTGTGCAAGAGTAACAAGTTTTGGACAGTTTTGGCTGCTATAATTCTGCCAAAATTTCCAAGGGAAAATTGGGGGTTTTGGGTGCTGGAAATATCTTGATCAGCTGGGGTTTTTCGGTGGGTTATGTGTGCAGAATTTCGGTAGGAATAGGAACACAACAGCTGGCCGAAATTCCTACACAAAGCTGCCGAAAATCCTGTGCACAAGCTGGACGAATTTCAGTGATTTTGTGTGAATAAAATTCTGGTTTTGTGCAGCTAAGGTAACCTAAATTGATGAGGAGTATTTAGGTGTTTTGAGCTAGGGTTTGAAAAGTTAGATTGTGACTAAAGATTCTGGAATTTTCGGACAGCTTGTGGTGACACAAAGCTGCCGAAATTCTGCTAGGATAAGGAAGAAAATCCTAGTTGAATTTGGATTGAAATAAAAGTCTAATTTTCTAATGGATTTAGGATAAGATCTCCTAGCTTTGGAAGAGTTTGAGTTGAGCTAAAGTTCCTCTAAGAAGTGGCGGCACAATCTGGAATTTTTTTTTTCCAGATTTTTAGCTAACATCCTATGATTAAAATCAACAAGGTTTCCTACTAGGAAAAGGACTCTTTAATTCCAACTATCCATGGTAACATCCATTAAGCTAAAATCAAGCTGGAATTTTATTTATTAGGTAAAGTTTTTTCGAAAATCCTAAAGGATAAAAGCTGGAAATTAAAAGTAAACTTCATTCACATCAAAGTCCTTAAATTTAGGGAATAAATATACAGACTTATTTCCTTGGAATAATGACACTAAAATTTCTCTAGGTTTGCTAGATCTCTTTCGGCCAAGACATGGAAACTCTAAGGGAAGGAATTTTCAAGAAGAAGAACTAACTTCACAAAAAGTAGGATTCGAACTCAGGTCACCAAAGGAAATCACCAACCTCCCCGCTATTCCAAAACAACTCCAATACTAATTTTTTTTTCCCACAATCAGTTCTCACCACCCTAATACTCATCCTTCCAAATCTTCGACCAAACCTCCCTTATCCAAATCTTTAACAACACAACTATTTCACATCAATTAATTCAAATGCAAGAGCAACGGAAAAATTCACATGCATCCTTGCAAGTAAAATAATTCTAAGCTACCACATAAAATGAAAAATGCTATGCAATGCATGACTTTTCCCGATAGTCAAAGGTGGTTTTGGGCGGGGTATTACATGGTCTCTCTTATAGTACTATAATTATAGAGACCATACTATTACTACTATAGTGTGGATGGATACCATCATACTTAAGTATGAGTTGGTGGTCTAGCTAAGCTAAGGTTTTATACTTTGATGTATGTTGGGTGAGATTTCTTTTGTGAGATCAATATCCTTGTATATTAGGTGTACTACTCCAGTTAGTTAAGGCGGACTCAAGCAACATAGTTTCTTTGCTTTACTTAGTGAAGTTAAATCACCCCCGTGTGATTGTCCAGGATAATCTAATGATCTAGGGCCTTGGAAACGTGACTCTAGAATGTGTGCTTTTGGATAGCTTTTAATGATAAGCAAGTACATTCAAGTGAGTCATGGATTATCGAAATAGAGACCTAAGGATGGTAGATATCTTTGAGATGGGTGTTACAAAGAGGGGTATTTTCGTTATTTCATCTGTAGGTTCGAGACATTACTTTAATAATATTATTTTTGGGGTCAATATTTCTATATGGTGATAGATGAAGATATTTAAAATGATAAAATATGACTATTTAATAGTAAGGGCATTTTGGTCATTTTAGTAGTTATGAATAATATGTCTCTTGGTCCCCGGAGTAGCTCACGTTGCCTTGGTGTTATTTGGACATAATCTGGGCTTAATGGATAATTATTTGGAAGAGAAATAAAATTTATTCTAAGAGTCTAATTAGAATTAATTAATTAGTCTTAGGTTTTAATAAGGCCCAGAAAAGATAATTAACTAATTAAGAGAATTGGGCTGGAATTAATTAATTAATTTGACTGATATATGTTGACATATATTAAGAGTCCAATTAGAATTAATTAATTAGTCTTGAGTGTTTAATAAAGCCCCAAAAAGTAATTAATTAATTAATAGGATTAGGCTAGTCTTGGATTAGTTCTGGAGCACAGCACTAAGCCCATTAAAGCTTAATGTTTTTGGCCATTAGGGCTCAATAAAGCCCTACGGCTGGCTGAAAATATGAAAAAAGAGGAGGAAAAACTGAACGTGGTTTTTTCTACCTCTCAAGTGTGCTATCTCTCCCTTTCTCTATGGCTTTTGTTTTTTCTCTTCCTTCTTTCTTGAAGAGTGTTTGATTATCTAAAAGGAGCTGTCACAAAGCTAATCCAAGAGCAAGGTAGAGTCATACTCTGGAAGACATAGAGAAGAATCTTGGAGACGCTTGATGCGTAGGAGTAGAAGTTTGGTGGGAGTTCCTGTTGAACAGCAAGCAACTTCTTCTCCCCCTCCAATGCAAGAAGTTTCAGTGAAACCCGTCCCTACGTTGGTTATTCTATGACCAATAAGGAAAAGTATGTAGTCTTTGCTAGATGTGGCTCAGGAAACTGAAAATTTTTCATTGCATTTTTCCTTTGATAGTTTTTCGCGATTCCTTCTAATGGTGTCAGAGCCACGATTTTCATCTCGGAGCATGTACTAGTGTTAAAACTGAACAAATGTGGTTCATTTACTTTTGAAAATGATTTTTTTTTTTTTGGTGATTTTATGTGATCCCTCATACATTGGTTTCTAGAGTTTATGTATGCCTCGCGATTAGAGGCATAGGATCATGTGTTCTATTGGTTTTTTTCCCATTGATTTTTTGGTTTTAAGTAGATTCGATGTACGCCTCGTGGTTAGAGATATAGGAACTTGTAAAGGCATATTTTTATGCTTGGCTTGGCATTTCTTTGTATTCTTTTAATTTGTAAGTTTTGGGGACTGGAAGAACGTGATTGCTGGAATTGTGAGGGGAAAAAGTGGTTGAAAAGCTTGATTTTTTATAGAAATTAGCAAACTCCAGAGTTGATCCAGTGCCAGGTGGGCTGATCGGACCAGGTGCCAGGTCCACTCTACTCAGCTGGGATTTTTAGGGAAAAGTAGATTGGACTTAGTGCCAGGTGGGCCCAACAGACCAGACGCCAGGTCCACTCTGCCCATAGACAGTTGTGCGCAAATTTTGTCCAAGAAATAGGATAGCACTGCTGATGTTTTGTTCCTCAATTTTTCCTTGATGTAATCATGTTTTGAAACTATTGTATGAGATTAATTTTCTACAATAGTTTTATTTTTCTATGGATGAATAATTTGCATAGAAATGAATAGTAAAAAATGGAACCATCTTAGGATAAAACAAGATCATTAATTTTTAATTTATGATGTTTAATCCATTGTTTGGTCAGTTAGGAATAAATGAATAGTTTGAGCATGAAAAAGTTTACTTTTGTTATTGTGCTTATTTTGTTTTTGTGATCAAATGCGCGAGTCCTTATGAGACCAAAGTCTTGCTAGATAGGATAGTTTTTGATAAAACTTTTTAATCTAAGAAACTTTAAAAATAAAAGAGTTCATGGTTTATTTTCTTAAAGGGTTTAATCCTTAACATTGAGAATAATGTTTAACTTAAGGTTATTTAATAAAGTTTTACTTGGTTATTAACTTAGAATAGTAAAATAAATTGATAGTTTATTTTCTCAAAGGATTCAATCCTTAGCATAGAGAATAATATTAAATTGTAGATTTTTACTATAGTTAATGAAACTATAAGATTATATAAAATGTTTTTGGGCTTAAAACTCTACTTCCAAAAAAATATTAAGTGGGAGAGGGGTTCCAACGACCCCATGGCTTCCATCACAATTCTCATTAGACATAGTGGATTCTCTCGTGTCATTCTGATTATGACCTCCTATAGGATGGATTTTCACAAGTATCTAGAACTAATGGAAGAGTAAACTTAAAAGCCTAGGGTATTTGCTAGGATTGACCTACCTGCGCTAGAGGTTTTTAGCACTAGATTACCCATAGGTAGTGTGAATTAGTGGCCATCCTATCGGTGAAGCTTCTTCTAGACCATTACCTATTTTAGAAAGTTTTGATTCGTGATGATTATACACTTAACTTAGGATGCTATTAATCTTCTTACGAAGCTCTGTTAGTTTTTGTAAGAGCCAAACTATTAATATTATTGATAATAGTTTTAAGAGTTATCTATTATCAAAGAAATAATATAAAAAAATATGCATTTTTATTTCTTGAAAACTAAATGAATGTTTTTTGCAATATTTTAGAAATATCTGGTTTTAGTTCATTGTCAATCATTCTCAAGAAGAATAAGTTGACAGGCCCAAATTATGTAGACTGAAAAAGGAACCTGAACATAGTACCTACTATTGAGGAATACAAGTATGTTCTTATAGATCCCTGTTCAAATCCACTAACCAGGATTGAGAGGCCGAAAAGGCATAGAAGAAAGCTAATGAGATGGCTATATGCTACATGCCGGCTTCCATGTCTAGTGTGCTCCAATCTAAGCAAGAGCACATGACCACTGTGTATGACATGAATTTGTCATTGCGTACTATATTTGCTGACAAGAGCATGCCCGCAAGGTAGGAAGTTCTTAGGGTAATCATGAACACTAGGATGGTTGGGGGCATCGGTTTAAGAGTATCTGTTCAAGATAATTGCTTACTTTGAGGAGGCCGAGGTCCTAGACGCGATAATAGATCCTGAGAGCCAAATTGACATGATTCTTGAAACTCTGCCTTATTCATATTCTCCGTTCAAGTTGAACCAAAACATGAACTGTTGGATAGTATGCCCTCTTAGACTTGGTTCTGATGTAAAATCAAATATTTTAATAAAAGAATTTATTTATAGACATCGTTTGTGAATTTACTTTTTATTTGTGCACAATTTCGTGGAACAGACCCATTATGTTTAAATAAGTGATCCATGTGAATGGTAATCTTTCATAGTAAGGTATGAATCATGGGTTATTTAACACATAAACATTTGTTCTTAGCCTATTGATGAGAATGAGAATCTCATCATGTTTAGGTTATTGTGTTATGAATTCCAACAGGGAATGGTTTACTTTTAGCCAGTGAGTAGTCCACTCACTTCATGACATAAGCGTATTTCGAATATATAGGACATGACCTATAGTAGTGGTTTCTAAAAGTACTATATGGTGGAAACCTAGACTATTACCGCTACATCATGGACTAGTACTCTACGATTTGAGTATGAGTTGGTAGTCTGACGAAGCTGGAAGCATATACTTTGATATGCTATAGTTGAGGTTCTATAGTAGAACCAATATACTTGTGTATTGGGTGTATGTAACTAGTTAGTTAAGACAGATTTGTACAAGATAGTTTCTGCACAATATTGCCCTTTGTGGTTGTCCGAATGAGCTAAAATGTCCAGGGCCCTGGGAAACATGACTCGGATGATTGCTTTAAGGTAGCTCCCTTGGAAAGTGGAAACACTCCAGGAAGTCATGGATCATTGGACTAGAAGCCTAAGGATGGTAGATGTCATTTAGAGGGATGTTGGTATACTTCTTCCTCTCTAAATGTACGGCGATAGGTAGAAGGGTATTTTAGTCATTTCACCTGTAGGTCGGAGACTTTGCTAACACATAATTGTCCTTGGGGTCAATATTTCCTTATGGTGATATTAGGAAATATTTAAAATGCAAAATATAACTATTTATATAGTAAGGGTATTTTGGTCATTTTAGTAGCCAAAGCGATGTGTCTTTTTGGTCATTGAAATAGCCCGTAAGTCCTAATTAATTTTGGGTTGAGGAATTGGTCTCAGTTAAAGAGGATTTTATTTTATTTTATTTTATTCAGGAAGTCTAATTTATTATTAGACTGGAATAAAAATAAATAAAGAAAGAAAAAGGAGTTGAGAGAAATTTGTTTGGTTTAACTGGCTAATTAATTATTCAGGGTCTAGGTCCAGTGTTGAATAATTAGAAAATTAACTTGGGCTTAAACTAGAGGGAAATAATTAATGCGTAATTATTTATTGAGTTATTTATATAAGCCCAAGAAATAAATAATTAAAGTTTAATTATTTTGGTTCATTTGGGCTCATTAATTATTTATTGGGTTATTTCTACAAGTCCAAGAAATAAATAATTAATATTTATTATTTTGGACTTTTTGGGTCTAAGAAAAATAATAAATATTATTTTGGCCCAATACCTTGGACCATAGGATTTCTTCCAGATACGGTTCAGATGAGTTTAGAGTTAAGCCAGACTTACTCTGTTGATAACATCCAGGTGTTTGAAATATTATATCCCGGGGGATATTGTTATCAGATAATGGAGACCTAGTTTTGGCTAACTATAATTCAAGCCTCTTGGAAGAGAGAAACCCTAATTCTCCCTATGTTTTCTCTACCTCTCGTGAGTCTCTCCCTCTCGTAGGTCTCTCTCTCTCATCTCCTTCCCTCCTCTTGTTCTTGGTGCTTTGCTAATCAATAGCAGGAGAACCAAGAAATATTGGGACCACTCTTCTTCACCCTTTGTTTCACCAATAAGGATTGAGGTAGTGGAATATCCCGTGAGCCGAAAAACTTGGCGTTCATATAAACAAAGCAAAGTAGGAGGTTAGCGAGATTTCAACTGGAAGCTTCATCAAGCAGATGAGAAGAGGCTGTTCCTATGGTTCAATCCGTTCTTCCACAACCTAAGAGGTTTAAAGCACGCAAAGGTAATATGGTCTTAATGCTTCTGAGCTACTATTAAGCCAAAGTTTTTTTGCTCTCTGTTTTTTTTTTTTTTTGTTCCCGAGCATGCTCCTCTGTTTTCTAGAAACCATCAAAGTGGTATCAGAGACATGTGTTTTAATCAACTTAGGGAGGATTTTTGTTAATAAAAATGGAGAAAATCATTGTTTGGTGCTTAAACCTCTGATCCTTCATTATTTTGGTATGGGATAGGTAGTTTTGTAAGCTTCACAGTAGAAGCATAGGCTACTGTAAAATTTTATGCTTTCATGGAACGATCTTGTAAACCCAATTTGGAAGGGTATAGATGAATGTGGTTTTGGTTTGGATGAGTTTTTGTGTTGAAAAATGTCCAAAGAAGCTGCAGAACGAAGCAGTAGAAAAAAGCAGAAGAAACTGGAAAAAATTTCACGTGGAGAAAAAATGAGGAAGAAGGTCATTGTTGCTAAGCCACTGTCCAAGCCTTATTTCAAAAGGCTAAGTTGGAGAGGGGTTCCAACGGCCCCACAGCATCATGATCATCATTATAGATCGTGAGTCCCCTCGCGTCACCCTGGGAGTGAACCCGTATAGGATGAGGATACCACAACGATCTAGATCTAATGGAGGGATATAATTAATAACTTAGGGCACGTACTATGATCGA
This sequence comes from Voacanga thouarsii, assembly GCA_026120185.1. Classification (NCBI taxonomy): domain Eukaryota; kingdom Viridiplantae; phylum Streptophyta; class Magnoliopsida; order Gentianales; family Apocynaceae; genus Voacanga; species Voacanga thouarsii. Next base: position 1,458,166 of record JANUWF010001152.1, read on the forward strand.
CCAGCCCACGTTGGAGATTATAGTATGAGGTATGTCCATAGGAAATGAGAGGAAACGACCATCCTCTCGATGGAGTTATCTTCTAGACTATCATTACCTAGAAGGAAAATTAATTTGTGGTGGTTAATACACTTAGCTTAAGGAACTGTTAATCTTCCTAAGAAGCTATGTCAGATTTCCTAAGAGTCAAATTATTTTCAGTGCATAAATTTATTTTTCTAAAACTAAATCTTTTCTTTTATTTTTCAATTTTTTCAGAAATTGTGGGAGGTTCTTTTAGTCCATTGGCCATTATTCTCAGGTAGAATAAGTTAACGGGTCCAAACTATATGGATTGGAAGAGGAACCTGGACATAATACTCACAGTTGAGGAGTATAAGTATGTTTTTTACGAGACTTGCCCTGTGATCGAAGAAGGTTCCACCACTGAAGAGCGAGAGGTTGAGAAGGCGTGGAAGAAGGCTGACGAAATGGCACGTTGCTATATGTTAGCCTCCATATCTAATGTGTTCTAGTCAAAACACGAGTACATGGCTTCTATGTATGACATTAGTCAGTCATTGGCCACTATGTTCGTGGACAAGAGCCGGCCCGCAAGGCAGGATGCTCTTCGGACTATAATAAACACTAAGATGGCTGATGGAGCATCAGTCGGAGACCATATACTCAAGATGATTGCTTCTTTCGAGGAGGCAGAAATCTTAGGGGCTGTCATTGACCCCAAGAGCCAAGTGGACATGGTTCTTGAATCTCTACCGAGTTCTTTTACTCAGTTCAAGTTGAATTACAACATGAACAAATTAAACATTAGTTTAACTAAGTTAATGAAGGAACTTTAGATGGCAGAGAAGGTTATGAAGCCACAATCAAAGTCTATGATTGCTAAGGCTTTTTCCTTAAGAACTGGGCCCAAGCACAGAAAGTTCAAAAGAAAGGAAGGGGAACGCAGTAGCCCAGCCCAAGACCTTGCCCAGGGATAAACCAAAGGGGCAAGTGCTTCAAATGTGGGAAGAAGGGACACAAGAAAAAGGAGTGTCTAGATCTTCAAGCCAAGAGAAACCCCATAGGTAATATTTTCTATCGTGAGTCTATATCAATGGTTGGATCAATTTCCACTTGGATTGTTGATTCAAGAGTCACTGATCATATCTGTAATTCCTTGCAAGGGTTTAGAAAGATTGGAAGACTCAAGAAGGGTGAACATGGGCTACACGTGGGAAATGGAGCACAAGTCTGGGTCCTTGCAGTAGGAGAGCTGAATCTTATTTTTTATTGTAATAGAATAGTGGTTTTAAAAGATATTTTATATGTACCCAGATTTCATCAGAATTTGATTTCAGTTGCAAAACTAATAAATCAAGGATATTTTATATCTTTCCATTCCGGTATTTCTATCAGTAGTGATGGAGAAATTTTTATGTACTGGGCACATGTATGAAAATCTATTCTTCTTAAACCCAATTAACAATCAATTAAATAACGCTCAGTCTGAACCTTTAATTAAGAAGAGAAAGACTAATGTCAATGACTCATACCTTTGGCATCTAAGGTTGGGTCATATCAACTCAACTAGGATTCAGAGGCTAATCCATGATTGGCCTTTGAGCTCATTGAGATTGGAAAATTGGCCTGAATATGAATCTTACTGAAGGGAAAGATGACCAAAAGGTCATTTACACCAAAGGCGAATAGCGCTAAGGAGGTATTTAGTTTTGTTCACACTGATGTGTGTGGTCTATTGTTTATACCAACTAGAGGAGGTTTTGAGTACTTCATCACTTTCACGAATGATTGTACAAGGTATGGTTACATTTACCTAATGAGATGCAAGTCTGACTCTTTTTGACAAGTTTAAGGAGTTTAAGGTTGATGTGGAGCTTCGGACAGGTAAATTAATCAAAATCTTGCAATCGGATCGTACTGGAGAGTACCTTCTGGGTGAATTGAAGGACTACATGGTACATCATGGGATAGTATCCCAGCTCTCTGCATCAGGGACACCCTAGCAAAATAGAATAGTTGACAGAAGGAATATGACATTGATGGAAATAGTCTGAAGCATGATCTCTCATGCTACTCTTCCAGTGTCCTTTTGGGGATATGCCTTGGAAAGCGGCATATATTCCGAACTTGGTGCCTTCCAAGTTAGTACCTATGACTCCCTATGAGATGTGGACTGGGGGTAAGCCTAGTTTGAATCATTTTAGGATATAGGGTTCTCTAGCTTATGTACTGCTCAAGGGAGGCAAGTTTGGAATCAAGATTAGAATTATGCTATTTTGTTGGGTATCCAAAAGGGACAAAGGATAGTTACTTTTATCATCCTAAGAAGTGAAAAGTACTAATTAGTACCGATGCTAGATATTTAGAAGATGATCAAAGTGCTTCCACAAAAGGTTCAACTAGGTTGGAACTTGAGGAGAGGTTATCTACAGAATCAACTTCTTTTGACCCGATTGTGGAACAAGAAAAGGCACAGCCTCGAGAGCCTGTACAAATGGAGCCTCGTCATAGTGGGAGAATGTATAGGGTTCTGGATAGATGGACTGGAGAAGGTTTTGAGCTGGTCTCTGACTATCAGGAATAAGACCCTACTAGATACAAGGAGGCTATTGTTGATGCCGATGCAAATCTACGGCATAAAATAATGAAAGCCGAGATTGATTCTATGTACTTCAATCAGATTTGGGATCTTGAAGCTTCACCTGAAGGGATAAAATCCATTGGGTGTAAGTGGGTGTACAAGAGAAAGAGGGGAGCTGATGGGAAGGTGGAAACTTTCAAAGCTAGGCTTGTGGTGAAAGGGTATATTCAGAAAGAGGGGATTGATTATGAGGAAACATTTTCCCTAGTAGCTATGCTTAAATCCATCCGTATCCTCCTTACCATCGCATATTATTATGACTACGAGATATGGCAAATGGATGTTAAGATGGCTTTTTTAAATAGCCATCTTAGCGAAGACATCTACATGTCCCAACCAGAAGGCTTTATTGCTGAAGGCCAAGAACATATGGTCTGCAAGCTTAAGAAGTTTATTTTTGGACTTAAGCAGGCATCGAGAGTATGGAACATTCGTTTTGATGAGACTATAAAGTCTTATGGTTTTATTCAAAACGAGGATGAACTATTCGTGTACAGGAAACTTGAAGGCATTAATGTGGTTTTTCTTGTCTTGTATATGGATGACATTCTACTTATTGGAAATGATGTAGGGTCATTGTCATCTACAAAGGTTTGGTTGTCTAGTCAATTCAGTATGAAGGACTTGGGAGAAGCCATCTACATTCTCGGGATTAGACTTCTTAGAAATTGGAAGCACAGAATGTTAGGATTATCTCAAGTAGCATACATTGACAAAATGCTGGCCAAGTATAGCATGGACTCATGCAAGGGAGCTCTAATCCCTTGCAGACATGGATTGTCATTTTCTTCAAGGGACTGTCCTAAGTCTCAAGAAGAAAAGGACAGAATGAGTAGGATTCCCTACGTTTTGGCTATGGGAAGTCTCATGCACGCAATGCTGTGTACTAGGCTAGATATTTACTTTATCGTAGGTGTAGTTAGTAGATATCAGTCAAACCCTGGGGAGGTTCATTGGCATGTTGTAAAGCATATTCTCAAGTACCTCAAGGGAACGAGAGATTATATACTGGTTTACAGGGCTGATGACTTGGTTTCTACAAGATACATAGACTCAGACTTCTAGGCGGATAAGGATGAACGAAAATTCACTAGTGGATTTGTCTTCACCTTATTTGGAGGAGCAATTTCATGGAGGAGTATCAAGCAATGTTACATTGCTGAATCAACCATGGAAGCTGAGTTTGTGGCAGCTTCGGAGGCATCCAAGGAAGCAATCTGGCTCTGAAAGTTCCTTTCAGAACTTAGAGTCATACCACATATAGACTGGCCAGTTGTGATGTATTGCGACAACACTAGAGCAGTATCGCAATCTAAGGAACCTCGGAACCACAAGAAGGGGAAGCACAACGAGAGAAAGTACCACTTGACCTGGGATTTCATCCAGAGACGGGAAGTCGTGGTGGAACAGATTGTCTTAGAAAACAATCTAGCGGATCCATTTACCAAGCCTTTGGCTTAGAGAGTCTTCAAGAGACACTTAGACGCCATAAAGGTGGGCACCAATGGACTTACTTAGTCTTAGAGTGCAAGTGGGAGATTATTGGATAGTATGCCATCTTAGATAGGGTTTCTGATGTTAATATCGAATATTTTAATAAAAGAATTTTTTTACAGAAATCGTTTGTGATTTTACTTTTTATTTGTGCCATAGGAACAGACCCGTTCTATTTAAATAAGTGATCCATGTGAATGATGGTCTTTCATAGTAAGGTATGAATCACGGGTTATTTAACACATAAACATTTGTTCTTAACCTATTGATGAGAATGGGAATCTCATTATGTTTAGGTTATTTTGTTATGAATTCTAATGGGGAATGGCTTACCTTTAGCCAGTGAGTAGTCCACTCACTTCAGACATAAATGTATTTTGAATACGTAGGACAGGACTTGTAGTAGAGGTTTCTAAAAGTACTATATGGTAGAAACCTAGACTACTACTGCTACAATGTGGTCTAGTACTCTACGACTTGAGTATGAGTTGGTGGTCTGACAAAGCTGGAAGCATATTCTTTGATATACTATAGTTGAGGTTCTATAGTAGAACCAATATACTTATGTATTGGTTGTATGTAACTAATTAGTTAAGATAAATTTGTACAAGATAATTTCTACACAATATTGCCCCTTGTGGTTGTCCGAATGATCTAAAATGTCTACGGTCCTGGGAAAGATGACTTGGATGTTTGCTTTAAGGTAGCTCCCTTGGACAGCGGAAACACTCTAGGAAGTCATAGATCATTGGACTAGAAGCCTAAGGATGGTACATGCCATTTAGAGGGGTGTTAGTATACTTCTTCCTCTCTAAATGTACGGCGATGTGTAGAGGGGTATTTTAGTCATTTCATTTGTAGGTCGGAGACTTTGCTAATGCAGCATTGTCCTTAGGGTTAATATTTTCTTATGGTGATATTAGAAATATTTAAAATGTAAAATATAACTATTTATATGGTAGAAGTATTTTGGTCATTTTAGTAGCCAAGACGATGTGTCTTTTTGGTCCTCGAAATAGCCCGTAAGTCCTAATTAATTTTGGGTTGAGGAATTGGTCTCAGTTAAAGAGGATTTTATTTTATTTTATTTTATTCAGGAAGTCTAATATATTATTAGACTGGAATAAAAATAAATAAAAAAAGAAAAATGAGTTGAGAGAAATTTATTTGGTTTAACTGGCTATTTAATTATTCAGGGTATAGGTCCAGTTTTGAATAATTAGAAAATTAACCTGGGCTTAAAATAGAGGGAAATAATTAGTGCTTAATTATTTATTGGGTTATTTATATAAGCCTAAGAAATAAATAATTAAAGTTTAATTATTTTGGTTCATTTGGGCTCATTAATTATTTATTGGGTTATTTCTACAAGTCCAAGAAATAAGTAATTAATATTTTTTATTTTGGGCTTTTTGGGTCCAAGAAAAATAATAAATATTATTTTAGCCCAATAGCTTGGACCCTAGGGTTTCTTCCAAATACAGTTCTGATGAGTTTAGGGTTAAGCCAGACTTACTCTGTTGATAACATCCGGGTGTTTGAAATATTATATTTCGGGGGATATTGTTATCAGATAATGGAGACCTAGTTTTGGCTAACTACAATTTAAGCATCTTGGAAGAGAGAAATCCTAATTCTCCCTAAGTTTTCTCGACCTCTCGTGAGTCTCTCCTTCTCGTGGGTCTCTCTCTCTTGTCTCCTTCTTTCCTCTTGTTCTTGGTGCTTTGCTAATCAATAGCAGGAGAACTAGGAAAGATTGGGACCACTCCTCTTCACCCTTTGTTTCACCAACAAGGATTAAGGCAGTGGAATATTCCATGAGCCGGAAAGCTTTGTGTTCATGCAAACAAGGTGAAGTAGGAGGTTAGCGGGATTTCAACCGGAAGCTTCATGAAGCGGACGAGAAGAGGCTATTCACATGGTTCAATCCATTCTTCCACAACCTAAGAGGTTTAAAGCACGTAAATGTATGGTCTTAATGCTTCCATACTACTATTAAGCCTAAGTTTTTTTGCTCTATGTTTTTTTTGTTCCCGAGCTTACTCTTCTGTTTACTGGAAACCATCATGGACATGTTGGATATGAATCTCACGGAGCTTATGATAAAGTTGTATGCGGCAGAGAAGATCATAAAGCCCATGTCAAAGGTTTTGGTCTCTCGTTCTACTTCTTCTTCTGGAATTAAGGGAAAGCCTAAGGAATTCATAAAGAGGAAGGTCTAGAACAAAGCAAGGGTCCAGCCCAAAGCATCTGGTCTTGCTAAGCCCAATGGGAAGCCCAAAGGCAAATGCTTCAAGTGTGGCAAGGAGGGGCATTGGAAGAAAGATTGTCCAGACATCTTAGCCAAGCCTACTTCAGGTATTGATCTATACCTAGAGTCTATTTTGATGGTTGGATCAACGTCTTCCGGATAGTTGATTCTGGAGCCACTGGCCATGTTTGTAACTTTTTGCAGGGGTTCAAAAGCACAAGGAAACTCAGCAAGGGTGAGCATGGACTTCAGGTAGGCAATAGAGCAAGAATATAGGCTGAAACACTTGGAGATCTTGAGCTTATTTTTTTATTATAACAGGAAGTTAATTTTAAAAGATATTTTAAATAAAATTTGATTTCAGTTTTCAAATTGATGAATCAAGGATATTCCGTTTCTTTCTATTCTGATGTTTTCAGTAGTAGAGATGGTAATTTAATTGGTACAAGAAACATGTATGAAAATCTTTTTTATATACATCCTATTCGAAATTAAGTGAACAATATTCAAATTGAACTTGATAATAAAAAGAGAAAGGCCATATCAAATAACTCGTATTTATGATATCTAAGATTGGGACATATAAATTCCAATAGGATCCAAAGGCTAATCCACGATGGGCTTTTAGGTTCATTGAGACTGGAAGAATGGCCTCAATGTGAATCTTGCCTTAAAGATAAAATAAGCAAAAGGTCCTTTACTAAAAAGGTGGATAGAGCCATGGAAATACTTGCACTAGTTCATAAGAATGTTTGTGGTCCGATAGCTACATTAGCTAGAGGAGGCTACGAATACTTCATCACTTTCACAGATGATCACACTCATTCTGGATATATTTATCCGATGAGTTGCAAGTCTGACTCTTTTGATAAATTCAAAGAGTTTAAGACTGAAGTGGAGTGTCAAACAGGTAAATTAATTAAAACATTGAGATCGGATCATGGTGGAGAGTACCTTCTCAATGAGTTTAAGGACTACTTGGTACATCACGGTATAGTATCTCAGTTAACTGTGCTTAGGACTCCCTAGTAGAACGAAGTACCTAAGAGAAGAAATAGAGCTTTGATGGAAATGATCAGAAGCATGATGAGTCATGCATCTTTTCCTATTTCTTTTTGAGGGTATGCCTTAGAAACAACGGCATATATTTTAAACTTGGTACCTTCTAAATCAGTATCTAGGATACCCTGTGATACGCCAATCCCATATGAGATTGGGATAAGAAGTGTGAATGGTATATAATGATGGGCCTATGTATCCATTGTCAACTTGAGATATCCATTTTGGCCCAACGAGGATGGCGGCTAAGTAGTTGACCGTGGGTGCTACCAGGTCCATAGTCGCGTTCCCGGGTCGGCTGGCATGGGGGTTAACATTTGGTATTAAAGTGTGGTGGGAGCCACCTCTAGAATCCCATGCCACTTGGTTGGTATTGGGTTTGGCCCCTAAAGTATGGGCCTAGCGAGGATGCTTGGGCCTAAATGAGGGGTGAATGTGATACCCCATTCCCATATAGGATTGGGGTGAGAAGTGTGAATAGATATAAGAATGGGCCTAAGTACCCATTGTCAACTTGGGATATCCATTTTGGCCCAATGAGTACAGCGGCCAAATAGTTGATCGTGGGTGCTGCCAGGTCCATAGTCACGTTCCCGGATCCGCGGGCACGAGGCGTGACATACCCTATGAGATATGGATTGGATAAATGCCCAGTCTAAACCATCTCAAGATATGTGGTTGTCTAACTTATGTGCTGACAGAAGGATGTAAGCTAGAACGAATATCAGAGTTATGCTATTCGTTGGGTATCCAAAGGGAATAAGAGGTAGATATTTCTATCATCCTCAAGAGCATAAAGTACTTGTCGGTACTAATACTAGATACTTAGAGGATAAACAAGTTGTATCCACCATGGGTTCAAGCAGAATAGAGTTAGAAGAGAAGTTGGTCACTAATTCAACTTTAGATACTTCTAACACCCCGATCGAGGAACCAAGGGAAACACTATCAGATGTTTCTATACAAACTGAGTCTCGTCGTAGTGGAAGGATCACAAGAGTTCCAAAAAGCTAGACTAGAGAGATTTATGATCTAATCTCTAATCATCAGGAACATGATCCCATTAGATATGAGGAGGTGACCCAGGCTTGAAGGCCATGCTAAAGAAGGGCGAAGGAGGACAAAGACATAACACATAGCTCCATAAGTGAAGCTCATTTTCAAGAGACTTGAAGGTGCATTTCAAGATTCCAAGCCAAGGATGAAGAAGGTTGTTAAGTAATGGAGCATTAAAAATGGGCCAAGAAGATTAAAGCTTAGACAACAATTGGTATAGAGGGCTAAAGAAGCACAAGAGAAGGCTGAAAGGATAGGAAAAGCAAGGTGTGAGGACGGAAAAATGCACTTGGATCTGGGTACACTTGTACAACTAGCACCAGGTCCACACTAGAACATCATTATTCCATTTGCAGATCACACCTGACGCCAAGTCCACCAGTATACCTGGCGCCAGTTCACTTCGGGTAATGTCCTGTTGTGCTAATTTTTTTTTATTTTGTTTTATTTCATTTGGAATTTAATTCTCACAACTTTGGACTTGTAATCGATATATTTTAGACTTAGGAGATGAATGACTAAGATTACATCTCCCATTTGCTAGATTTAGTTTATTATCTTTATATATGGCTTATTACTCTTGCAATAGACTTTTGAGACTTAGTATATTTTTGGTAGAAAAACCAAATTCTCTCTCGAGAAGAGTTTGTAAGGGATGATTCCTATTTCAAGACCAAATCAAAGGACTTAGTCCTACATTTGATTCAATATCTCTAAACTTTAAAGGGATAATCAGAATCTCTTTCTTTATTCTTTTGTGCTAGTATTTCCCTAGTGTTCTTGATAGGTTGAGTTTTTGTGTGCCTTCAAATCCTATTTTTTTGTTCTAATCTCTTGATATATTAGGGTATTTAGGTGTTTTGAAGTAGGCTCAATTCACTAAATCTCGTTGGGTTAATTGCATTTGCATTTAGTTCTTTGTGTGTGTGAATTTGGTAGGGAGTTGGATAACCAACTCTAGGGTTCTTATTTGCAAATCAAAAGGCTTATGCATTTTTAGCTGTATCAGGAGGCTATTGTTGATGCTGATGCAGACAAATGCCAGCTAGCCATGAATACCGAGATTGAGCCCATTTACCTCAAGTAGGTCTGGGATCTTGTCATTGTGCCCGATGGGATAAAATCCATTGGGTGTAAGTGGGTATACATGAGGAAGAGAAGTGCAGATGGAAATGTTGAAACCTATAAAGCGATGTTGGTTGCTAAAGGTTATACTAAAAAATAAGGGATGGATTATGAGGAAACCTTTTCACCAGTAGCCATGCTTAAGTTTAATTGAATTTTCTTAGCTATCGCATGTTATTATGAGTACGATATTTGGCAGATAGATGTCAAGATGGCCTTCGTAAATGGCTATCTTAGTGAAGATATCTATATATCCCAGGCAGAAGGTTTTGTTGCTAGAGTTTGTAAGTTTAAGAAGTCCATCTATGGACTTAAGCAAGCGTCATGAGCATGAAACATACGTTTTGATAAAACCGTGAAAGCTTATGGTTTCATTCAAAACGTGGATGAACCATGTGTATATAGAAAATCAGACATTGGCAAAGTGATTTTCGTGGTACTTTATGTAGTTGATATTCTACTCATTGGAAATGATGTAGGGATATTGTCATCCATTAATGTTCGGTTATCTAGTCAATTTAGCATGAAAGACATGGGAGAAGCTAGCTACTTTCCAGGCATTAAGTTTTTTAGAAATAAGAAGAAAAGAATGTTAGGCTTATCCAAATTTGCTTACATTGACAAGATATTGGTAAAGTATAACGTGGATCAATGTAAAGGGGCTATTATATCTTTTAGACATAGATTATCCCTATCTTCCAAGTAGTGTCCTCAACACAGGAAGATAAATAGAAAATAAGCATGATCCCTTATGTTTCGACTGTGAGAAGTCTCATATATGCTATGCTTTGTACTAGGCCAGATATTTATTTTGCAGTAGGCAGAATTAGTAGATATCAGTCAAACTCTGGGGAAGCTCACTGGAAAGTTGTAAAGCATATACTCAAATATCTCAAGGAAACGAGAGATTGTATGCTTGTATATCGTGCCGATGATTTGGTTCCTACCAGTTACACAAACATAGACTTCCAGGCAGCCAAAGATAAAAGAAAATACACTAGTGGATATGTATTCATTTTGTCTAGAGGAGCTATTTCATGGAGAAGTATCAAGCAATCTTACATTGCTAATTCTACCATGGAAGCTGAGTACATTGCTGCTTCAGAAGCTTCTAAAGAAACTGTGTGGCTCTGGAAGTTCCTCATAGAACTTAGAGCAGTGCCATACATGGATAGGTCTGCCTCATTTTATTGTGATAACTCTGGAGTGGTGTCACAATGCAACGAACCTCGAAACCATAGGAAGGTCAAGCATATAAATAGGAAGTATCATTTCATCCGGGAGTTCATCCAGAAACAGGAGATTATGGTTGATCAGATTTCCTTTGTCAACAATCTAGCGGATCCCTTTAGCAAGCCTTTGACAAAAAAGGTATTTTGCAGACACTTAGATGTTATAGGGGTAGGTACTTATAGACTTTCTTAGTCTTTGTAGTGCAAGTAAGAGATTGTTGGAGTGTGGGCCCTCAAAGACTATGTATTATGTATAAACATTTTGCAATAAAATATTTATTCATTTAATTTAGTTTGTTTCTTATATTATTGCACATTTAAAGGTCTAAGTATGACAAGTAATGGTCTATGTGTTGGGTCATTCTTCACAGTATGGTATAGACCATGGGTACTTGTCATACAAGTAAAGTTGAGTTCTTAGTCCTTTGATGGAATTGGGCATTTAATTAAAGTAAGACTATTGTTTCATGATTTCCAATAAAGAATGGTTTATCTTGAATTAGTGAGTAGTTCACTCACATTATTAGCATAAGCATATTTCAAATATGTATAACTGGACCTGTAGTAGTGGTCTTTCTACAATGTGGACAGATACCTTCATACTTGAGTAAGAATTAGTGGTCTGGTGAAGCTAAGGTTTTATACTTTGATGTATGTTAGGTGAGATTTCTTTTGTGAGATCAATATCCTTGTATCTTAGGCGTATTACTTTAGTTAGTTAAGATGAACTCATACAACAAATTTTCTATGCTTGACTCAGTGATGTTAAAATACCCATTTGTGATTGTCCAAGATAATCTAATGATCCAGGGCTCTTGTAACGTGATTGTAGAATGTGTGCATTTGGGTTGCTTCCAGTGATAAGCAATTATATTCAAGTGAGTCATGAATTATCAGACTAGAGATCTAAGGATGGTAGATATCTTTGAGATGGGTGTTAGTACATTTATTCTGTTTCATTGATGGGTGTTACATAGAGGGGTATTTCCATTATTTCACCTCTAAGTCAGAGATATTGCTTTAACAATATTATTTTTGGGGTTAATATTTTTATATGGTGATAAATAGAGATATTTAAAATGTTAAAATGCAGCTATTTAATAGTAAGGGCATTTTGATCATTTTAATAGCCATGAATAATATATCTTTTGATCCCGCAAAGTAGCTTAAATTATCTTAGTGTTGTTTGGATACAATCTAGGCTTAAAGGATAATTATTTGGAAGAGAAATAAAATTTATTCTAAGAGTCCAATTGGAATTAATTAATTAGTCTTGGGTTTTAATAAGGCCCAGAAAAGATAATTAATTAATTAAGAGAATTGGGCTGGAATAAATTAATTAATTGGGTTGAATTATGCTGTCATGTATTAAAAGTCCAATTAGAATTAATTAATTAGTCTTGGATATTTAATGAAGTCTAGAAAAGATAATTAATTAATTAAGTGGATTTGACCAGTCTTTGATTGGTTCTGGAGCAAAACACCAAGCCCATTAGGGCTTAATGTTTTCGGCCATTAGGCTGGCTGCAAATATGAAAAAAAGGAGGAAAAACTAAACGTGGTTTTCTCTAAGTTCTGCCTCTCAAGTGTGCCATCTCTCCCTCTCTTTGGCTTTCGTCTCTTCTGTTTCTTCTATCTAGAAGAGTGATTGATTATCTAAAAGAAGCGGTCACCAAGCTAATCCAAGAGCGAAGTAGAGTCATACTCCGGAAGACAAAGAGAAGAAGCTTGGAGACGCTGTTAGTGTTGTGCCCTAGAGGCAATCATTTGTACATTGTATATGGCATATTTTATTTTAATAAAAGGCATTATTTATCTTATAGTTTCTTTTGTTTACTTTAAGTAATATAACTGTTCGATAAAGTCCCTAGTACAACACTGTGTTAAGAAAATTATGATAGAGATCATAATATGAGATTCCTACTACATTAGACGGTGTTAGTACTTAAATAGTCCCTAGTCATAGTATTAACGAGACAGGACATCATTAATACGTTAAGACTAGCATGTGTTAGACTTCTTGATTTGATCAGGCGGTGGTTCTCATAACCGTGAGTATTGAGATACTCAAAGTTAACACATGGATGCTTGTTAATTGAACAAGTTCATTGGATGACCTAACTTTGAGATAATCATATGGATAACTATTTAGTGCCAGTGATATAATCTCAATATAGCAAACGTGAAAGTATCCTTAGATTTGAGATCTCCAAGGTACTTTGTTTGCTGAGCTTTGTAATTTGATTCCAATCTCTGGAGCTCGATCGAGGGCCGCCTATGAGATGAATATTGGGTACATTGTGAGGTAAACGAAAGTAGTTGAGAGGGTCAATAAAGGATTCACCACTTCTAATAGTAGGGGCGAATATTTCACGGCCACTTGTAGGAATTACTACTCGAAAGTCCTTGGCCAAGGCGATTGTGTATTGGAAACAGTTCCAATTGATACACTTCTAGAGGGGTGGGTTATCGGTACAAGTACTATTGTATTCGGGCCATAATTAATTCTGGAGGGAGGTGGCACTAATTCCGTACTCCAAATCGAATGAGATATTGTATGGTGAAAGGAGTTAATTGCACTGAAGTTTGTTATTGAAGGGTTCATGTAAAGCCACCTGACTTCCTGGACTCTTGGGTGGTTATGATGTGTTGCTAGATACCGCTCATGATCTCGGAATAGAGGTTTATTAATTGATGAATTAATAAACCAATCCTGATTAGAATTAATAGGATTAATTCTAATTAGTTATGGATTATTAATCTCAAAGACGTTTGGATTAATTCATGTTCGCTACCAATTGACTGGGAAACCTAATAGGTCACACACAATAAAGGATTATATGCTAAAGGTGTTATTTGATAACATTGTGGGGTTAATTGAGAGAAAGAGAAGTTGTTGTGGACAAATTATAATTAGTTATAATTTGTGGTCTAAGTTGTAATTGTGAGAACTTGATGTTTCCAATTACAATTAGGGAATTCTAATAGGATTAGAATTCTCAGTTTTAGCAGGGTTTTAGGTATATATGTATGATATAACTGAAAACCCTAGATGATGTAGAGTCACTTGAAATCCAGCTAAAAATAGCTGAACAACACACAATTCTCTCTCCTTTTTTCTCTCTTTCTCGTTTTTCTTCTTGAAAGAAAAACCCTAGCTGCCATTAATTTTTGCTAGCACAGAAATTTTAGTGCTTGAGTATACCTCTGTGTGGATTACTATTAGAGATAATCACACACTATGATTATAGCGGTTTAACGTTCAACTCATGTGGAGGTTGACCATGAGGATTGCTGGATCGCGCCTCAACTTGAAGAAGAAATTTTTGTTCTTCGGATGATCATGCAAAGGTAAAAGCTGTTACATTTACCCTCATTATGTCTTGTTTTCCACACATAGATGGGTCCTGGGATGGTATCTCGTTTTATTTTCCATTGCGGCGTATAAGATATGAGCCTGTGATACCCAACAGTGGTATCAGAGCCATGCTATGTGTGGTCTACGGACATTATTTTGGCATGAAAAACTATTTTCGTGTTTGTCTTTGTTTGCTGTGAAAATCGTTTTCACTCGAGTCGAAATCGTTTCGATCTTTATGAGTTGGGTCCGTAGCACAATATGATTGTGTTATAGTTACAGAGTATTTTGAAAAGTTGCTTTCTTTGGTGCTGAAAAATTTCTGCAGAAAAACGTTTTCTTGCAACATAGATGTTGCCCTCTGTTTCATCTTAATTTTCCATTTTGATTTTGTTTAAACTTACAAATTGGTTGTTGTTTATAGCTTCAAAATAGAAAATGCAGCTGAGAATTGTTCTCACTGAAAATTTGCAGAAGAAGAAAGCACCAGAAATTGTTTCTGGAATTTTTTTTGAAATTTTCCGCCATTGTTGCAGAACACAGGCGGCGCCAGCTCCGGCCTCCAAGCCGGTGCCGGTTCCATTCTGTTAGAGATGTCCGAAAATCGTTTTTGAAAGGAAAAATTTTTTGGAAACCAGAACAGAGCCGGCGCCGGCTCCGGCTTCTGAACCGGTGCCGGTTCTTCTCTGTTTGCAACTTCCAGCTATTTAAAAAAAAAAAAATCCAGAATAGAATTTTGAAAGGGAAAAACCTCATTTGATGAGACATGGGACCCGAAAGTATTTTCTCAAAATTAGTTTTGAAACAATCAATTTTGTTCTTCAAAATAATCATTTTGAAAATCTAAAATTGATGTATTCTCTAAAATGGTGATTTTAGAATTTGTTTTATTTTTCCAAAATAGTTTTTGAACGTCATAAGTTTTCGACCTAGTAAGCTTCTAAACAAATCCTATATTTATAGATACCAGATGAATCAATAGGTTATCAGAATTTTTTGAATTAATTTACTTCTGGACTGGTTTAAGTGGTTTTGGAATAATGAAAGTATATGTTTATTTTGTTTAAGTATAGTCAATGGCATGGTGGATTGTTATGGACTAAAACCAATTATATCTGTTCATGCATTTTACAGTTTTGGTTTTTATGAAATAGGGCCTGCGTGTCCTGCCTTCTTTAGAATTCTTGTGTAATTCTCTTCTCATCTAACTCCCCTTGAATGTAACTCGAGGTTTTCTCTCTTTAGGAAATTATGTAATTAGTTTACATAAGTTAGATAGGAGTATAATTATTTTATTCTGGAGATGGCAACCAAAACAAGGCGAGGAGGTAAGACCTTCTACTTAAATCATGCATGAACACATAGGGTTAACTATATTAATTTCTTTTATGGCTCAAAGAAATTAATTTAGGGTAAAGTCCATAACCATACCACGTAATCGCTTTATTACCATGATTATCAATTATGTGATTATTGATTATTATGCATGTCATTCAACGAAATCACTAAAAGGAACAAATCTCTCAATTAATATTAAACCTAATTCTTTCCGTTAATTTAGTAAGAATGAGAGTCCTTTTTCGAGATTAGGTTGTTGGGCAAACCCAAGCCTACTTGACATTGGGCATGTTCAAGCTATGGAATTAAATTCCTTTGGAATTAAATTCCTGATTAATGGGTTGGGTTTAACTAAATTCTTTATCCCGGTTGGGCAAACTCTTGCATAAAGAAATTTAGAGAAAAAGTTGGGGTAGCCTAAAAGGCTTTAAGATTAAAAACTGTTAAACACCCAATGATCCGGTAGTTACATACAATGTAATTGGTATTGGATACCTACCAATGAACTTAAGGGTGGCGTGTTGGGCAAACCCAAGGTTATTCTTGAGGAATTTGGATACTGGTCCACTAGGAAAGCTTCCAATGGGCTTTCCCAAATCAATAGTAGGGACTATTGGTATGAGTAAAATAGTGGAGTAAAAATGTGTTTAATTAAAGTCCTAATTATTTGCATATCATGTGTATATACAAGTAGCTAATGCTCTCTATCTTTACATCTAGGTCACTTGCATCATGTCAATGAACTTGAACTTATGTAGCATCTTGAAAACCAACAAGTTAACCGAATCGAACTATCTCGACTCGTATAGAAATTTGAGAATCATTCTCAAATCGAAAAAGTTGCTCTACGTGCTAGATGCTCCTATTCCACCACCACCAGCCCAAGATGCTCATGATGATGAGCATGCTGTCCATAGAAGGCACAAGGAGGTATAGTGATACAACATAATGTATTATGCTGGCATCCATGACTCCTGAGTTGCAAAAACAGCACGAGTATATAGATGCTCAATCGATCATTTTACATCTTCGAGAGCTATTTGATGCCCAAGCCAGAATTGAGAGATATGAGATCTCGAAGCAACTATTGCGTTGTAAAATGGTAAAGGGTTCTTCTGTGGCCACTCATGGGCTGAAGATGCTGGGCTTGATTGAGAAGCTTGGATCTCTTGGGTTTATAATGGACCATGACTTAAGTGTTGACTTAATTCTATAGTTTTTGCCTAATAGTTTTTCACAATTTTTGATTAACTATCAGATGAACAAGATTGAGTCCACCATTCCTGAGTTGATCAATCTCCTCAAAACTGTGGAATCCTCCATGAAGAGGGATTCTAATGCCGTTTTAATGGTAGAATCTTCCTCTTCTAAGAAGAAAGTTCAAAAGAAGAAGAAGAAGGCTCCCATGAAGCCCAAAGATGGTGTGAACAAAAAAGGACACAGCTACCAAGGGCCCATGCCATCATTGTGGGAAGATGGGCCACTGGAGGCGCAACTGCAAAGCCTATTTGGAGACTATCAAGGATAAGAAGCAGAAGGAGAAGCTTACAAGCACTTCTACTTCTTCTCCAGGTATGTTTATGACTGAGATAAATACTGCCTTTAGAAATAAGATATAGGTATTAGATACCGGATGTGGATCTCATTTGTGCAATAATTTGTAAGGACTAAAGAGCAGTAGAAGGCTAGAAAAAGGCGACGTGGACCTACGTACTGCAAATGGGGCAAAAGTTACTGCACTTGCTGTGGGGACATACGAGCTGAACCTGCCTTCGAGATTATTTCTAGAACTGCAAAATTGTTATTTTGTACCAATTTTAATGAAAAACATTATCTCAGTTGCGTGTTTAGACTTATGTGGATTTCATTTAATATTTAAGAATAAATGTTGTTCTTTTTCTTTGAATGATATTCACTATGGTTCAACAACATTGGTTAATGGTTTATATGTTCTAGACTTGGATAATCCAATTCTCAATATAAATAATAAGAAACCTAAAATAGATAACTCTAACACCTCTTACTTATGGCATTGTCGTTTGGGCCATGTAAACGAAAATCGTATTTCTATGTTACACAAGCTTGGTGACTTAGGATCATTTGATTATGAATCATATAGCACATGTGAGTCTTGTTTACTAGGTAAATTGACTAAAACTCCTTTTCCAGGAAAAGGAGAACGGGCCAAAGAGTTATTAGAACTCATACATTCTGATGTACGTGGCCTAATGCCAATACAAGCAAGAGAATGTTATAACTATTTCATAACATTTATCGATGATTTCTCATGATACGAGTATTTATATTTAATGAAATACAAATCTGAGGCCTTTGAAAGGTTCAAAGACTTCAAGAATGAAATAGAGAAACAACTTGGCAAAAGTATTAAGACTCTAAGATCTGATCGAGGAGGAGAATATTTGAGTTAAGAGTTTTTGAGTTATCTTAGAGATAATGGGATATTATCTCAATGGACTCCACCACATACACCTCAACATAATGGTGTATCTGAGAGAAGGAATCGAACCATTCTAGACATGGTACGGACCATGATGGCTTCTGCAGACCTTCCAAAATCATTTTGGGGGTATGCACTGAGACTTCTGTTCTATACTAAATAGAGTTCTGACAAAATCAGTTGATACTACCCCATTTGAGATGTTCTTTGGTAAAAGACCAAAGTTATCTCACTTGCGAGTATGGGGTTGTCCTGCCTTTGTTAAAAGGTCACAGTCAGACAAACTTGATAGTAAGTCTGACAAGTGTTTGTTTGTGGGATATCCAAAAGAATCTTTTGGATATTACTTCTATCAACCCTCCAAAAATAAATTGTTTGTTTCGAAGCATGCCATCTTGTTAGAGAAAGAGCACATGCTCAAGGGGGATAGTGGGAGTAAGATTGAACTTAGTGAAGTTCATGAAGATCAAACAAACGAGGATCAACCATCTAACCCCACATCTATTGAGAGAATAAATGAACCTTCTAATACATAAGAACCTCGTAGATCTAGTAGGATACGTATGGCACCTGAAAGATATGGATTTCTCATTAGTGACCATAATGACGTATTGCTCATAGATGAAGATGAGCTTACTACCTACAAGGATGTTCTGAATAGTTCAGACTCTGACAAATTGCTTGAGGCCATGAAGTCAGAGATGGATTCCATATACAACAATTAAGTATGGACTTTGGTTGATCCACCCAAAGGAATTAAACCTATTGGCTGCAAATGGGTTTTCAAGAAGAAAACGGACATGGATGGTAACTTAGTTACCTATAAAGAACAACTAGTGGTGAAAGGTTATCGTCAATAACATGGTATTGACTATGATGAAACCTTCTTGCCAGTAACCATGTTGAAATCCATCAGGATACTCCTAGCCATTGCTGCTCATTATGATTATGAGTTTTGGCAAATGGATGTGAAAATAGCTTTCCTAAATGGAAATCTGACTAAGGAAGTGTATATGACACAACCTGAGGGTTTCACTTCCAGTGATGGCACAAAGGTGTGTAAGCTGCAAAGGTCTATTTATGGACTTAAGAAAGCTTCTAGGAGTTGGAATATCCATTTTGATGAAACAATCAAAGAGTTTGGTTTCATATAAAATATGGATGAGCCTTGTGTATACAAGAAGGTTAGTGGGAGTGCAATCGTTTTCTTACTGCTTTATGTAGACGATATATTGCTAATAGGAAATGATATACCTGTCTTGCAAACGGTCAAAATTTGGTTGTCCAAACAATTCTCCTTGAAAGACCTTGGTGAAACAACCTATATTCTTGGAAAAAGGATCTATAGAGATAGATCCAAAAGGTTGCTTGGTCTTTCACAGTCTACATACACAGATAAAGTGCTAAAGAGGTTTTGCATGGATCAATCCAAAAAGGGATTCTTGCCCATGTCATATGGTGTAAGCCTTTCAAAGTCGATATCTCCCAAGACACAAGTTGAAAGGGATCACATGAATAAGATTTCATATACCTCAGTAGTTGGATCTATCATGTATGCTATGATATGTACTAGGCCCGATGTGTCTTGTGCTCTCAGTTTGACGAGCAGATACCAATCCGACCCTGGTAAGGGTCATTGGGCGGCTGTAAAGAACATCCTTAAGTACTTATGAAGGACTAAGGATATGTTCTTAGTATATGGAGAAGGTGATTTGAAAATAAATGGGTATACTGATGCCAGTTTTCAATCTGACAAAGCTGATTTCAAATCACAATCTGGCTACGTGTTTACGTTGTGTGGAGGGGCAATAAGTTGGAAAAGTTCCAAACAAGAGACAATTGCCTACTCTACGACAGAAGCTGAGTACATAGCTGCTTCTGAAGCAGCTAAGAAGGCTGTTTGGATCAAGAAGTTCGTGACGGAACTGAGTGTGGTTCCTAGTGTTGTTGGTCCAATAAATTTGTATTATGACAACAACGGAGCCATTGCACAAGCAAAGGAGCCGCGGTCAACCAACAATCTCAACACATACTACGACGCTATCATCTGATCCAGGAGATCATAGATAGGAATGATGTAAAGATAGAGAGAGTTCCCATGGATTAGAACATAGCTGACCCGCTTACGAAAGCACTATCCCAAAAGAAACATGATTGTCATGTTGAGTCATTCGATATTAGATACATGAATGATTGGCTCTAGTGCAAGTAGGAGTTTGATAGTGTTGTGCCCTAGAGGCAATCACTTTTACATTGTATATGACACATTTTATTTTATTAAAAGACATTATTTATCATACAATTTCTTTTGTTTACTTTAAGTAATATAACTGTTCGATTAAGTCCCTAGTACAACACTAATGAGACAGGACACATTAATACATTAAGACTTGTATGTGTTAGACTTCCTAATTTGATCAGGTGGTGGTTCTCATAACCGTGAGTATTGAGATATTCAAAGTTAACACATTGATGCTTGTTAATGGAACAAGTTCATTGGATGACCTAGCTTTGAGATAATCATATGGATAACTATTTAGTGCCAGTGATATAATCTCAATATAGCAAAAGTGCAAGTATCCTTAGATTTGAGATCTCCAATGTACTTTGTTTACTGAGCTTTGTAATTTAATCCCAATCTCCGGAGCTCGATCGAGGGCCGCCTATGGGATGGATATTGGGTACATTATGAGGTAAACGAAAGTAGTTGAGAGGCTCAATAAAGGATTCACCACTCCTAATAGTATGGGCGAATATCTCACGGCCACTTGTAGGAATTACTACTCAAAAGTCCTTAGCCAAGGCGATTGGGTATTGGAAACAGTTCCAATTGATACACTTCTAGAGTAGTGGGTTCCTGGTACAAGTACTATTGTATTCGGGCCATAATTAATTCTGGAGGGAGTTGGCACTAATTCCTTACTCCAAACCGAATGAGATATTGTATGGTGAAAGGAGTTAATTGCACTAAAGTTTGTTATTGAAGGGTTCATGTCAAGCCACCTGACTTCCTAGACTCTTGGGTGGTCATGATGTGTTGCTAGACACCGCTCATGATCTGGGAATATAGGTTTATTAATTGATGAATTAATAAACCAATCCTGATTAGAATTAATAGGATTAATTCTAATTAATTATAGATTATTAATCTCAAAGACGTTTGGATTAATTCATGTTCGCAACCAATTGACTAGGAAACCTAATAGGTCACACACAATAGAGGATTATATGCTTAAGGTGTTATTTGATAACCTTGTGGGGTTAATTGAGAAATAGAGAAGTTATTGTGGATAAATTATAATTAGTTTTAATTTGTGGTCTAAGTTGTAATTGTGAGAACTTGATGTTTCCAATTACAATTAGGGAATTCTAATAGGATTAGAATTCTCAATTTTAGCAGGGTTTTAGGTATATATGTATGATATAACCGAAAACCCTAGTTGGTGTAGAGTCACACGAAATCTAGCCAAAAATAGCTGAACAACACATGATTCTCTCTCCTTTTTCTCTCTTTCTCGTTTTTCTTCTTGAAAGAAAAACCCTAGCTGCCATTAATTTTTGCTAGCACAGAAATTTTAGTGCTTGAGTATACCACTGTGTGGATTACTGTTAGAGATAATCACATACTGTGATTATAGTGGTTTGACGTTCAACTCACGTGGAGGTTGATCACGAGGATTGCTGGATCGTGCCTCAACTTGAAGAAGAAATTTTTGTTCTTCGGACGATCACGCAATGGTAAAAGCTGTTACCTTTACCCTCATTATGTCTTGTTTTCCACACATAGATGGGTCCTGGGATGGTATTTCGTTTTATTTTCCATTGCGCCGTATAGGATACGAGCCCAAGATATCCAACAGACGCTTGATGTGTAGGAGTAGAAGATTGGCAGTAGTTCTAGTTGAACAAAAAGCATCTACTTCTCCCTCTCCAATGCAAGAAGTTCTAGTACAACCCGTCCCTACGTTGGTTAATCCACGACCAATAAGAAAAAGTAAGTACTCTCTCCTAGATGTGGCTCAGAAAATTGAAAATTTTCTTCTGCATTTTTCCTTTGATAGTTTTTCGTGATTCCTTCAGGGAATACTTTAAATTAAAAAAAAAAGATATATCCAATATTAGTGTTGTGCCCTGGAGGGAATTACTTGTCCTATGTATATTGCATAATAATTAATAAAAGAGGAAATCTTTATCTTTTAGTTTGATTGTTATAACTTTATATGCTTATAAACTATTTGATAAAGTTCCTAGTACAACACAGTGTTAAGGAAATCATGATACAGATCATAATGTGAGATTCCTACTATACTATGTAGTGTTTGTGCTTGAATAATCCCTAGTCATAGTATTAATGAGATAGAACATTATTAATACACCAAGATTAGCAGATGTTTTATCCCTTGATTAGATCAAGCGGTGGTTCTCAATGTTGGGGATATACCCTAGAGTCAATTTGTACTTATACAATTGTCATTATGTTTTATATAATAATATGAGGCTTTCCTTTCCATGAATAGTGAGTTTTGTTTTGTTGGTCATCAAGTACGTGAATTGATAGTAAAACCCTACAATGAATACAATGACTATTCTAAAACTGTCCCTGATCGATTATTATTATTGGAATAATAGTAAATTAAGATTAGTATGTTTGTGACTTGATGGCTATGTTTTACTGGCCATGGATATTTGTGATATCGAGTCAAGACATAAATAAATGTTAGAGAACATTGTATTGGACATGACCCACTGTGACAGTACTTCATGGAATATGTCATAAGTACTTTCTAGCCATAATAATATTAAAAGTCCTTCGACCTAAATTCATCATAGTTTCCTACTTGATAAATTCTATATTTTGACATTGTCTAAAGTTGTCTTTAACCAGATAATAAATTACACTACTGTTGGATATAGAATAAATCAAGGAGAGGAATATGATTGATTGTGAAGAAATTTGTCCCTCTCAGTTATGGGAGAGATATCCATGGGCCCCTTGATAAGTTAGACTGTTAAAAATGCATGGCCGTGCTCAAATATATCAATCTAAGATATTGATATCATTTGTTTGAATAGTCTACTATGAAATCAAGAAATAATTGATTAAGCTTAATAAGGATGACATGCTCCGTGCCTTATGCTTAATCTGGATATCGTGTGACAAAAGGACTAAATATAAAAATTATGGTTTGGTTCAAAGAGATCACCGATCTTCATTCAACCTGGATAGTTATAATGTTTTGCTAGAAACCGCTTATAACTTGTGGGCCATTTAAATA
This sequence comes from Voacanga thouarsii, assembly GCA_026120185.1. Lineage (NCBI taxonomy): Eukaryota > Viridiplantae > Streptophyta > Magnoliopsida > Gentianales > Apocynaceae > Voacanga > Voacanga thouarsii. The sequence continues at coordinate 1,481,457 of JANUWF010001152.1, forward strand.
TGATTTAGGCACACTGCCAGTGTTAAATGAACCTATAGGGTCACACAATAAGCGAACTTGTTAGGTTATTTTTCTGGTGACCAGGTTCGATGAATCTTGGATGATATCCAGATTATAAGAATCTGACTCGGTAAATTAATTAGTTAAATTACTGAGATAATGGCAGAATCTTATCATATCAGTTTTAATTTAATTTGAATTTAAATTAGAATATGATAAGATATTATTAGGGTTGGACTCTAAGAGGTTTGGGGGTTTTTAAGAAAACCCTAGCCGTCTTTTCAGTAGTCCAATTTTTCGGTTGAGAACATTCGTGCCATTCTCTACCAGAAAAGAAAAAAAAAACCCTCTCAAACCCTAGGCGCTAGCACTCCCCGGGTATCGAGTGAGTTCGTGGTGTGTATCCGACAAAGGATTCACCACTCCTAATAGTAGGAGAGTATATCTTAAGGTCACTTTTAGAAATCATTACTCATGAAGTCCTTACCCAAGGCGACAAAGTGTTGGAAATAGTTTCAAATTGATATACATATCGAGTAATGGATTTCTTGAACAAGTACTAAAATATTTAAGCTAGAATTAATAATATTCTGGAGGGAGTTGGCACTAATTCCATGCTCTAGAGTGAATGATATATAGTATGGTGAAAGGAGATTATTTCATTAGTTATTTGCTATTGAAAGGTTCATGTCTAGCCACTTGACTTTCTGGACTTTTGAGTGATCAAGAATCATTGCTAGATGTCGCTCTTTATCTGCTAAATTTGAATTTATTAATTATAGAATTAATAAATTATCCTATATTTTATGTAGGATTATTTATTCTAAAACTGTTAGAATTAATTCATATTATACTACCAATAAGACTAGGAAATCTAATGGGTCACACACAATAAAGGTTTGAATGGTCAATATATATTATTTGATAATATTGTGTGGTTACTTAAAAGAAGAAAATATATTTATTGGTGATTTATAAGTTTGTAATAATTCATGGGACTTGATTGCAATTATATAAACTTTAAGGGCCTAATTGTAGATATTGAAACTTCGAGGACTTAGTTGCAATTAACATAAATTCTAAAAACTATAAATATAGGAATCGTTCCCTTTTGTAGAAAGGATTCCGAGAAATCATTTCTTCTTCATCCCTATTCTTCTTCAATTAAAACCTAGCTGCTCCTCTTCTACTAGCATAGTTTTGAGTGGGTTTTGTAAGCAATTCAACCTCGTGTGGATTACTGCTAGAGATAATCCTACTCTTGGATTGTAGTGGTGCGATTGGACAATCAAAATAGAGAGGATTGGTTCCTGGGTTGATGATCAAATTTCTATCCACAAGAAAATTTTGTTTTTCTACTATAGAAGGTAATCTCCGTTTCCTTCCTCTATTCTTGTTTTAATTGCAAACACGTGATCCTTGGGCATGGATTTCATGATTATTTCTGTTGCATTCTTATTTGATAAGCATGATGAAATCCCACATCCAAGTAATTGGATTTGGCCTAACAGTTGAATCTAAATCTCTCATCAGAGAGGTCTTGGGTTTAATTCTTAAGGGAAGCAAAAGTTCTCCAAATAATTTGAGGGTTGCGATTAGGTGTGCTTGATCCACGAAGTGAGTTGTGGTCCACGAAGGGAATGGTGTTGTGATTAGGCTTGCTTGGTCATTGAAGTTGGTTGTAGGCCATTCGAAAATTCGTTGCAAATTTTTGAAAAATTCTCACAAAAATTAGCTCTATAGCAAAATTTTCCGTTGTTGGTTCTTTTTTAATTAAACAAAATTTCATTATTTAAAATTGAATTAGCCACGAAATTTTTTATGGTAGATCACCTACGAAAATTAATTTTGGCTGATAAATCAACACCGGGGATACAGCCACGAAATGTTTTTCATAGCTGTTTCGTGGCTACTGTCTATCAGTCATGAAGTTTTCTCAATTAACATGAAATTTGGCATGGCTAATTGCCTAGTTTCTAGTAGTGGTTGACCACCACAAATGGACTACCTTGTTAAGTAATAATCCAGAAGACAACTCTATCGAGGGGATGGTTGTTTCTTCTTATTTTCTAATGACGAACCTCAGGCTATGACCTCCAAGTCAATCACAATACGTGTCCTAGGCATCAATTACATCTATCCATTAGGTTTAGATACTTGTGGAATTCCCATCCCATACGGGTTCACTCCTAGGGTGATATGAAGATATCCACGATCTCTAATGAAGACCGTGATGGAAGCCGTGAGGCCGTTGGAATTCCTCTCCTACTTAATATTTTAAAATAAGGGTTTTTAAAAAAATGTCATTTTGAAAATATCCCATTAAGTATCCTTTAACTCTTCTAAAATATCTAAACCCATAAATGTCTATATCAAGGTAAAATCCTTTAAGAGGTTTTCTATGGATTACTTTTACCCAATTAAGAACTTAACAATTTCAAAAATTTCCTTTTAAATTTTTTAAGAGACTTTGGTCTCAAAGTTTTATTTGACAAAAAATATATATATATATATTCTTGTAAAATAAATTAAAATCGTTGTTCCTTTTAACTCACAAAAATATCTAAATAAAAAATATTCTCTATGTTAAGGATAAAATCCTTTGAGAGAATTACGAAGGATTAATTTTTTCCTTTTAGTTAAAATAACCAATTTATTAAATAAAAATGTTTTTCCTTCTCAAAAAATTCCAAAGACTTTAGCCTTTGAGAAAACATGCACTAGGTCGCAAAAAGAAAATTGCATGCTAGAAATTTGTAAACGTTTTCATACTTTTCTATTTTTTTTAACCTAAGTACCCAAATGGTAGAATTAAACAAATTAATTAATTAATGGTCTTGTTGAAACTTAAATCCCTTATCATTATTTTTCATGCTAAATATTTCAAGAATATTAAATATATAAAAATAATAAATTTGCCTGGTATGGGACCTAAAATAGAAAAGAAAATTATGAAAAAAATTATAATTTTTTCATTGTCTTCATGCACCCGACACATCAGATCAATGCTTATGTATTAGATTAACTGTGAATTGAAACACAATCCGCAAACTCGAACTTGTAGCAACAGGATCAACTAGCTGTGGCTTAGCACTTAAAAGTTCCTTGAGCCGTGGCACCATTCGGTCACGATCAAGCCACGGCTCGGCACTTTGTGCCTTGAGCCACTGAACCATCTGGCTAGGGCTCCTGTTGCGGCTTCAGACAAAAAGCACAACCAGCTTCAGCAAAGCTAGTTGCGGCTTAGGCCATTTTTTTTCCTGAAGCCATGGCTAGCTCATGTGAAGCCTGGCCGGCTTCACTTTTCTTCTCTATTTTTAATGTTATTTTCTCCATTCCTTTTCTGGTTCTTTTGTCCAGATGACTGCATAGGCACCAGTAATTTACAGATAACACAAAATCTCTCAATCTATCTCTGTAAAACAACATCTGCCTATGTCCTTAAACACTAGGCTTACACAATTTATCTATGAAAATAAGAAATACAAAAGTCCTATGCTTCCACTCGCAAAGCTTATAGAGCATCTATCCCATACCGGAAAACACGATGGATCTCAAAATCAAACCAACTAAGTTGTTTTATTTAGCCCAAGAAAGCTTCCTACTAAAACCAACCAGGCTCTTATACCAATTGAAGGTAATATGCAAAAAACTTAAATACAAAAGAAGTGAAAAAAATGTAGTGGCGGAAGAGAAATACCTTTACATTTTTTTAAAATTGATTCCTTAGGCTGCGGCACAGATAGTATGTTTGAAGTCTCTGCCCTTGAAGATGACTCCAGTTGCTGTCTAGCAAGCCTATGGTTTCTTGGCATTAATGCAATATTTCTGGCCTTGCGAAATATACCTCCACCTGAAGACTCGGTGAAGGCCAAAATAGGAAAAGGAATTGGCCTTGTCAATCTCTTGATGATCTGCTAAAGAGTAGTATCAAGAGGAGTAACTTTTTATTTCTATATCTACTTGAAGAACAGAGACACAAAAAGCTTTCAAAAAAATAGAGAGAAGAGAATAGCAGAGAATAAGCTCGTGTGTTTTTCTTGTTCTGAGAATCACACGCCGTTCACAATCTCTAAAACCTCCAACAGCCATGAAGAGTTCTTATCAATCCAAACGCTGACCTCTAGCTATCATCTGGGAATTTCAAAATTTTTGTACCAATGTGCTTCACACAACCTTTTGCTAAAATGGTTAGCCCTAAGCTAAATAAGCTCAGGCCTAGATTACTAGACCATTGGTCTAGGCTATTGGGCCGAATTAATTATATTAACTAGGACAAAATAAATAGCCCAATAATTAATTATACAACCTAAATAAACCAATCCAACACTATAGACTATTTTAGTTTAGACCCAGGTTAATTTTAATTATTCAAACTAGGCTCAACCCCTAAATAATTAATTAACCAATTAAACTAATTAATTAATTCTATCTTTGAATATTTTATTTTTATTATAGCCTAATAAATAAACTAGGCTACCTGAATAAAATAAAATCCATTTTATTTAAGACCAATTCCTCATCCCAAAGCTATCATGATTTATGGGCTATTCCGAGGACTAAAAGATATATTGTAGTGGCTACTAAAATGACCAAAATTCCCATGCTATAGAAACAACAATATTTTATTTTTTAAATATTTTCTAATACTATCATAAGAAAATATTGACCCCAAGGACAATGCCGTGTTAGCAAAGTCTCCGACCGATAGGTGTAATGACAAATGTACACCTCTACGTAACACCGTACATTTATAGAGGAATAGTATACTAACACTTTTTTAAATAACATCTACCACCCTTAGACCTCTAGTCTAATGATGTATGACCTCTTGGAATATTTTATCTTTCTAATGGAGTTACCCTAAAGCAAACATCAAAGTCATGTTCCCCGGGACCTTAGATTATTAGATCATTTGAACTATCAGAAAGGGCGATATAGTATAGAAGCTATCTTGTATGAGTCTGTCTTGACTAACTAGTCATATATACCTAATATACAAGTATATTGGTCATACGATAGAACCTCAACTATAGTATATCAAAGTATACACTTCTAGCTTCACCAGACCACAAACCCATATGATAGGGCCTAATTTTGTCTGTATTTTTCTAGTTATTTAAGGATGTTTTGTGGTATTTTTAGTTTAATATCTAGTCGTTTCCCCTCCTATTTGATGTTTTGCTTGTGGGAAGTGTTCTTGGTGAATTTGTACAGGAATTGGACTATTTTAAGTGAAATTGTAGCTTTCCAAACTTGACCTGGTGCCTGCTTAGAGTGATTGAACCAGCCGTGACTCAGTTATGGAAAAATGGAGAAAACAGAGCTCAAATTAGGATTGTTTCAGTGCTAGACAGGCCCTGGTCTAGACGAAGTGATCTGGTGCCGACATGCTCTGTTGAGGCAGCTTAATGTCCTTTTTCAAGTCAAATTGGAAATTGCCAAAGAGGTTAATTTGTTCTCAATTTGCACTCAGCCCAAAGCTTTTGAAAGACAAATTTTAGCAACCAAAAGGCCTATTTAACTAAGAACAAGTGAAGATTAACATATGATTCTAATGAGCTTAAGCAATAGTCATTCATTTAAGAGGAATTCATCACTCAAGGAGCATTAATTCGAGGAGGTTCTCAAAGAAGGAAAAATGTGGCTTGTCTATGAGTTCTCTCTAATACATTTGTTTTCTTTTTCTTTGAACAATGATGAGATTTATGTTTTAATTATAATTGAATATTATTTTCTAATTCATGATATTGTAATTTATTTAATCGTTGATCAGTTGGTTGTTGTTCTTGGTATTTAATTACTTTCTTTTATTTGATAGATTGATGAAGTTGAATTTATGCCTAATGGACTTGGGAAATGAAGTTAGATTGAGTTCAATCTAATTCATTCTATATAATTGTTTTCTTAAATGGATTGGGAAAGAAGGCTGAGAATTGAACATAAGTAATCAAGGGTTAGTTAATTTTGCTTAGATTATAGGTTTATTGGTTAATTTCATGTTTACATTGCTTAGAATATAAGGATATTTTTTAGGAATAAGTTAAATGCATTTCTTGGGTTATATTAGTTTGATTGGAAATTTGCTAATTTATTCAAGAAATAGTGATTGCATGGATTGGGAAAAAAGTGGATTTAATCCTTATTCCTTTATGATGTCAAGATAATGATTAATTGTAATAAGCATTGGATAATTCATGCCATGTTCTTGAGAATAAGTATTTAATTTCATGTTTTTCTCTCCAAGAGTTATGCATATATTTTGTGTTTATTTTTATTTTTATTTTGACTCTTTATCAATCTAATTGGTAGGTTAAACATTAAATGAAAAGTTATTAGTGTGTACTTGTTCCTTGAGGACCCGATACTCAGTAATTTCCTTTACTATATTTAATGATGGGTATACTTACTCATATGTGTAATTTGGGATTAATGTTTTAATTTAAACTTGATTGGGAATTGACTTGAAATTGCGTAGTTTTTATATATCCAAATCCAAGCAATCAAGTTTTTTGCACTATTGCCGAGGAACAATATCATGAAAGCTTGAAATTCAATTCTTTAACCATGTTTATATGTCTATATGAACTATGTATATATATTCTTTGCTTAAATAGGCACCATAATTTGTTGTTTTATGATGAAAGAAATGTATAAGATGTACTCATTGTTTTTCTTTGCCAAAAACGTACATTCTAGATCTTTTTTAAAAAAAAAAAATCTATTTAACTAGAATATCATATATAGGTACCATGGCCAACTAGAGTTTGATCCAAACAAATAACGGGCAGGACCCGCAAATAAGTACCACTTTGAAGAAGGTGTTGGAACGTTTTGAAAGAACAGTCACCGCACGATTCCAAAATATAGATGACACTTTTCAAGTTTTTGAAGCCATGATTCAGAATATAGAAAAACAAATTTAGTATGTAAATAATTTGGTGATAGACCCACAAGGGAAATTATCTTTTATCAATATAGGGGCCGATACACAGGTGGAATCAGCAACCGTTATGTTGAGAAGTGGAAAAGAGCTGATGGACAAAACAAAGAAGACTAGGCACCGGCCTAAGGAGGAGACCAGGGGCCGGGTCTCAACTGGACTAGAAATCGAAGATAACAGAGTTGAATTGGCACCGGTCCAAGATCCCAATTAGGTACCGACTCAGTTCTGTACAAAAGAAAAATCCCCAGTTTTTAAACCTTCAATCCCTTATCCTACTAGAACACACAAGGATAGAAAAGATGTGCAATTTGATAAGTTCCTAAAAATCTTTAAACAATTACATATCAATATCCCACTCAGTGAAGTTTTGATACACATGCCTAAATATGTAAAATTTCTAAAAAGTATGCTTGTGAACAAACGAATATTGGAAGAACTATCCACCGTGGTGTTAAATGAGGAGTGTTCTGCTATTCTGTAAGACCAAAGAAAATTACCTAAAAAAAAAGAAAATGACACATGGAGTTTCTCTATTCCTTATCTTATTGGTGATCTTACATTTAGCAATGCATTAGCTAATTTAGGTGCTAACATAAATCTTTTACCATATCAAACTTTCAAAAAGTTAGGCCTCGATGAACCTAAACCCACTAGGATGAGCATCCAATTAGCTGAAACTTTTAAAAAGTAGGTCACTTACTTCTAGGGAGGCCTTGACAGTATGATAGAAATGTGAAGCATAATGGGTGGAAGAACATTTATTCCATTCTCAAAAAGGCGTCCAAATTCACTCTTATCCACATGCCCCCTTATGATAATCCTCCACACTCTTGTTCCCTTGAGTGATTGAAGTCTTTGGTAGAGGTCATGGTAGTAGTGGTATGGAACAAACATAGCTCATATCATGTCGTTCAACAAGTTCCAATTTGCCATGACTTCTACTCCAATTTAACTTCTTTGAGCACTATCTTGCTCCCACCAAATCAAAGCATACTCTGAAAATCCTAAAATAGCTAGCTATACCTTCGATTTTTCACTATAGGTATGACACTCAAAAAATATTTCTATTTTCCTCTCCCACTCAAAATGGGCTTCGAGATTACTCCTTCCATAGAATGTATGCATCTTCATTTTGATATGATTCAACTCCCTCTCCTCTTCATTTCCTTCTCTCCTACCTCCTCTATTACCCCATCCTCTATTGATTTCCTCATAAACATCACCACGCCCCCCTTTATACCATTCATCAACTCCTTCTAACTCTCTTTCTAACCTCCTTGACTTGTTTCTACCATTCTTTCCTTGGTGCCTACCTCGTTCGCCTCTCACACCATGTCTTCCGCCTCCTATGGGAACTTGTTGGAATTCCCAAATAGAGTGCTTATCCCACTCTTCATCTTATTGAGCATTTAATTGAGAAGTATGGGCATCATCATTCCTCATTCTATGACTAGGAGCTTCAAATAGTTTTTGGCCCCTTCTTTCTGCCACGGCAAAAGATTGTCCCAAATGATGTCTCAATCACGTGATCTCCCTTGTCATATCTTTAAACTTACTGTGTATTGTTCTCATCATATCATTTAAACCTCTCTCAAAGCCCTAGCATCAATTGGTTCTTCTTGTGGTCTACTAAGTCCACATTGGTTAGGCCGAGGAATTTTTGTTCATAAGCTATGGTAATGGAATATTGAATGAGTTATACCTGCAAAAGAGATTAACAAAGAAATAGATCCTCTCTTCATTCCCTTGCATGTTTACTCTCAAAGATAAGCACTCTACACTTGTAACACCCAACGACTATGTACCCTAAAAGGGCGAGGATGTCGCCCCGTCCCATAGGACAAGAGGTCTTTAAAACGAGGTATAAAAATACAAAGGTAACCTCCAAGAGATTCAACTTAGATAAATAAAGAAATACTCTTATTACATCAGGCTCAACTTGGAGCAAAACGAAATAAAAATAATTAATCGTTGAACAACTTAAACAACAAATGTCTCCTAAGCAATGATGACAATAATTAGAAAAGCTTCAACTATCAATGCCCCGCTGACTCAGCACAGTCTATCTCCTTAAAACATGATGTAAAACAGTGTGAGAATAAATCTAGTAAGTCCTGTGTGTGCACATGGTGTTTAAAACTGTATGTGAATGTAAAGTGGAAAACATTTGTAGAAATATTTGGCAAGTCATAAATAATTTCTTTTTCGCAAAGAGTGGGTTTTTCCATAATCATACTTTACACAAAACAATCATCCACTCGAATAAACAGTCATGTCACCACACGTTGGGCTCCATGAGAACAAAATGGCCAAGGCACCACACTTTGTGCACCTTGTCCGGACCAGATTACCACACTTTGGGCGTTCTGATCAAGGTGAGTGTACAACTCACCGGGTGAGATACTCCTCCTTCTCTACACCCAACAAAACCATCCGGGTGTCCATGCCGGGAAAATAAATAATACCTTACCAGGTACACATGCTAGCTCGGACCGGCCTGACCAACCAATACTGTCGCCTTTTCAAGCAGAGTTTATCTTCTGGAGGTGGCCTCCAGCCAGAAGACTTACTCTAGCCCTCCAAGACTAGTATTGTTAGCCTACCCTTATTGAGTACTCAACAAACATATCCGTCAATTCCTGATTCACAATATTTCCAAACCTTGGCTTTGTAAAATGTGGTTTTCTTTAAAAGAGATTTCTAAAAGTTTAAGGAAAAGAATAGTTTTCTTGATAAAATCGTTAGTTTGATAAAACCGTTTAAAGAATAAATATCCACGTTTACAACCCAAGCAAACATAGTTCAACAATAGCTTTACAAAGGTTCACAACATAGACTTGCCATCACAATATTTAACAAAAGAGTTTATGCAAGGACTTACCATCACAACATTTAACAAAAGAGTTTATGCAATGACTTACTTGATATGCCTCAGATAAATGAGATAAATTCACAGCTTGCTTTCCTCAATTATCCTCCTAATCTAAACCATATAATATCATGATCAGGGCTTCAACTAATTCGAACATGTGCCAAACTCATTTATTTTCATAACAATTCACAATCCCCTAAGATCATATACTATGACCATATATTCAACAAAGTAATAGACATCATCTACTACCTTAAACCTTAATTCCGGTATTAAGGGTAAGTATTTCCGTACCTTACAACAACCAGGTAGCAAGATCCAGATGCTCCTATGGTGATTGTCCTGAGTTCGTGGGATTAGAAGAGAAAAGTTGTCCCCTTTTTCCTTCCTTATGACCGAGAATGCCTAAAGAGATGAAATCAGCCTTGAGATGGCGTGATTTCAAAGAAGAAAAGGAAGAGAATTGATGGAAGAAAGGAATCAAGAAGTTGAGATGGTTTTTGCTTACCTTGGAGGGTGATCGGTTTTTGCTAGGTGTTGTTCTTGAGGTTTTCGAAAATTTGCTGTGGAGTTCTTGCTGGAATTTTTGTGTAGAATGAAGAGGATAGACGGCTGCTATGATTTAGAGTTAAAGGAGATTGGTTTACGGTTAGATGGTGATGTTTAGAAAGACTCGTAAAGGCTTTAGGTTTCTTGGACAGCAAGGCCGAAAATTGCAGCTCACGAGGGCCTTCTTGCTGTTGACTTTGAGGGGGTTTAAGGGGGAAAATATTCTACAATTTTGCTCCCTTGTGCTGGCCAAACTATTGCTCAAGAGAAGGGCTGATTGTGTTCAGAATTTTGGGCCAAACAAAAAAGAGTTTGCGAAGGTTTTTAGGGCTGAAATTTCTGTGCGCGTGCAGTAGTTTTGCTGTGCGAAATTGCTGAACAGGAGAATTCTAGACTGTTTTAGCTGTGGTTCTGCCGAAATTTCCAAAGAAAAAATGAGGGTTTTAGGCACTGGAAAATAGCTTGATCAGCTGGCGTTTTTCAGTGTGTTTATGTGCAAAATTTCGGTTGGAATAGGAGTACAAGGTTGGCCTAAATTTTCTGTACAAAGTTGTCGAAAATCCTGGTTTCCTAGCTGGCCGAAATTCTGGAATTTAAGTGAGTAAAATTTGGTTTTGCACAGCAAAGATAATCTAAATTGATGGAAGATGTTTTAGGGGATTTGAGCTAGGGTTGGATTGTACTTAAAGGTGCTGGAATTTTGGACAGCTTGTGTTAACACAAAGCTGCCGAAATTCTGCTAGGTTTAGGAAGAAAATCCTACTCGAATTAGGATTGCAATAAAAATCTAATTTGCTAAAGGATTTATGTGACACCCCCTACCTAGGCCTGCCAGGGCCAGGGATGTCGCCCCGTCCAAAGGATAAGGGGTCTTTATAACTAGGACACACAAATAAAATACATTTGATCTTATAGGATACAACTGATGCAGATTATGCGAGGATGTAAAGTTGAAAGAAAAAGCACAAGTGGTTATTGTCAATTTCTTGGACATTCTCTTGTGTCATGGCACGATAAAAAGTAGGCTTATGTATCCTTATCCACCACTGAGGCTGAATATATTGCAGCCAGGAGTTGTTATGCTCAAATTTTATGGATGAAGAATATATTGCTAGATTTTAATCTAAATTTTAATTGTGTACCAATATTGTGTGATAATACAAGTGCTATCAATCTAATAAAAAATCCAGTACAGTATTCGAGGACAAAGCACATTGAAGTTAAACACCACTTTATCCGAGACCATGTACTCAAAGGAGATGTGTGTATTAAATATGTCTCAATAGATGAACAACTAGCAGATATCTTTACTAAACCTCTAGCTAAAGATAGATTCAACAATTTGAGAAGATGTTTGGGAATTACAAGAATTTGATAACTAACCTTGCGGTATAAGTCTTTCTTGTGTAGGATTTGTGAAGAAAAAGGTTTTGGAAACAAAACTCTACATCCGAAATACCTCGTCCTTGTTTTGGACACAGTGTTAGAATCCAATTCCTACATCCAAAATGCATTTCAGGAAAACACTCTTTTGGATGTTGTTTTCGGACCTGGTCTTGTTCCAAAATCAATCCTTAATATTCTCTTATTCCAAATTCTGAGTTTCAAAAAATTGGTTTGCGCATTTTTCAAAACTCCCCAGAAAAACATATGTTTTCAAGGTACTTTACTCTCATACTATCCTAGACATTCAAAGCTATCTGGTTTTCTCTCATTCAAAACCCTTGAAATCGTTCTTCTTCCAAAAATCCTCTGTACTCTTCTCCTTCAAAAACCAAAAATCCCTAAAAAAAAAAAAAAAAACCTTCAATCTTTCAATGGCCAAGATAAAATCCACCGTTCCAAAACCTAAGAAGGAGCAAAAATCTTCTTCGGTGTTAAAGAAAAAAGTTTCGGGTTCAACTAAAGGCAAGGCAAAAGCAAAGGAAGCTTCTCCGCAACCTCACTTCTTTACCTCTCATTATGATTCGTCTGAATCTTCTTCAGAACAAATGAGTTACTGCAAATCGGGTACCATGATTTCTTGACTTAAAATGTGAAATTGAATACAATGACTGGGTCTCTAGAAATCGAACTGTTATTTCTAGTTATCGAGTGAACCACTCTGCTTTTCTGAACTTATCAAATATTTTGGATTTGTTTGATCTTGTCAGATGGGGGAGTTTGTTATCTATTGATGAGAAAATCTACACTCTTTTAGTTTGGGAATTTTATGCAAATTTGAGAAAAGACAAACTAGAAGAAACTAATGGAGGGTTTATGATTCGATGGTATGTAACAAGAGTGAAAGGAAGAGATTTTGAATTTGACCATAGGATGTTAAATAGAATCTGTGATGTTCAAGATGCCGATTTTCAGTATTTCGAGTTGAACAAATTTCTTGAAGGAAATGAAATTTTTGTTCTAAAAATTTTTGAGAAGTTATTTACTGGTGGAAAAGTTTTGAGAATTCTGGAAATCGAAGTTCTAAATGGCTAAATGGATTGGGTAGAATTTTGCATCATATGGTGTCTACCATTGTTGTTCCTAGTTCCGATCATAAGACTTCTATCAGTATACTTCAAATGGTGGTCATGTTAGCCTTAACAGAGGAGAGACAGATAAACTTTGGGTTTCTGGCAACTAAGTTAATGTTGCAATCTAGAAATACATCCATCAAGGCTTTACCATTTGGAAATTTGTTGATCAAAGTTTTCAAATTTTTTAATGTTGATTTAACTTCTGTTCCTTGTGATCCCAGCAAAACAAATGTTTATAGCTTTGACTCATTTGAAAAGATGGGATATGTAAGGGAGGAAAATTCATGAAAATTGTTAAGAGAATCTGCAAAAAAGAGAGGGAAAATTTGAAAAAGATTAAGGAGGAAGGGAAGTCAGGAATTAAAAGAAAAATTGATGAGGAAGGAACTGCCCTGGACTCCGGCTTGTCTGAGAATATTCTGAGTGCAATAAGCTCTTTTGCAGAGAAATTAGAACTCTTAGTTCAGAAATTAAGAGTCTTGGAAACAGATTGTCTGTCATTGAGTAATTTGCTAAGTCTTCTGATCATGAAAAAGCTAAAGACAAGTCTGAACTGCCGATGGACAAGAAAAGATTCCTCTCCTGAATCTTCTACTAAACCATCTCCTTCACATTCTCCCTTAAAGAAGACAGAAACTCCTCCACCATCTCCCAAGCCCAAACCCTCTGGAAAAAGGCAGAAACACGTTGTTGTTGAAAAGATAATCCAACAGAATAGCTGGTCAGTTTTCCAAGAAGGGGGCTGGATCTAAGGGTGAAACCATCAATATTTCCTAGATAGCATATTGGACAGCAAGATTGGTTGATGAACAATTTTATTTCTGCGCAAGTTGAACAATTTATTTTTTCAGTCATTTACATTATGTCTTCAGTTAATTTCTGATACTTGCCTAAGCTTACTTCTTGTTATGCTTATTATCTATCTAACGACTTTTGATTGCATATTACTTCTCCTTCTGCTATGCTTCTTTTTGATTGATGACAAAGGGGGAGAAAGAAAGTGACAGTGAATATTATGGGTAACAGTGAATATTATTGGTGACAGTGAATATTATGGGGGAGAAAGAAAAAGAAAAAATGAAACTGTTGTGAAAATGTTGGTCTGTGAATACTATGGTCTGCATTATGGTTTGCATGACTGTTATATGCTGTTGAATGCATTCTCTGGGAAGAAAGGAAATGTTATTTGCTTGCATGCATTAACTGATAAGGATAGAATTTTAGGTCTGCATATGACTGACAATTTACATGTTGTTATGGGTTCTGCATAGTAATCTGATATGGATTCTACATGACTGATGATATTTGTATAAACTGAATTTTGAGAATGACTTCTGTTTTGAAATTGGACTAATCTACGAAAGAACTGCTATGATAATTGCAACCAATTTGAAAACTGAAACGTCAGTTACTGAATTTCAAGAAACTGCATAAACTGTTATGAACTGCATGAACTACTTCTGGCATGAACAGTTATGCATTGATATCAAATTTGAACTGTTAAGCAAATCATTGATATGATTTACTTTTTACCAAAATTTTCTGAAAAACCCCTCTGTTTGTGATGCTCACTTTTATGATAATGGTATTTTTGAGACTAGATTATGTGATAAGAATTTCGTGCATTAAGTCAGGGGGAGTTTTGGACTCAGAAATTTTGAATCCAAAACATATGTTCTTATAAGTAGTTTTACTGAATTGGAAAATGTTTTGGACTTCCAAAATCCCTACCCAAATGAAATTCTGAAAACACTATTTCTTCCAAAAACATTTTGGATGAATAAATCGTTACTTCTTCTCATTCCTCTTATGTTCGAAATAGTCACAATAAGCATATATTTAGGAAGAGCATTTTAGTATTTTATCTCTATCAAATCATTCTGAATATTTATATAGAGATATGATATGCCTTAGGATCATTGAGATATGTTTACAAATTTTTTATCATAAGATCTCTATGAGACCTATACAGTAAGATTACATTTTTTTGCACCTTTTTCATTCAACATGTTCTCTTTTTTCATACCAAAAATGTCATGTTTGTCATCACTCAAAAAGGGAGAGATTGTTAGCCCTAAGGGCTTTCTTCTATGTTTTGATTTATGACAAACGTTGATATGAACTAACTTGTCAATTTCTTGTGATAGGACATGTTTGACCTTTATTCTTCTAAAGTCTTCAAATAAGAATTGATGGCAACTCCTTCATTGCTGATTTCAAGATTAAAAGATCAAAATGAGAAAATTAAAAAATGAGGAGTTATATATCAAGAAAGCTCTTTATGAAGAATGATAGACTAGGAAGTGTTGTCGAGGTATATTTATTAAATCCTATGTGTTCTTATCTTTTGATTCATTTGACTTTACATTGAAGCTTGAAAGGAGATGCTTTTCAAAATTTTTGAAATTCACAGAATTTTAGATGGAACAGTTTGAGTCCAAAAGGTTCATCCAAAATCCTATATACCAGGTTGAAAAGTTTCTGTCTGGAATATGCCATTTTGAACTTACCTTCTGGATGCATCTTCATCCAAAACCCAAGTCCAAAACTCGGATGAGTTTAAACAGAAAAATTTATAGCCATTTTTTTTATGACCATTGGCACTCCACTTTTTGGTTCTATAAATAGCCCTTAAGGCAAGATTAGAGCAAGAGATTTTTGAAACATCTGTCTTAGAAACATTATTGCTCAATATTTTCAAAAAAATCTCCTTTTATCTAGCTTTAAAGTGAGTTCATTGTGTATCAAAGATAAAAGCATTTTGTCGCTTATATCCGAGAGAACATCTGCTCAAGTAAATGAGCTTATCTCTGTTCTATTGATTTTCAATTCTCTGTTGTAGTACAAGGTTGTGGTGTAAAACTCATAGGGGTGAGCCTTGTGTTGGTGTTTGTTCAAGGTTGTAGTGTAAAACCCATAGGGGTGAGCCTTGTTTTGCGTATATTCAAGGTTGTGTGGTAAAATCCATTGGGATGATCTTTGTTTTGTGTTTGTGTCAAGGTTATGGAGTAAAATCTAGTGAGGTGATCCTTGATATGTTTGAGAGGTTGTGGAAAACTTAGTGTGGTGATCCTCTCTTGTATGTGAATCGGTTTCATTAAGTGAGGTTAATGAAATAGGGTTGAAAATCCTTAAGTGTGAGACTTAAGGTAGTGGATGTAGATCATTGTTGATCGAACCACTATACATCTCTTGTCTCATTTTATTCAATGGTTCATGTACTGTCTTTTTATGATCTTTCATTGTCTAAATCTGGATATACATCTACGAGTACTTGGATAACTTTCTATGCATCTATAAAGTCAGTCCAAGTATCTTGGTGATCATTCTTGTTCATCATTTTAGACAATTCAGAAAAATTATTTTTGCTTGCCAAAAACCTTATTCATCCCTCCTCTAAGGTTTTTCAAAATTGAAACTATTATCAACATCTTTTGCAAGCAAGTTAACAATAAGAATCAGTCAACTAATTCTTTAATTAATACAAGTAATCAAAATACCAAAAACAATAATCAATTGATCAAAGAACTAAAATCAATATAAAATCATGAATCTAAAAAAATATCCTCTAAATACAATTAAAATATTAATTTCAAATTATCAATAGATTATAAAGAAGAAAAAAAGAAACCACTCGTAGACAAGTAAGCCTTTTTCTTCTTCTTCCTTGAAATCTTCTTGATCAACCTTCTTTCCTTCTCTAAGAATCTCCTTGATCCTCCTAAATTTTGGTGTTTCTCTAGGAGTTTTCTGAAGATATTACATGAATTGAAAAATTACTTTGTACAATGTTATTCTTTTGTATTTATAGGAGTTCTAATTACCAAAAAGTGCCTACAAGAGTCCTTTTTCTGTGGTTGAAAGAGTTCCTAAAAGAATCCAACTGAAATTGCCAAAATCTGCTTGGAAAAGGAAACCCGTCGCCTTAGGTCGGCACCGGCCATGCTTCCATGCCAGCACCATTTTTCTAGTGAAAGGCTGGCATTGGTTGTGCTTTGCATGGCCGGCGCTTTGTGCACCTGACGGCTTTGCTTCGTTTTTCATCACATTCTGAATAAAATCATTAAAATATATTTTCAAAGGTAAAATATCAACTATGAAGGAATATGACTAGTTATTACATCAAAAGTATAAAAAAATATCCTCAAATAACTAAAAAAATATAGGTGAATTTAGCCTCCGTCACATTCCTCCACACTTAAGCTTTGCTTGTCCTCAAGCAAACAAGAATTAGACACTAAGCATTTAGAACAAGACATAGCAATTTAGCAAATTTTTCTTTAACAAATTCATCCATAATGAAGACATACACATTCTTCCAACCTTAAACATAAATTCGTCATTCATCAACCCTTTCAAAAACTTGTAAACTTATGTATTAAATAAAACAATCCTAAGACCATCAAAGTTAAGTTAAACAAGATTATATCTAGTATAAGAAAATCATCTTACTCCTCAAGCAAAAACATAGATAATAGAAATCATACAAGTCAAGCCATTTAACCAATTTTAGCATTATAAACTCAAATTTACACAACTTAAGTTAATGAAATAAGGAAAACACTCCACTATTTCTTTTTTCAATGACTTAGGGAATTGATAGCCTCAACTGAATGGATTTCTCTTCATACACCGTATTGGCCTCCTTATAGCTATTATTATTTTTCTTTTTTATCATTTTTTTCAACATTTTATTTCTTTGCTCTTTCTTGCGTTTTTTCCTTTAGGATAGCCTCAAGAGAGTGTACTGAACAATACCTTCTACTTCTCTCCATATTAACTCCCTGTTCAACAAATGTCTTTTTTTCCTTTTTCCCTCAAAAGATGAAAGCAATTTTTTTTTTCAACTCCATATTTTTTCCAACTCACATTTGTTTTTGACCAGCGTCGGCCGTGAGCCGATCGAAGGCGGTGGGTTTTTTTTTCCAAGAAGATTTTGGCAATTTCAATTGGATTCTTTTGGGAACTCTTTCAACCATGAAAAATGACTATTGTAGACTTTTTAGCAATTAGAACTCCTATAAATACGAGAGATTAACATTGTACAAAGTAAAATTTCAATTCTTAAATGTAATATCTTTAGAAAACTCCTAGAGAAATACCAAGATTTAGGAGGATCAAGGAGACTCTTGGAAAAGGAAAGAAGGTTGATTAAGAAGGTTTCAAGGAAGAAGAAGAAGAAGAAGGCTTACTTGTCTATGAGTGATTTCTTTTGTTAGGATTATGCCCTAGAAACAATCATTTATACAATGTATTTTGCATATTAAATCAATAAAGGCATTCTTTATCTTTTAGTTTCTTTATTTCATATGTTTATGTATATAAAACTGTTAGATAAAGTCCTAAGTACAACACTGTATTAAGAAAATCATGATAGAGATTGTGATGTGAGATTCCTATTATATTGGAATGTGTTTGTTCTTAAATTATCTATAATCATAGTATTAATGAAATAATACATCATTAATACGTTATGATTAACACGTGTTATACTTCTTGATTTGATCAAGCGGTGGTTCTTACATCCGTAAGTATTGTAATACTTAAAGTTAATGCGTGAATGCTTGTTACTTGAACAAGTACATTGGATGACTTAACTATGAGATAATTACACGGATAACTATTTAGTACCAGTGATAGAATCTCGTTATAGCAAATGTGCAATTATCCTTGGACTTGAAAACTCTAAGGTACTTTCTTTGCTACGCGTTGTACTTTGATGCCAATCTCTAGAGTCCTTACAAGATCACCTATGGGATGGATATTAGGTATAACGTGAAGTAAACGAAAGTAAATCAATAAAGAATTTACCACTCCTAATAGTAGGAGTGAATATCTCATGACCACTTGTAGAAATTATTACTCAAGAAGTCTTGATCAAGGCAACTATGTGTTGGAAATAGTTCCAATTGATACACATGATGAGTAATGGATTTCAGGAACAAATACCAAAATATTCAGGTTAGAATTAATTACTATTCTAGAAGGAGTTGGCAGTAATTTCATACTCTAAACCGAATGAGATATTGTATGGTGAAAGAATTTTATTACATTGACGTTTCACTATTGAAAGGTTCATGTCAAACCACTTAACTTTCTAAATTTTTGGGTGGTCTTGATGTATTGCTAGATATTGCTAAAGATCTGCGAAATATGAATTCATTAATTAGATAATTAATAAATTTAATCTAAATTAGAATTAATAAATTAATTCTAATTATTAAAAAGATTATTAATTCTATTATGATAGAATTAATTCATATTAGCGACCAAATGACTAAAAATCTAATAGGTCACACATAATAGAGGAATTGGTACTCAAAATATTATTTGATAATATTATAGGATTAATTTGCAAGAAGAAATAATAATTATGGGCTAATTATAAAGTGTTACAATTATTTGGGGTTGAATTGCGATTATTAAATCCTTATAGGTGAATTATAAACTTATTATAATACATAGAGCCTAATTGCAATTCTTGAATTTTTCAAGCCCATAATTGAAAAGAGGAACAAAAATTATTTGTTTCCTAAAAGGAATTAAGAAACTGTTGGTGTTCCTTTTTCCTTTTCTTGTGGCGGTTGTTTTGTGAAAAGAAAATTAGTTTCCTATTTATAAATAGAGAATTTTATTCTCTGGGAAAATATAGAAATTTGGCTGCCATAAGGAAGAAAAAGAACACATGCAATAGAGAGAACTTTTCTTCTTTTTCTTTTTGAAGGGAAAAGAAACAATTTCTTCCCAATTAAATTAATCATAAAGTTACGAAGCATTATTCTCTAGCATAGATTTTGGGGTTTTTTTAGTACGTTCTTCGTGTGGATCAATATTAGAGAAATTCCTATCATCGGAATTTGGTGGCCCGATTGGATTGACTTTTGAAGGGGATTTGTGCGGAAGAAAAATTTTTAGAAGTTGTGTTTTTGAGGTAATTAATTTTCTTCCCTTCTCATGATCCATTTAATTACATACGAGTGATCCTTTGCATGGATTTCATTTTATTTTTTCACTACGTGTAAACTGGTTTGCATGGTTGAAATCTAATAGTGGTATCAGAGTTGTTGTGTATATGTTTTACGGATTTTATTATTATTTTGAAATTATTTCAAAATAAATTCGACGTTATGAAATTTTTCATAAATATTTTAAAATTTGAAATAGTTTCAAAATTATATTCGGGTTCATGAAAATTATTTCATATAAAATTTTATTTTTGGAAAAATTCTATTTTAGTGGGTTACACACACACACACACATGCGTATTAATTACTGAAATTGATTTCAGTAAATTATAGAAATTGTTTCCTTTTAATTCAAAAAAAATTTTTCTGGGGAAAAGGGGAAAAAAAGACGAAGGTTTGTTACCTTAAATTTGTTATAGAAACTGAAGCTGAAAAGGAGAAAAGTTTTCTTTAATTCACTAACAGAAAATTCATTAAGGAAACAATTTTCTGGCTGTTTTTTTGGTTGCATCATTGGGAGGATGAGTTATAGCCTTGGGAGCTTATGCCCAATTTTTTATTACAATCGAAAAGAAAAAAATTAAAAGAAGTGGAAATTATTTCTGCAAACCATTATTATTTTAGTTGCATCCTTGGGAGGATAAGTTATAGCCTTGGGAGGCTTGTGCCAAATATTTTTTTAATAAAAAAAAATTTGTTGAAGCCTTGCATGGCTATGCCATAGCCACGCAAGGCCGTGTGAATTTATTGATTCTTGATTGGAAATAGTTTCCAATCAACAAATCAATAAATATATATATATATATATATATATATATATATATATATATATATATATACACACACACACACACACACACACACACATATATATATATATATATATATTTTAAGTTTCAATCTTCACGCTTTGACTCATGTTTTACTAGTTTTTCTTCAAGCACCAACTAAAATATTTTTATTCCAATAGGACCCCAAGATTTTCCCAAAATTTGATTTTGGGATTACTTAATTAAATTTCTAAAATAATGATTTTAGAATTTATATTTGACGCATATTTATTTATTTTTGCTTACTGTGTTTTAAGTATAGTATTGGCATGTTGGCTTGGTTATGGACCTAAATCAAATTTATTTGATTAATTTAAATTATGTTATGCATTTTATTGCTTTGTTTTGAATAAATAGGGTCTGTGTGTCATGTCTTTCTTTGTAATTCTCTTGTAATTTCTCTTCTCATCAAATTCCCCTAGAATGTAACTTGAGGTTTCTTCATTAGGAATATATGTACTTAGAGTACATAGATTAAATAAGATTAGAAATTATTGTATGAATTTATAGAGATGGCGACCAAGGCGAAGCAAGAAGATGGTAAGACTTTCTTTTCAAAACATGCATGAACACATAGGTTTTGACCAAAACTAATTTCCTTCTTAGCTTAAGGAAATTAATCTAGAAAAGTCCATAACTAAGCCATGTAATTGAGTCTATTACAATTATGTCAAAGTGTTGATATTTTGCATGCCAAATGATGAGACTATTAATTAAATAATTAAAATCTCTCAAACAATATTAAATCTAAAGCCTTCTGTTAATATCACAAGAACGAGAGTTCTTTTTCGAGATTAGGTTGTTGGGCATATCCAAGCTTACTCGACATTGAGTATGTTCAAGCTATGGAATATGTATCCTGATTAATGGATTGGATTTAACTAATATCTTTATCCCGGTTGGGCATACCTAAGTATAAAGAATATTAGAGGCTAAATTGGGGTAGCACTAAGTGCTTTAAGATTAAAAGATATTAATAACCTAATAATTTGGTAGTTACATTTGATGTAATTGGTATCGGATACCTACCATTGAACTCAAGAATGGTTTGTTGGGCATACCCAAGGTTATTTTTAAAGAATTTGGATACTGGACCACTAGAAGAGCTTCCAACGGGCTTTCTCGAGTCAATAGTGAGGGCTATTGATTTGAAGAAAATAGTGGGTTAAATACGCGTTTAATTAAAGACCTAATTAAATGTATTTCATGTGCATATACATAATCTAATATTTCTTATCTTTCATTTAGCTCATTTGCATCATGACAACAAATTTGAACTTACGTGGCATTTTGGAAACAAACAAGCTCACCGAATCAAACTTCTTGGACTAGTATAGAAATTTGAAAATTGTTCTCAAATCGAAAAAATTGCTCTACGTATTAGATGTTCCAATTCCACTACCACCAGTTGATGATGCTCTTATGGAAGAGCATGAAGTCCATAAGAAGCATAAAGAGGACAATGACACAATATCTTGTATCATGCTGGCGTCAATGACCACTAAGCTTAAAAAGCAGTATGAGTATATGGATGCTTATATTATTATCTTCCATCTAAGAGAGCTTTTTGATAAGCAAGCAAGGACGGAGAAATATAAGAAATCTAAGCAGTTATTCTATTCTAAGATGGTAGAAGACACATTGGTAGCCGCTCATGGACTTAAGATGTTAGGGTTAATTGAGAAGCTTGGATCACTTAGATTCAATATAGATCACGAATTAAGTATAGACTTGATTCTTCAATCTTTACCTATTAATTTTTCACAATTTGTGATGAACTACCAGATAAATAAGATTGAGACCACAATACCTGAGTTGATCAACCTTCTTAAGACCGTAGAGTCTTTCATGAAGAACGAAAATAATGTAGTCTTCTTGGTTGATTATTCTTCTAAAAGGAAAGAATGTTTCTAAAAAGAAGAAGAAGAATCCAATTAAACCTAAAGGTGGTGTAAAGAAGAAGGAGATAGCTACCAAAGGCCCATATCACCATTGTGGAAAAATGGGCCATTAGAGGAGCAACTGCAAAGGCTACTTGGAGACTGTTATAGAAAAGAAGTAGAAGGAGAAGCTTACATGCACTTCTACTTCAACTCTTGGTCTGTTTATGATTGAGATCAATACTACTTTTAACAATGAGATATGGTATTGGATACTGAATGTGAATTTTATATGTGTAATAATTTGTAGGAACTAAAGAGTAGTAGGAAACTAAAGAAAGGTGATATGGACATTCGTACAGCAAATGGAGCAAAGGTTGCTGTACTTGCTATAGGGATTTATCATCTACACCTACCTTCCAGATTAATTCTAGAATTACAAAACTATTTTTATGTACTAGTTTTACTTAAAAACATTACCTCAATTGCTTATTTAGACTTGCTTGGATTTCATTTAAATTTTTAGAATAAAAGTTATTTTTTTTCACTAAATGATATCCATTATAGTACTGAAACTTTGATGAATGGTTTATATGTTCTAAAAATGGAAAATCAAGCTCTCAATATAAATAATAAAAATCTAAGAAAAGATAATACAAACCCATCTTACTTATAGCATTATTTTTAGGCCATGTAAATGAGAATCACATTTCTAAGTTACATAAGTGTGGTGACTTAGGTTCATTTAATTTTGAATTATATAAGACTTGTGAATCTTGCTTACAAGGAAAAATAACTAAAACCTCTTTTTCCAAGAAAGGGAAAAAGGCTAAACAATTATTAGAACTAATACATACTGATGTATGTGGAGTAATGACATTGCAAGCAAGAGGGGGTTATCAATACGTCATTACCTTCATCGATGATTATTCTTGATTTGGATATTTGTATTTAATGAAATACAAATCTAAAGCCTTTGATAAGTTCAAAGAATTCTGAAATGAAGTAGAAAAATAACTTGGTAAAAGTATTAAAACTCTAAGATCCGATCGAGGAGGAGAATACTTAAGCCAAGAGTTTCTAAGTTATCTTAGAGATAATGAGATATTATCTCAATGGACTCCACCATATATACCTCAGCATAATGGGGTATCTAAAAGAAGGAATTGAACTTTATTAAATTTGGTTTGATCCATGATGGATTTTGCTGATCTACCAAAATCGTTTTGGGGATATGCATTGGAAACTGTTATTTACATACTAAACAGAGTTCTATCGAAGACAGTTTTTACTACCTAATTCAGGTTATTTTATGGTAAAAGACCAAGTTAACTCACATGAAAATTTAGGAATGACTTGCTTATATGAAGAGGACAAAGTCAGACAAATTAGAAAATAAATTTGACAAGTGTTTGTTTGTTGGATATCCAAAAGAATCTCATAGATATTATTTCTATCTCCCTATTGAAAACAAAGTGTTTGTTTCAAGACATGTTGTTTTCCTAGAGAAGGAATTCGTGCTTAAGGGAGATAGTAGGAGCAAGATTGAACTTAGTGAAGTTCAAAAAGCCCAAACAAACAATGATCAACCAGTTAATTCCGAGTCTATTGATCAAATAAATGAACCTTCTACTACAAAAGAACCTTGTAGATCAAGTAGGATATGAGTAGCACCTAAGAGATATAGATTTCTTATTACTGACCACAATAACTATTGCTCATAAACGAAGACAGGCCTACCACTTACGAAGAAGTTCTGAATAGTTCAGAGTCTAACAAATGGCTTGATGCCATGAAGTTAGAAATGGATTTCATGAATGACAACCAAGTTTGGACTTTAGTTGATCCACTTGAAGGGATAAAACCCATAGAGTGCAAATGGATTTTCAAGAAGAAAACTGACATGGAGGATAAAGTGATTACCTATAAGGCGTGATTGGTTGCAAAAGGTTACTGTCAGAAATAAGGTATTGACTATAACGAAACTTTTTCACCAGTAGCAATGCTAAAATCCATTAGGATACTTGCAGCACTTGCTGATAGGGCTTAAATTAGTTATGTTTTTCTAGTTATTTAAGGCTCTTTTTGTGATACATTTTCTTCAATAACTAGTCATATTCCTTCATATTTGAAATTTTATCCTTGGAAAGGTATTTTGTTCATTATTTTAGATTTTAGGGATAAAACGAAGCAAAAACATTGTAAAACAAAACCAAGGCGGAACCAGCCAGGACAAAGGAACCAATGCCGGCTATGTGCTGATGGAACGAACTTTGAAGTGATGAAAAATTGTTGAAACAAACCAAGACAGAATCGAATTGGCACCAACTCCAGTAGCCAAGGCGGCGCCAGCTGTGTTTTGAGGAAAAGACAGGATTTTGATTTTTGCACGCGATTTTTGGTAATCTGTGGAGTTTTAGTATATTCTTACTTCTACTCGGCCAAGAACCTTACACCAACGAGTTTAGGCACTTCCTAAGCCTATAAATAGATGAAAAACACAAGAGAAAAGAGGAGAATTCATAGATCATCATAGAAAATCACTCAAACCAAAGGAGGAATTCTTCAATTCAAGAAGGGTTATGCAAGAAGGTTTTCAAAGGAAGAAGAAGGAGGCTTATCTATGAGTGCTTTCTTTTACTTTGTTTTCTTTTTCTTGAACAATGATGTATTAGTTATTTTATTGTAATTTGACATTGTTTTAGATATTGATGATTTTTAGAGTTATTTGATCTTTTGATTAATTGATTGTTCCTCTTGGTATTTAATTACTTGTGTTGATTATGAGATTAATTGGTTGTTTCTTTCTATTGACTTGCTTGAGAAAGGGGTTGATGGTGGTCTCAATTTGTTAATTTCATATTTGTTGTCTCTTAACTTGTTTGAGAAAGGGGTTAATTGCTGAGAACTAGGTAATTAAAGGTTAATTGATGTCTGCCAGAGTATGGATTCATTGGTTAATTTCATGTTTTAAGTTTGCCAGAGTATGAAAATTTAACCAAGGATTGTGTTTAATGCATCTTTTTGGTGAATTAGTTGAGACAGAGTATGTGATGCTAATTTGTCTAGAAGATAGTGATTTCATGGATTGGGAAAGAAGTAAATCTATATTAATCCTTCATGGTGCCAAGAGAATAATTAGTTGTGATAATGATTAGGTACTGTAAGATCATGTTTGTCAAAACAATGGTTTAAGTTACATAATTCTCCATCATTGACATGTATATATTTTTATTTTATTTTATTTTTAATTTTATTTCTTTTTCACTTTATCGAGTTGGTTAAACAATGAAAGAGAAGTGATTAGTGCATATTTGTTTCTTGAGGATCGACACTCGTTTGAACTCTATGCTATGTTAATGATGAGTACGCTTGCTCATATGTATAATTTGGGGTTAACATTTTAATTTAAACTTGTTGGGAATATGCTTATTTTTATATGATTTTATACCCAAATAAATACGCATAAAGTTTTTGGCGCAATTGCCGGGGAACAATATCATGAAAACTTGGATTTTGTTGATTTAACCATGTAAATATGCAAATATGTAAAATATGTACAATTGTTCTATTCGCAAAAAGGTTCTATCTTTTGTATTTTGTGTATTCATGTATACCCTTGTAACCTAACCTGCTAACTTTGACTATATTCTATTAACTAACTTTGTATTCTTTTAATTTTGTTTTAATCATTAATTTTGTATCTAACTTGCTTCTTATTTTTTTAGGTGTTATCTTTGGTACATGACCCGAAAATTTGAAGGCGAGATAGTCAATTTTAACCATGAAATCGAAAGAACACTATCAAAGATCCGCCGGACAATCTAAAGGAACTTGATCGTCAAAATAGATGGTGCTCAAAATAACAATGCTGGGAATAGGAGGGTTATGGATGACTTTGTGAAACCTGCAATTTTGGGCATAGGCTCGAGTATTACTAGGCTTAGGGTGGATGCAAATAATTTTGAAATAAAGTCCAATATTATCTAAATGGTTCAAAACATGGTTCAATTTGATGGGCTACCTGAGGAAGATCCCAATGCTCATTTAGCTAGTTTTTTTGAGATTTGTGATACTTTTAAGATAAATGGTGTTTCTAAGGATGCCATAAAGTTAAGACTTTTTCCTTTTTCTTTGAGGGATAGAGCCAAATCGTGGTTAAAGTCTTTACCTACAGGTTCCATCACTACTTAGAATGTTCTAGATGAAAAATTTCTGGCTAAATATTTCCCTCCAGCTAGGACAACCAAACTTAAGAATGAGATATTTGCTTTCCAACAATTAGACTCTGAGCCCTTATATGAAAGTTGGGAGAGATTTAAGGAGATGTTGAGAAAATGCCCACACCACGGATTTGAGCTTGGAATGCAGATGCTCATCTTTTTGAATGGCCTCACGTTTGCAACACATCAAGTGGTGGACTCTTTTGCATGGGGTTCCATCAATCATAAGACCCCGGAACAGGTATTTGATCTTATTGAAAATCTGGCTTCTAATAACTATTCTCGGGGAAGTACAAGGTCTAGAGCTCGTGTGCAAGGAGTACACAAAGTGGATGCTATGGCAGCATTGGAAGCTAAGATGGACGCCTTAACTCAAAAGATGGAACAAATGGTGATGCCTCAAGGCCAGGTATTGAACGTAAGTTGTGATTTCTGTGGAGAAGGACACCTGAATCATGAATGCTAAAACATGGGGTCACTCCAAGAAACCTCGGAACAAGCGGCATTCGCAGGTAATGTCCGACCAAGTAACAACCCTTATAGCTCTACTTATAATCTTGGTTGGAGAAATAACCCTATTTTTTCTTAGAGCAATGGAAATCAACCTAGGCAGGGCTCTTTTAATTTTGGAGGAAATCAAAGGAACCAAAATCCCATGAACAATAATGCAGCACCTTCAAAGCCACCATTGGAAGAATTGATTGGTCAATTGGTAAGTACAACGGCGACTAAGTTCCAAGGGGTTGATGTTACAACAAGGAACATAGAAGCATCCATGCGCAACTTGAAAAACCAAATTGGTCAACTAGCTAAACTACTGGGAGATCGTCAACCGGGACATTGCCAGAAAACATTGAGGAAAATCCACGGGATCAAAACCGTGGAAAGCATTGAAGCAAATTTTTTTCGTTTTACTTTACTTTCAGTTTTGTGCTTGAGACAATTTTTTACTTTTGTTATTTTGAGTGATTGTTTTTCATGAATTAGAGTGCATTTTTCATCATTATTGTGTGTTCATTATTTTTTTATTAATTGAAAAAAAAAGTTGAAAATCGGACAGAATGCAACCGGCGCCGGCTAGGGCTAGGACCGGTGCCGGTTCCTGTCGGGTACGGCGCAACATATAGACCATTTTGGCCACTTTTCTTTCAAAATCTCCAACTCCCTCTCAAAGTCACTCTCTAACCTGCGCCGACTTCACCTCCCCAACTTCCCAAAATTTGATTTTTCACCTCCTAATCACTTCTATAACATTTATCTACTTCTTTTTTGTTGATCCTACGGATCAAAATCTCAAAATCTTCCATTTTGCATAACAAACTCACCTTCAATCCACAAGCAAGGAGCTTAGATTTCTGCAAAAAGTTTACATCTTTTGCTTGCCCATGCATACACGAGCATAAATGTATGGTTTTTATTCAATTCCAATGGTTAAAATTGTGTAGACGACTTTTTCTAATTTTAGAGACAATTTTGGCCGAAAATTGGGATTGTTTATGTTATCTTAAATTGTGCATTACTCCTTGAGCTTTATGAGTTTGGATAGATTAGGAGTTAATAGTTCTTGGATACTTGATTCATGCACATGATCATTAGGAACTTCATGCATATATCTAAGGTTAGATTTGTGGCTATTTATGATGATTGAATAAATGCTACATATGGCATTTGAATTGCTTTTCACGTAATGCCATGATAATGTATTCATTTATATGATCGTGTATACTTGAATGCATTGGAGATGTTCAACACGTTTATTCTTTACAGTGAGCTTTCCATGTATTATTGCATGTTGTGTTGAATTGATTGGAGGGGATTGAATTGATTGTTGATTGAAGTGTGATCTACAGTGAAGGAGTTTGGGCTTTGTGGTTGTGAGATTGGTTGAGGATTGAGTGTGCATTGAGGATTGTATTTGCAAAGGGTAGCTACACCCCGTTTTAAGTCTTTGAGCTCAATTGTTCTATCCTCCTATTTTCACCACTCCTTACTTGATAACATGTCTAGAGCAAGTGGTCATTCCTCTAAAAGGGTGAGAGCTTCCTCTTCCTCAGCCCCTTCATCCATCGACCCTTTGTTTCTTAGTCCAACTGAGTTTATCGATCCATCTTGTGAGGAATGGTACAATAGGAGAGCATCTAACAAAATCATTGTAGAATGTACTTTCGCACCTACCCTATACCGTGCTATTAACTTGGGAATGATGTTTACGAGGCTAGGATGGGGTTTGATAATACAGCTGAAAGGGAAGTATTATCTAGTGCTTATCAAGGAATTCTACGCTAATATGGTTGACAAGGGCAATAAACACCTTCCCCATATTGAGACGAGAATGAAAGGAATTCCCATTGTCATCACCCAAAATCAATTAGCTATTCTCCTCCAGGTGTTTGATGATGATTCTTGGCAAGGGATAGATGTGAATAATTAAAAAATTCTTTCTGACCTGAATTGGGATGCCAGTGAGACTAGAGCCACTCTAGGGTTGTATAAGCATACTGTGTTTCAAGTCAACAGTTTCTATTCGAACAATGATCTTGCTGCCAACTTTAGAGCTCTAGTCTATATGTTTGGGTTCAATGTTGTACCCTGTGCTAGTGGTTTTAATGAGACTCGACTTATCGACACCTACATTTTGAATAGGATGATGAACACCCTGCTTATCCCTCTTGCACCCCTGATTATACAATCCATTAGGGATGTGGTTCATCACTGCCTCGCTACAAAAACCTTCGTCTTCTTTCTAGTTATAATGAAAATTTTGAAAGACTTTGGTGTTAGTCTTGAGGGAGAGCTGATGGAGGCTACCACTGAGCATGATATGGTTACGGAACAAACTCTGATGAGTTGTGGGTACAAGTACAGCCAGGAGTTGAAAAAGTGGCTAACCCCCTTTGAGGTCAGACATCCCGGTTAGGTTAGGCCACCCACTGTGGAGGAGGAGCAACTACCGCCATCGGCACGTGCACACGCTAGCAGTTTTCAGTCCCAATCCCGGACTGAATTTGAGACTACCATGCTGGGACAGTTAGCCCAGCAAATGGAGATACTCTTACGCTTGCAGGGATTAGTAGATGACATGGCGAGACGGCAAGATATTATGGAGTAGCAATTGACTGAATGGAGGCAGCATTCTTCCGGGCAACATGGTGGTGAGGGAACTTCCACACCGGCTGATGATGATGATGATGAGGACTGACGATGATTGTTCCCCATTTTCTCGATCACTCTTGTTTTTCTTTTATCTTTTAATGTCTTTTCTAGTTAGTTTTTGCTTTTTTGTTGCTTTTTTGTATTATTTTCTTTCTTTTATTTTTGATTTAATTTTCTTTTCTAGTTTTTATGCTTTGGTATGCTATTTTATATTTTTCTTTTTTAGGTACTTTGCCAAATCCTTGTTCTTCAAGAATTTAGCTCTTGTACAGCACATTGCACAATATATGGAAGTATTGTCTTTCTTATCTCTTCTCTTTTATATTTTTGGTGCCTTGGCTTTGTTTATTCCTTGTTGTATTTATTTGGCCATTGAGGATAATGTCCAGTTTAAGTGTGGGGGAGTGATTTGATTGAAAATACTTTCATTGAAACTTCTATGCATATACTTTAGCCAGCCTTCTTGTGAGCAAAATTTTCAAATTTTTTTCTGATTTTCTTTGAGATTTCAAGCGGTATTTTTAAAATTTTTTCTGATTTTCTTTGAGATTTCAAGCGGTATTTTTAATGCATGTCTTTATGATGGGTTATAGAGCATATGTTCTATATCATTTATGGCTTATGCGTGACTCTTTGCACGCAATTGGACTAAGTTGTTTTTGATCAAATGCTTTACATTG
This sequence comes from Voacanga thouarsii, assembly GCA_026120185.1. Classification (NCBI taxonomy): domain Eukaryota; kingdom Viridiplantae; phylum Streptophyta; class Magnoliopsida; order Gentianales; family Apocynaceae; genus Voacanga; species Voacanga thouarsii. Next base: position 1,512,074 of record JANUWF010001152.1, read on the forward strand.
TTTTTAAATTTGTTTGTCTACTAAAATTCATGGAGCATTCTAGAACTTACTTGAATATCTCTCAAGGCGAAATAAGAAAGACATTCATGGTTTAACTTAGGGAGGACGGTAATAGGCCTTCTTTGGATAGTTTGAGCTTTTCAAGCCTATCTATTTTTTATATTATCTCTAGTGCTTATTTTGAGCCTAAATTGGTGGATTTATTTCTTTAGAACCCATTATCCTACTTTGTCCATTGCTTGTTTTTGAGAGTTTAAATAATTTTTTTAAATCTTTATGCTTTTGATGGATGAAAGTATATGAAGGAGAATGTTGAGAGAGAATAAAAGGGAGAAAGAGCATGACTCGTTGCTTTCAATCATGTATCAGTAGTTGTGTTGAGTTGGAAGAGAAAAGAAAGAGAAGAAAGAGAAAAGATGAGAAAGAAAAGAACAGCAGTAAAGAAAGAGAGAAAAAAAGGGATGAGTGAAAGAGAAGAAAATTGAAAGAAAAAGAAAAGAAAGATCACAAGAGGAATGGTGATTGAGTTGTAAAAGTTGAGTTCATATCAAATCCTAGACACCATTGCTGAAAATAGGAGTGATCTTGTGAAAAATAGAGAAGAGTTGATGAAGGAAGTAAAAAGATGAGAAAAAGAAAAGAAAAAGAGTGAAAATGCAAGATTTGCTTGAACTGAATTGTAATTGCTAAAGAAAGTTATGGGTTTGATTAATTTTGGAATAGGAGAGCAAGAAGAGTTGGAAGGTATTGATACATTTTGTTTATCCTTTTCTTGTGAACTCTCAGCTTCTTTGATATTTGATTCTCTTATATCCTTCGTTTGATAAGCTACATTATAAGCTTAAAAGTCCTACTTGATCTAAGTAGAATCATGATATATCTCGAATTAGTAGAGAGAGTGTATGAAAAGTAAGCTTATGGGATGCATATTCTTTTTGAACTAAAAATTCTTTCCAATAGTTTGAGAATATTGTTAAGTATTGAGCTGGTTCTACTAAGTCATTATTCACTTACACAAGTCTTGCATTTGTTGTGAAATGTGTAGTAGCATGTGTTTTATGTTCTTGAATGAAGGAAGCATTAGAGATATTGTTTTGAAATTGATTGAGTGATTGATGAAACCTTGTGTTTTCCTACTTGTCTTTGATACTTTGCTTGAGGACAAGCAAAAAGCTAAGTGTGGGGGAATATGATAGGGCTTAAATTAGTCATATTTTTTCTAGTTTTTTGAGATTTTTTTGTGATATATTTTGTTCAATAACTAGTCATATTCCTTCATATTTAAGATTTTACCCTTGGAAAGGTATTTTGTTCATTATTTCAGATTTTAGGGGTAAAACGAAGCAAAAACGTCGCAAAACAGAACCAAGGCGGTGCCGGCCAGGACAGAGGAACTAGCGTCGGCCATGTGCTGATGGCATGAACTTCGAAGTAAAAAAAAAATTGTTAAAACAGACTAGGACAGAATCGAACCGGCGCCGGCTCCAATAGCCAAGGCAGCGCCAGCTCCAGTAGCCAAAACGACGCCAGCTACACTCTGGATTACATTGTGTTGAAATCGAGAAAAATCGACGAATAATAGAAGAAATAGAACACAACCGGCGCCAGCTCCAGTAGCTAAGACGGCACCGGCTGTGCTTTGAGGAAAAGACGGGATTTTAATTTTTGCATGCGATTTTTGGTAATCTGTGGAGTTTTAGTATCTTCCTACTTCTACTCGACCAAGAACCTTACACCAACGAGTTTAGGCACTTCCTAAGCCTATAAATAGATGGAAAACACAAGAGAAAAGATGAGAATTCATAGATCATCATAGAAAATCACTTAAACTAAATGAGGAATTCTTCAATTCAAGGAGGGTTGTGCAAGAAGGTTTTCAAAGGAAGAAGAAGGAGGCTTGTCTATGAGTGCTTTCTTTTACTTTTTTTTCTTTTTCTTGAACAATGATGTATTAATTGTTTTATTGTAATTTGACATTGTTTTAGATATTGATGATTTTTAGAGTTATTTGATTTTTTGATTAATTGATTGTTCCTCTTGGTATTTAATTACTTGTGTTGATTACGAGATTAATTGGTTGTTTCTTTCTATTGACTTGCTCGAGAAAGGGGTTGATGGTAGTCTCAATTTGTTAATTTCATATTTGTTGTCTCTTAACTTGCTTAAGAAAGAGGTTAATTGCTAAGAACTGGGTAATTAAAGGTTAATTAATATCTGCCAGAGTATGGATTCATTGGTTAATTTCATATTTTAAGTTTGCCAGAGTATGGAAATTTAACCAAGGATTGTGTTTAATGCATCTTTTGTGTGAATTAGTTGAGACAGAGTATGTGATGCTAATTTATCTAGAAGATAGTGATTTCATGGATTGGGAAAGAAGTGAATCTATATTAATCCTTCATGGTGCCAAGAGAATAATTAGTTGTGATAATGATTAGGTACTGTAAGATCATGTTTGTCAAAACAATGGTTTAAATTATATAATTCTCCATCCTTGACATGTATATATTTTTATTTTATTTTATTTTTATTTTTATTTCTTTTTCACTTTATCGAGTCGATTAAACAATGAAAGAGAAGTGATTAATGCATACTTGTTTCTTGAGGATCGACACTCGTTTGAACCCTATGCTATGTTAATGATGAGTACGCTTGCTCTTATGTGTAATTTGGGGTTAACATTTTAATTTAAACTTGATTGGAGATGTGCTTATTTTTATATGATTTTATACCCAAATCCAAACACATCACTTGCCGCTCATTATGATTATGAGATTTGATAAATGGATGTGAAAATAGTTTTTCTTAATGTAAATTTAACTAAGTGTACATGATACAACTTGAGAGTTTCACATCTAATGATCACACTAAAGTGTGCAAGTTGCTAAGGTCTATTTATGGACTAAAGCAAGCTTCTAGGAGTTAGAATATCTATTTTGATGAAACAATTAAAGAATTCAGTTTCAAACAAAACATAGATGAACCTTGTGTATACAAGAAGGTGAGTAAGAGTGCAATTATTTTCCTATTACTATATGTAGATAACATATTGCTAATAGGAAATGATGTCTCTATTTTACAATTAGTCAAAATTTGGTTATCCAAAAAGTTATCTATGAAAGACCTTGGAGATACAACTTATATTTTGGGAGTGAAGATCTATATAGATAGACAAAAAAAAGTTGCTTAGTCTTTCATAGTCTACATACACAGAGTAAGTACTAAAGAAGTTTAGCATGGATCAATCCAAGAAAGAAATCTTACCTACGACCCATGGGATAAGCCTTTTAAAATCTATGTATCCTAAGATACAAGATGAAAGGGATCACATGAATAAGATATCATATGAATCGATAATTAGTTCTATCATGTATGCTATGATATGTACTAGACCTGATGTATCTTATGCTCTTACTTTGACGAGCAGATACCAATCAGATCCTGGAGAAGGTCATTGGATGGCTGTTAAGAATATCCTTAAGTACTTGAGAAGAACTAAGGATGTATTCCTGATATATGGAGATAGTTACTTACAAGTCAGAGGGTATATTGATGCCAGTTTCCAATCTAATAAGGATGATTACAAATTCCAATCAGGATACGTCTTCACTTTTATAAGTAAGATAGTTAGTTAGAAAAGTTCCAAACAAGATACAATTGCCGACTCAATCACTGATGCTGAGTACATAGCAGCTTCCGAAGCAGCTAAAGAGGCGGTCTGGATCAAGAAGTTCATTATAGAACTACGTGTGGTACCTTGATCTAATACCTTTGTATTGGGATAACAATGGAGCTATTGCACAAGCAAAGGAACCACGGTCTCATCAACGATCCAAACATGTACTTAGATGCTATCACTTGATTAGTGAAATCATTGATAGAAAAGATGTAAAGATGGAGAGAGGTCCCATCTTCCCTTCTCATGATCCATTTAAGTACATACAAGTGATCCTTTGTGGGGATTTCATTTTATTTTTTTGCTGTGTGTAAATTAGTTTGCATGGTCGAAATCCAATAGTGGTATTAGTGTAACACCCTTACTCAAAGTAACAGCAAAAGTATATCAAAATCAGGTATCGCCTCGTCCAGTTACTTAGACAAGGGGTCCTTATAATGAAGAACCAACATAGTAAACAAGATCTAGATCCATACAAATGTCCTATACTGATGGTCACGTGTATATATATATATATATATATATATATATATATTATAGAGAATCTCATACATGAAAATTTTCATTCTACTTTAGTAATAAGGTATATTATCAAAAGGGGAACGTCCGGACCTAGACTGTTGCCATGTGGTATCGTCTTTCTATCCGTAGGTCCACTCAACTTCAGATCCTACAAAAAGAGTGAGATAAAAGACACGTGTGAGTGAAAAATCACCCAGTTAGTCTTGTGTATGTTAATGCTTTATTAAAGAGACAGAGTACTTAAAACCTTTGTGGGGAAAGCATTTCAGTTTTTCACTAGAAATAATTCCAAAACTCTCTAAAGAAGAGTTTATTCAGAACTCAATCATTTTTGAAAAACTGTATTTCAGTTTCAAATCAATGTCCTGATTTCCAAATCACAGGCACTTCTCCAATAGAAGGTCAGCTTGTATGTAAAGCTCGCAATCTTTGCCTTCGTCACCACGTATCATTGTACTTAGACCGCAACTTACAACACTCAACCGTGCATGCCAGAAATAAGTACACCGCAGCGTACTGCTGAGAATAAACAATAGGTATACCATAGCATATCAAATACACTACATCGTACTACTCAGCATCAATAGTAGGTATACCGCAATATACCAAGTGTACCGCAGCACACTCTTGCCACCATAAGCCAAGGGTCCCAATCCTGACGTCAATCACAATCGAGGTGGCAAGGAGTCAAATGCACCGAGTGTCCCTGCCTAGCATCCAACGAATAACTAAAAAATAAGAAGCACCCGCAAATGCGGCAATTGCTAGGTGCTAAATAGCTAGCCAGACGACTCATCTCAATGTTCTGTCGCCTTGTTTGGAGTAAGACAATTCCCAGAACTAACTAGGTTACGTGAGGTTGTATAACAAAGTTCTTGCTGAGTACTCAACGTTACCAATATCAACCCCTATTGACTGATCAGGCCAGATGGTTATTTGTTCTCGTAGGATTTTTAAAGCAAATATTTTTAAGGCAAAATATCATTTTCCAAAAATTGATCCCATTGATTTGCAAGTCAGATAATAATTTCCATAGGCTCTGCAGGGCTAATCAATTCATTCTATAGGCACATCAGGCCAACAAAAATAATTTTCGGGATCAAAATGTCATTTTTCAAAAGTTAATCTCATCTTGAGAAATTATTTTCCAAAACCATGTCAAGTAGGATAAAGAGTTCTTTTCACAGGTCAAAATAAGTTTTCAAGAGTATCCGGGTCATTTTGCCCGTACTCGATCAAAGTCATTTCTAAAGTCATTCGGGTCATTTACCCATACCCGATTCCAAAAGACTTTTCAAGGGTTTCGGGTTATTTTACCCTTACCTAATTTGAAAAGTATTCACCAGAGTTTCAATAAGGATATTTTAGTCATATACCGAATACTCGATTTCAAAGGTTTTCATAAACATTCCAATAAGGACATTTGAATCATTTTTCAAATACTCGATTTCAAAAGAAACTCATTTTAAAAAATCTAGAATTCTAATCATAAAAGAGGATTAAATTCAAAGTTTCCAAATATATTTCCATAAAATGTTCTAATAAAGTCATTTTAGTCAATTTATGAATACCCAATTCCAAAAATTATCATTTTTTGAAAATCCCAAGTATTTAATCTAAAAAGGACTAAATTCACAAAATTCATGCTTTAATCATCCGTTAAGGTTTCCAAGCCAAATATGACGTTCATTCGAGCCCAGCATGGCATATAATAACTCTTACTTAGATAAACCTTAAATATATTCAGAGATTTTCAAATAGTATAAAACATTGCATTTCATGGAAAAGTGAAGCACACTAGTTTTCAAAATGTTTTAAAAATCAAAAGAACTCACATCGTGTCCTAATTAACTCTTCCCGATCACGGCCATTCGACCCCCGTTTCCTCCATTTTCAACAAATCATTGGCCGTTTACTGATAAGTCTACACCAAAATATTATTTTTAGGTTAAATCATGTTTGGTCGAAAAGTAGCCGATGGTTAGCTGAAGTCTAGTTGACGTGCCCGACGGGTAGTTGACGTCTAGCCGTCGTCCCCGACGAGTAGCCGACGTTTAACCAACGTTTAGCCGACGGGGCCGACGGTTAAGGAAAACGTTCAACTTTCGTTCACATCGTTTTTTCGTTGTTTGTTCAATTCTTTCATTTTTCTTTTTCCATATCCTTCCTCCCTTCATATACAAGGGATTCATTCCATATTTCTCGTTGATTTCATCCAAAATCACACAATCATTCTTCCTTAAGTTCATTCACTTTCCAAACAAAATCCTGAAATTTTGCTGCTTTGACACACAATTTTGTTTTGCACATAATGTTCAATCCACAACTCTGATTTGGCTCTATGATATACCAAAATGACAGAAAGACTCTCAAATTTAATTGTGTATAGGCCTTTTTCAGAGTTATTGTTCCCGTGATACAATACAATGCAAAAATAGTCTCAGTAGTTTTGCTCCAATTCTACTATTCATGCTATCCTTTGTTTTCCTTTAGCCTTTAACACCTTGAGAACATTAATTTATTCAATTTTCCTTCAAATAATCTTTGATTCTGTAATTTTTAGATTCCAATAGCTCACAAGAGTCATACTTATTCAACACAAATTCACTTCTTCAAATCAAAGCTAGTATAATTTATTTTTCCAACTAAGTAACTTCCATTTTCATTCTACTTTGGTCATCATCTCCTCAACCAAAAGCAATCCTTCAAACTACCATGAATATGTAGTTCTTCCTTACACAAAATAATATCCATAAAGCTTTTAGGCAGCCGACACACATAGACACATAGAAAGTTCATCAACAAAGTTTATAAACTCTAACTTTTGATTCAAAATCAAGACATGAAAATCATGTTTTCATGTTAAAATTGATATCAAAATGTTCACCATTAACTCAACAACAACTTTAATTCTAGCAAGGTGAGGTTTTACCTTGTATATAAAGTTCCTTGGTGTGATTTGTTCCAAGAACTTCTCAAGAACTCACACACAACACCAATAACACACACTAGTACCTTTTCTCTCTCTTATTTAATTTCCTTTTCTCTTGTTTTTGTTTCTTCATGGCTGCCGCAATTCAGGCTGTATAATAGCCTCTTCTCACCGCCATTCAAAATCAAATCTTGGCCAATCACCTCTTATTTTTATTAATTGTATGGTGGTTTTACATAGGTGTGTTCCAATGAAAATCTTACACACCAACCACTTATTTTTCTTCCTCAAAATTTCCTCTTCATTTATCTTGTATGGTTGCTGATTTTCTTGGTCAATTTTCAGCCATTCAACCACCTTCTCACAGTCCAAGTATTGGCTAATCACATTGCACAAGACCTTAATTAAAGGGCCCACAAATGATGTGTTCCAATCACAAAAATACACATAATTCTTTATTTATTTTTTAATTCTTTAATTCCATGCATCTTGCATGAATTCTTCATGCAACCTCTTATAAATTGAGACATGTTCAAGGCTACCAATCACAAAATGCCACACGTCCAAATTTTTTGATAACATTTTTCAAATTTTCTCAGAAATGACCAAAATCGGGATTGAAATGAAAAAATATTTTACTTTACCGTGTAACTCCAAAAATTCCACTGAATCCATTGGTAATACTTAAATTCTTCAATTCATTCTCAATTTAGTCAAATTCGCAGTCAAAGTCGCTGGAGCATTCTAAATGATGAATATGCCCCGATAACCCAAATAACATAATTCACATCAAAATGTACGTTTCATCGCACTGATTAATTTCTCTTCTCAGCATACCCTCAAATTCTTATTTTATTAACAATAGTAGCCTTTCAAAGATTTAGAGTACAATTAGAACAAATCCAATAATTATATCCAGGTCCCGACAAAATATTATTATATCAAAATATTCGTCTTATTATACCAATTATCTTTTGTTCTGGCCATTGATATAAATTCTCATCTTATTACAAATAGTGGCCAATTGAAGGTAAAAGTGCGAGATATTACATTCTCCATTCCTTACAAAAAATTTCGTCCTCGAAATTAGCTTATACCTGGAAAAATTCTGGATACTTTTTCAACATCTTCTTCCGTTTCCCAAGTTGCATCTTGTACTGGATGATGATTGCACAATACTTTTACAAGTGGAATTTTATTATTTCGCATCTCCTTTTTAGCATACTCTAAGATATTAATAGTCTTTCCTCGTTCTTAGAGCCGTCTTAATAGGCTTTTCATTCAAAAATATGGGTAGGATCAATTACATACTTTCGAAGTTGGGAGACATGAAACACGTTGTGAATACCTTGAAGTTCTACTGATAACTCCAATCGATATGCCACCTTCCTAATCCTCTCGATAATAGGGAATGGTCTAACGTACCTATATGCTAACTTCTTCTCTTGTCCTTTAATTCCCAATTGTCACTGCAAAGTCAACTTCAAGAATACACGATCTCCTTTAACAAATTCCAAATCTCTCCTATGTCAACCTATATAACTTTTTTTTTGTCTACTCTGATCTGCCTCTAATTTATTTTTGATTATTTTCACAGCCTATTGAGATTGAAGGCATTCTGTTAACCCATTCTCTATCTTAAACTTTCTCGATACAATGGGGATTGACATTTTCTTCTATATAGAGCTTCAAACGGGGCCATTCCAATTGTTGATTGATAACTATTATTGTATACAAATTCTGCATACGCTAAACTATCAATCCACTTAGTTCCGAGATCCAAAGCGCAAGCCCGTAACATGTCTTCCAAAACTCTATTCATTCATTCAGTCTGTTCATCCGTTTGTGGGTGTGCTGCTGTGCTGAACTTCAATGATTTCCCATACCTCCACTGTAGTTTAGTCCAAAACTTTGAGGTAAATGTAGGATCTCGATTTGACATAATACTAGAGGGTACTCATGTAGTATGATTACTTCCTCCATATAGATTTCACTTAACTTCTCTAGGGAATCCTGTTAGTTGATGGGGATGAAATGAGCGGACTTAGTTAGTACCCACATAGTATCTTGTTGTCCTATTGTCTGGGTAATCTTATAATGAAATCCATAGTAATTTCACCCCATTTCCACGATGAAGTAGGTAATAGCTGAAGTAAACTTCCCGGCCGTTGCTGATCAACTTTCACTTGCTGACAAATTAAATATTGAGCTACAGAGTCAAAATATCCTTTTTTATACTAATCCACCAATAATATCGTTTCAAGTCCTGATACATCTTTTCGGCTCCTAGATGGATGGTATACTTACTCCGATGTGCCTCCATTAAAACATCTTGTCTCATTGCAGATTGTTTCGGAATACAATACCGACCCTAATAACAAATAATCCCATCACTGTCCCTTTGGAACTCATCTCCTCCTTTATTCACCTCATTTTGTACCAACTTTTACAACTCTTCATCTTTTTCTTACTCTCCCTTCAATTGTTGTAAAAAAGTAGGTTGAGTGGAGATATTACTCATCCTTATTTCTCCGTCTACTGTGATTGCCTCCAATTATGGAATTCGTAACATCTAAAGAGCTGATAAATTTTCCTCCCTATTAAGGGCATTTGCTACTGTGTTTGCTTTTCCAGGATGATATTTAATTGGACATCGAAATTCTTCCAAAATTTCCATCCACTGACATTGTCTCATGTTCTAATCCTTCTGAGTAAAAACATACTTTAAGCTTTTGTGGTCGGTGAAGACTTCAAACTTAGTTCCATACAAATAATGTCTCCACTTCTTAAGAGTAAATATAATAGCTGCCAACTCCAGGTCATGTGTAGGGTAATTCTCCTCTTGGGATTTCAACTTCCTATAGATATAAGCTATCATCTCTCTCTCTTGCATCAATATTCCTCCCCATCCTTCCTTTGACGCATCTATGTTCACCTCATAAGGTTTCTTTATCATCGGCAATACCAAAACAGGAGTAGAACTTAACCTTCTCTTCAGCTCCTGGAAATTTCTCTCACACTTCTCGGTCCAGGGTGGGTCGAGTTAAAGGTGAAGCTATCTTAGAAAATCTCTCAATAAATCTCTGATAATATCCTTCTAATCCCAAAGAACTTTATATTTCAATTGGAGTCTTAGGTCGTTTCCAATTAGTCACTGCTTCAAGTTTTGCAGGATCTATTGTAATCCCATTATGGGATATCACATATCCTAAGAATGCTACTTCTTGCAGCCAGAACTCATATTTACTGAATTTTACGCATAATTTAGCCTCTCTTAACTTTCCTAATACTTTCCAAAGGTGTTGTTCATGCTCTTAAGGATCCTTATAATACACCATGATATCATATAGGAATATAACACAAAACTATCTAAGTGAGGCCGAAACATCCGGTGCATTAGGTCCATGAAAATAGCAGGGCTTTAGTAACACCAAAAGACATCACTACAAACACAAAATGTCCATATCATATGTTGAATACAGTTTTCGGTATATCCTCTTCCCGAATCCGAACTTGGTAATATTCTTGCCTTAAAATCTAACTTTGAGAATCATCCCGCTCCTTGTAACTGATCAAACAATTTATCAACCATAGGCAATGGATATTTATTCTTTACCATTACAGCATTCAACCCTCGGTATTCTATATACATCCGTAGTAACTCATTTTTCTTTTTAACAAACAATACATGTATTCCCTAAGGTGAAATACTAGGCCGAATAAATCTGTGCTTCATTAATTCCTGTAATCATTTCTTAAGCTCCCGTAGTTCTATAGGTGCCATTTATAAGGAGTTCTTGAAATTGGTTCTGTCGATGGCACTAAATCAATAGAAAACTCTACTTCTCCCTTTGGTGATAACTCTTTCAATTTTTGCTGAAAAGCATCTAAATACTCATTCACCACAGGGACATCTTCGAGTTTCTTAACCTCTCCTGGCTTATTAATTTCATAAGCCAAGTATCCAATACACCATTTCCTAATCATCTTCCGGGCCTTGAGTCCCGATATAAAAGCATTACTTTTCTTTCCAATCTCACCTACAAATTTCGATATTTGTTTCCCAGACCGACGGAATTGTACTATTTTATGTCTACAGTCAATTTGATCATGATGCTAGGATAGCCAATCCATGCTCAAGATAGCATCATAGCCCTCTATGGGTAGACATATTAATTTTCCTCCCAAAATTTCATTCTCTACCAAAGTCTTACATTCTTTATATACTCTCTCACTATTCATTTGCTTTCCCAATGGTATACTGACAAACATTTCATATGAAGTTTCTTTCCTTTTAAACCATAGCATTAAGAAATAGATTGACAACAAATGAAAGTGTAGAGCTGGGATCTACCAATAATTTGGCATCATGATTAAAAAATAAGGAGTGTACCTTCCACTACCGTGGCATGATTATTCGTCTTTTCCTAGGAAACCACTCGAGCATTCACTTGTGGTTTATCAGATCTAGCTCTAGAGGTAAAAGCTTGTCCTGAGTTTCCTCTTCTTAGTCCTGACCTCTGCCCTTGATTATTTCTTTCCAGTTGACTCCATCCTCCTATTCTTTAAGAGTAAGGACAATTGCAACTCTTATGTCCTACCTTCCTACAGTTAAAGCTTCTAAAAGAGGGTTATCCTCCAGTTAGGCCTCTCCTCCTTTGCATCTTTTCTTTCTTCTGCCATCGGGGTCCTCCGGATCTTTTTGACTCATACCACAAAATCCACTTCGATTTATTCTCATTTATTCCAACATTCTCACTGGCTCTAGTTATAGCCTCAATCAATTGTTAAACAGTATCAGTCATTTTTTTTGAAGGTTTGGAACATAGGATGATCTAAATTTACAAGATGGGAACGTCCCATAGGTGGTTCCTCCACTATTGGCTTAGTTTTATTTCAAGTAGTTCGCGATGATCGTCCGGAAGTTCGTTTAGGAGGCTTCAATACAGTTCATAACGTTTTAATGTTAACACAAGCATGGGCATAGTGCATATAGCAAGAACATAGCATATATTCATTCTCATCTATCACAAAATCAGTATAAAATTTGTATGCCAAGCACACAGTCATATACACTAGCCGAACTGCACAATCCCACTACATATATCTATATCTCATTCACCTGCTCTTCACCATTGCTATCCGAAATGGGAGGTTCTGAATCAGTAGAAACCGTATAGGGCTCGGGCAGCCTCCAATCTTGGCATCTCTTCCTCTAATACTCCTGGAATATCCCTGCCAAATACTACCTCATCATCATTCTGATGGTGTAGCTCAATATCGCTATCAACCTCATTAGAATCGCCACATACCTTCTCTATCTGACTATGTGGCAACAATGTCCTCTCGGGAGTAGGTGCCCTCTCCAGATTGAGGTCTCGTGCAAATGGGGTAATGACAGGCACTGAAGGGTCAAATGCACTCCTGGTGAGACAGGGTGTATGATGGTGGCCAAGGTCGGGTCCTATCAAAGTGAAACGTCTTAGCACGCCTACTTAGTAGATCGACCTAATTTTCCCAGGTCTCTTTACACCCGAACTTTCACTTGTCTCTTTTTTCCCATCATCGCTACACTCATCTATTGGGAACTTGTCCTTATCACTCCTATCCATAATACCTCCACAATGAAGGAGTTATATCAATCCCTACGACGATACCATAATTCTATAATACTAGACTCTGATACTAATTGTAACATCCCTACGCAAAGTAATAACGAAAGTATATCAAAATCGGGTGTCGCCCCATTCAGTTACCTAAATAAGGGGTCTTTATAACAAATAACCAATAGAATATACAAGGTCCATATCCATACAAATGTCCCATACTAATGGTCACATATATATAACAGAAATCTCATACATAAAAATTTTCATTCTATCTCAGTTACATTATTAAAAGTGGAACATCTGGACCTAGATTGTTGCCATGTGGTATCGTCCTTCTATCCGTAAGTTCGCTCAACTCCGGATCCTACAAAAAAGGTAAGATAAAAGACACGTGTAAGTAAAAAATCACCCAGTGAGTCCCGTGTGTGCTAATGCTTTATTAAAGAGACAGAGTACTTAAAACCCTTATGGGAAAAACATTTCATTTGTTCACTGAAAATAATTCCAAAACTCTCTAAAGAAGAGTTTATTCAGAACTCAATTATTTTTGAAAAATTGTATTTCAATTTCAAATCATTGCCCCAATTTCCAAATCACAGGCACTTCTCCAACAGAAGGTCGGCATGTATGCAAAACTCTCAATCTTGGCCTTCGGTGCCACGTATTATTGTATTTAGACCACAGCCTACAACACTCAATCGTGCATCACTAGAAATAAATACACCACAACATACTACTGAGAATAAACAATAGGTATACCGCAACATACCAAGTACACCGCAGCGTACTACTCAGCCTCAATAATAGGTATACCGCAACATACCAAGTGTACCGCAACACACTCTTACCATCATAAGCTAGGGGTTCCAATCCTAATGTCAATTACCATCGAGGCAGTAAGGAGTCAAACGCACTAAGTGTCCGCGCCCGACATCCAACGAATGACTAAAAAATAAAAAGTGCCCACAGACGCGGCAATTGCCAGGTGCTAAACGGTTAGCCAGGATGACTTATCTCATTGTTCTGTCGCCCTATTTGGAGTAAGACAATCCCCATAACTAGCTAAGTTACTTGGGGTCATCTATCTTTAACATGAGCTAGTACAAAGATTAAAGTCCTTGCTGAGTACTCAACGTTACCAATACCAACCCCTACTAACTGATCAGGCCAGAGGGTTATCTATTCCTGCAAAATTTTCAAAACAAACATTTTTGGGGCAAAATATTATTTTCTAAAAATTGATCCCACTGACTCGCAAGTCAGACAATATTTTCCATAGGCTCTACAGGGCCAATCAATTCATTCCATAGGCACATCAGGCCACCAAAAATAATTTTTGAGATCAAAATGTCATTTTTTAAAAGTCAATCTCATCTCGAGAGATCATTTTGCAATACCATGTCGAAACAGGGTAAATAGTTCTTTTCACATATCAAAATAAATTTCCAAGAGTATCTTGGTCATTTTGCCTGTACTTAATCAAAAAAGTCATTTTCAAGGGCATTCAGGTCATTTTACCTATACCTGATTCCAAAAGACTTTTCGAGGGTATTCGGGTTATTTTACCCTTACCCGATTTGAAAAGTGTTTACAAGAGTTCCAATAAGAATATTTCATTCATTTACCGAATACTTGATTCCAAAGGTTTTCATGAACATTCCAATAAGGATATTTGAATCATTTTTCATATACCCGATTCCAAAAGGAACTTATTTTAAAAAATTCAGAATTTTAATCCTAAAAGAGGATTAAATTCAAAATTTCCAAACATATTTCCATAAAATATTCCAATAAGGGCATTCTAGTTGATTTATGAATACCCGATTTCAAGAATTACCATTTTTTAAAAATCCCAAGTGTTTAATCCAAAAAGGACTAAATTCACAAAATTCATACTTTAATAATCCGTTAAAGTTTCCAAGCTAAATATGAAGTTCATTTGAACCCAGCATGGCATAAAATAAATCTTGCTAAGATAAACCTTAAATATATTCAGGGTTTTTCAAAATGATATAAAACATAGCAGTTCATGGAAAAGTAAAGCACACTAGTTTTCAAAATATTTTTGAAATAAAAAGGACTCACCTCGTGTCCTAATTAACTCTTCCCGATCACGGCCGTTCGACCCCCGTTTCCTCTGTTTTCAACATATCATTGACCGTTTACTGATAAGCCTACACAAAATATCGTTTCTAGGTTAAATCGTGTTTGGTCAAAAAGTAGTCGATGGTTAGCCGACGACTAGCCGTCGTGCCCGACGAGTTGCTGATGTCCAACCGATGTTTAGCCGACGGGGCCGACGGTTAAGGGAAACGTTCAATTTTCGTTCACATTGTTTTTTCTTCGTTTGTTCTATTCTTTCATTTTCCTTTTGCCATATCCTTCCTCCCTTCATATACAAGGGATTCATTCCATATTTCTCATTGATTTCATTCAAAATCACACAATTATTCTTCCTGAAGTTCATTCACTTTTCAAACAAAATCCTGAAATTTCGCTGCTTTGACACACAATTTTGTTTCCCACATAACTTTCAATCCACTACTCTGATTTGGCTTTATGATATACCAAAATAACCGCAAGACTGTTAACATTAATTGGGTGTAGGCCTTTTTCAGAGTTATTGTTCCCGTGATACAATACAGTGCAAAAATAGTCTCAGTAGTTTTGCTCCAATTCTACTATTCATGCTATCATTTGTTTTCCTTTAGCCTTTAACACCTTGAGAACATTAATTTATTCAATTTTCCTTCAAATCATCTTTGATTCTGTAATTTTTAGATTCCAATAGCTCATAAGAGTCTTGCTTTTTCAACACAAATTCACTTCTTCAAATCAAAAGCTAGTATAATTCATTTTTCCAACCAAGTAATTTCCATTTTCATTCTACTTTGGTCATCATCTCCTTAACCAAAATCAATCCTTCGAACTACCATGAATATTCAGTTCTTCCTTATACAAAACAATATCCATAAAGCTTCTAGGTAGCTGACACACATAGACACATAGAGAGTTCATCAACAAAGTTTATAAACCCTAACTTTTGATCCAAAATAAAGACATAAAAATCATGTTTTCATGTTAAAATTGATATCAAAATGTTCACCATTAACCCAACAACAACTTTAATTCTAGCAAGGTGAGGTTTTACCTTGTGTATAAGGTTCCTTGGTGTGATTTGTTCCAAGAACTTCTCAAGAACTCACACACAACACCAAGAACATACACTAGCACCTTTTCTCTCTCTTGTTTAATTTCTTTTTCTCTTGTTTTTGTTTCTTCATGGTTACCGAAATTCAGGCTGTATAATAGCCTCTTCTCACCGCCATTAATCATCAAATCTTGGCCAATCATCTCTTATTTTTATTAATTGTATGGTGGTTATACATAGGTGTGTTCCAATAAAAATCTTACACACCAACCACTTATTTTTCTTCTTCATTTCTCTTGTATGGCTGCCAGTTTTCTTGGCCAATTTTCAACCATTCAACCACCTTCTCATGGTCTAAGTATTGTCCTATCACATTGCGCAAAACCTTAATTAAAAGGCCCACAAATGATGTGTTCCAATCACAAAAATTGACATCATTTTTTATTTATTTTTTAATTCTTTAATTCCATGCATCTTGCATGAATTATTCATGCAACCTCTCAAATTGACACATCTCCAAGGCTACCAATGCCACACATCAAAATTTTTTGATCGCATTTTTCAATTTTTCTCAAAAATGACCAAAATCGGATTTGAAATGGAAAAATATTTTACTTTATCATTCAACTCCAAAAATTCCACCAAATCCATTGGTAATACTTAAAAATTTCAATTCCTTCTCAGTTTAGTCAAATTTGCGGTCAAAGCCGCTGGTGCGGTCAAAATGACTAAATGCCCCCGATAACCTGAATAATATAATTCAGACCAAAACGTGCGTTTCATCGCACTAATCAATTTTTTTTCTTAGTGTACCCTCAAATTCTTATTTTATTTACAATAGTAGCCTTTTGAAGATTTAGGGTACGAGTAAAACAAATCTAATAATTATATACAGGTCCCGACAAAATATTATTATATCAAAATATTCGTCTTATTACACCGATCATCTTTTGTTCTGGCCATTGATATAAATTCTCATCCTATTACAAATAGTGGCCAAACGAAGGTAAAAGTGCAGGATATTACAATCAGAGCCATCTCGTATGTATTTTACGGATTTTATTGTTATTTTTAAATCGTTTGAAAATAAATTTGATGTTTTGAAATTGTTTCATAAATATTTTAAAATTTGAAATGATTATAACACATTATAATTTGCCCATAATAATTATTTCTTCTTACAAATTAATCATAAAGCTACCAAGCATTATCCTTAAAATTTGATGGCTCGACTAGATCGACTTTTGAAGGGGATTTGTGCAGAAGAAAAATTTTTAATAGCTGCGTTTTTTAGGTAATTAATTTTTCTTCCCTTCTTATGATCTGTTTAATTACATACGAGTGATCTTTTGCGTAGATTTTGTTTTATTTTTTCGCTGCGTGTAAATTAGTTTGCATGGTCGAAATCTAACATCTTTTTTTCTTCTTTGTAATTTATTGACAATTTGAGATTAATATTTTAATTGTCTTTAGAGGATATTCGTTTGAATTTATAATTTTGTATTGATTTTAGTTCTTTGATCAATTGATTATTGTTGTTGGTATTTGATTATTTGTTTTAATTAAGGAATTGGTTGATTAATTTTTATTGTTAACTTGTTTGCAAAAGAGGTTGATAATGGTTTCAATTTACTTAATTTCATATTTGTTATCTCTTAACTTACTTGAAAAAAGGTTTAATTATCAAGAATTTTGGTAATCAATGATTAGTTGATGATTGCTAGAATATAGATTCATTGGCTAATTTCATACTTTAAATCACATACAATATAAGCGTTTGTGTGAGGATTGATTTTAATGCATCTTTTGGGTAAATTGGGTGATATATATATATATATATATATATATATATATATATATTGATTTAACTAGAAGATAGTAATTTCATAGATTGCAAGCGAAGTAGGTCTACTTTAACCTTCATGATGCCAAGATAATTTTTAATTGAGAGAATTGGTAGTCAATCATTATTGTGTATTCAAGAATTTCTATCTATTTACATATATTTTCTCCGTGTCTCACTCCTTGATTATCATTGTGACTTTTCTTGTGTGACTTGACCTTTTTTCTAGTATATTATGTTAGTGTTTTATTTATCTTTTCTTATTTTATTGGCTAAACAATAAAGATTTGAATAAATTAAGGTGGGAGCCTAAGTTTTTATGGATTCGATATTTGATATTTCCTATACTGTATGATGGGTATACTTGCCCGTATGTGTGGTTTTAGTGATTATCATTTTAATTAAAGCTTGATTGATTATGGACTTTGTTGATAATATTCTCTACACTAAAAAAATAAGAATTAAGTTGTTGGTGCCATTTTTCCCCCCTCACATTTTTTATTCACAACTCAAAGTCAAGCAAACTTTAAATCTATAATACAAGAATTAATCAACAACTCTTCTCATGTTTCATCATAGCATCCACATTTAAACTCAAAGAATAAAACAAAACTCAAATACCAAATATTAACTTAAATTCTCACGACTTAGCAAAGTCTAACAAGTTAACTCTTTAAATAAAAATCTAACCACAATGAATGACAAATATATATCCAAAGTTAAAAAGAAAATCATAATTCCATTATAGATAAATAAACTCAATTTAGCTCCAAAATCTCCAAACTTTCAAAGTTTCAAATTTTTAAAATTTCAAAATTTTCAACAAAATTGTTTGATACCAAAAATACCAAGGTAATTGATAAAAACATGGATAAGGAATATTACAAACCACTCCTCCACACTTAAAACTGGACAATGTCCTTATTAGCAAAAAATTAACACAAAAAAGCATCTCCAAAAGGACAAAAAATGATACAAGAGGTAGAAAGTTAAGTAATACTCCCCAAGAGCAATAACGCTCCGATAAATATTGAAACTTGGAGAAGAATAGAAGAGCTTATTCAAGAAATTTTTATTCAAATTTGCAAAATTAAACACTTATAAAAGAACAAAGAAAAGAATAAGCAAAATAAAATGCACAAAAAATAAAACAGAAGAAGACTAATAAAACTCCTAAGAATAAACACAATGACAAAACCAAACATAAAACAAAGATACAAATTCTTTCCACTCATCATTCTTCCTTATCAAACCTTCGTAAAAGAAATTAAAGCTTAAAGTAGAAGATAGGCATGATGAATATAAAAAGAAGGGAGGTTTTTGAAAAAGGTAATGTGCATGAAAATGATTTTTCTCAACAAAGTAAAACACATAAACTTTATTCTCTAACATCTCTTTAGATGCACAAATATTATGTTCAACATATGAGTGCACATGATATCTAAAGGACACATCAATCATGCCATCACTAATTAACCCTTCAAAAGATTTATCACAATGAAATTTCTTTTTAGACTTAGTAATTGAGTTTTAAAAGATGGGATCAAGAAATCTTTACTTTACACCACATCTACAAATACTAAGTTACTTCCTTGTGAATAGGGTGAAGGATAGAATTTAGTAGCATACTCTAAAGGTTTCATAAGTAGCATTGAAATATCCAACTTCTTGTGGTATGTTAAGCTCAACACATCATCATTTGGACCATTGTTCTCCAAGAATTGAGAGGTACCTAAAAAATTATGTGACAAAAAGAAATTAGAATTATTAGTACATAGAGTAGAATCGAGTACCTTTCTTACCACATTGTGCAATGGTCCCTTATAGCCTCTCTCTTCTCCATGGTTAATTGTACGGGCCAATATGAACTCATGAGTCTTCTCAACAATCTTAGCTAATTGTGTCGTTTGATCGCACAATCGTTGGGAAGCTTCTTTATGCCATTGAACAGATAAATTTGTCTTGGCAATAAAAGAATTCACTAATGCTTCTAATAATGTCTCACTAAAAACATCAGTGTGAGCTTGTAACTTTGCCAATTTATCATCAGTATAACGCCTTTGATTTTGTGGCAAAAAATAATTGTCCATGATAATGTCAACCTTGTACTCAAAGAAAAATAAAAATCAAATCAAAAAGAAAAATAAAGAATAGCAAAAATTTAAACAAATAAAAAAAAATCATATACTAATAAAAAGACTTAAATATTCACAAAGTACCTAAAAAAATAAAAGTTAGTGATATTTACAAATACAACAAATGCTAAATCAACAAGACTCGAGTGTTTCCAACAGTGCCTATCCATGGTAACGGTGTCAAAACTTAATGCGTGTTTTTTAGTGTAGAGAATATTATCAACAAAGTCCATATTCAATCAAGGTTTAATTAAAATACTAATCACTAAAACCACACATACAAGCAAGTATACCCATCAAATAGTATGGGGAATAGCAAGTATCGAATCCACAGGAACTTAGGCTCCCACCTTACTGTACTCAAATTTTTATTGTTTAGCTAATAAAATAAGAAGAGATAAATAAAATACTAACCTAATATACTAGAGAAAAAGTCAAGTCACACAAGAAAAATCATAAGGATAATCAAGGAATGAGAACAAGGAGAAAAAAAATATGTAAATAGATAGAAATCCTTGAATACACAATAATGATTGACTAGTAATTCTCTAAATTAATAATTATCTTGGTATCATGAAGGATTAAAGTAGACCCACTTCGTTTGCAATTCATGGAATCACTATCTTCTAGTTAAATCAGTGAATGTATTCTATCTCAACCAATTTACCCAAAAGATACATTAAAATCAATCCCCACACAAATCCCTATATTCTAGGTGATTTAAAGAATAAAATTAGCTAATGAATCTATATTCTAACAATCATAAACTAATCTTTGATTACCAAAGTTCTTGACAATTAACCATTTTTCAAGCAAGTTAAGAGATAGCAAATATGAAATTAATTAAATTGAAACCGTTATCAACCTCTTTTGCAAGCAAGTTAACAATAAGAATTAATCAACCAATTTCTTAATTAAAGCAAGTAATCAAATACCAAGAATAATAATAATTGATCAAAGAACTAAAATCAATACAAAATGATAAATGAAAAAGAATATCCTCTAAAGACAATTAAAACATTAATTTCAAATTGTCAATAAATTATAAAGAAGAGAAAAAGAAACCATTGATTGACAAGTAAGCCTTCTTCTTCTTCTTCTTCTTCTTCTTCTTCTTCTTCTTCTTCTTCTTCTTCTGTTTTTGATCAACCTCCTTTCCTTCTCCAAGTGTCTTATTGATCCTCTTAAATCCTGGTATTTTTCTATAAGTTTTCTAAAGATATTACATTGAAGAATTTAAAAACTACTTTGTACAATATTATTTTCTTGTATTTATAGGAGTTATAATTGCCAAAAGGTGCCTATAAGAGTCATTTTCTGTGGTTGAAAGAGTTTAACTGAAATTACAAAAATCTGCTTAGAAAAGGAAACCCGCCGCCTGAGCACCGGTCGTACCTCCATACCAGCAACGTTTTACTAGTGAAGAGCACGACTGGCACTGTGCACCCAATGGTTTTGCTTCATTTTTCATCACATTCTACATAAAATCATCAAAATACACTTTCAAAGGTAAAATATCAAATAGAAAAGAATATGATTAATTATGACATCAAAAGTATCATAAAATATCCTCATATAACTAGGAAAATATAGGTGAATTTAGCCCCCATCAGGCCACTAATTCAAGGTTACCAAAACAAAAATTTATTCTATTCTAAATGGTAGATTTAGGTATTTTGAGATCATATGATTTATAGCCACCAAATCCCACAAAACCCATTCCAAGCCTTCCCAAATATTCCAAAATATGTTTAAGTTTAATCATCTCTATTCACAATTATTTGAGCTCAAGAAGTACTCACAAATTGTTAACAAATGTTCATTTCATTTATTTTCACAATAAATAGCTTCATTATATTTCCTCCCACAAATTCCTTCTTCATTTCTTTAACTAATATGCAGCATTTGAATTCTTCAAAGTACATCATACTAGCCTTCAAACATCACCATTAATTCCCTTCATCAAACCGACTATATCTCAACAATGACAACAATAATTTCCATTTCATTTTTCTTTCAAGAATTCAAATATTTAAGCATGAAACCACCTCATAATAAATCTCCAACATACATAACTTAACTTTAATTTCAAGGTAAGGAACCTTACCTATTTATTGAAGAAAAACCAAGCTTGCAAGTGTTTTCTTCTTTCCTTTTCTTTTCACTCCTTTTCTCTTAGTGTTTCCTTTCTTTTTCTTCTTTCTTTCTTTTCTTTTGATTTCCTTCCTTATCTTCTCTCTCGATTTTTTTCTTTTTTTTCCTTTCTCGCTTCTTTCCTTTCTTTCTTCATTTTCTCCTTTTTTTTTTCTTTTTCTTCTCTTTCGGTCTCTCTCTCTCTCAACTGACTTTTCTTCCCCTTCTTTTTATAGCTTCCCAAATCTTTAATGAAAGACTTGATAACTAGGCAAATCCTAGATGTTCCTAGACGTTAATAATTATTAATGGAAGCTAGTAGAACCTTATAAAAAGCTTAGGAATCTTGGAGAAGTCCACCTAATCATGCTATAGAAAGCTTTGGAATCTTGTAGAATTTCCACTTAATCATGCAAACCATGCAACCAATCATATACATCTAAATGGCTTCATCCATGCTGTTGGGTATGTGTTTGTGCACTGTGCATCCACTATGGATGTGTAAAGAAATAAGTCCAAACTCAAGTTTTAAAAATAAAATACCAATTTCACTCAAACATACACACAAACACACAAACACACAAAATTGGGTAAGTATACCCATCATGTAGTATAGAGTTTAGTTGGTAAGTATTAAAGATCTTCAGGAACTAGATCAATTACCCCTACTTCCACTTGAATTCTATTATTCAATCTATCAAAACAAAGATTAAGATAATTAATTAATAACAACACAAGAGTACTACAAAAATATATCAACCCAATTTACTAGATAGAGTTGAAAAGATCACAAGGCACGATTGAATATATAAAGGAGATTAGCCATGTAATAAAAGAGAATTCCCCAACAATTACTCAAATAAGAATATCATTTGGTCAATTGAATTCAAATTTAAGCATTTGCAAGACTTCCAAAATAGAGAAAAATCCACACACTCTCAAGTAGTGAATTCACTAGCTTAGGATCCAACCCATAGATATCTCTATCTCACAAATTAAACCCAAGGATGCATAATAATCAAGGAAATTTCAATAAGCCAAAAAGTCTAGAACCCCTATCTCTAGGTGATCCCAAAACTTAATCTACTAGAAAGTTCTCAATCCCTCAAATACTTTCTCAAGTTTATCAAGGGACAAACAAATCTATTAGATTAACATCAAAGGGAACCCATGTCATACATCCTTTCTCAAGTTCAATATAAGAGAATTACCTATATCAGTTAAATCCAATCAATCAAACCTAAGTAATAGATTACTCAAAATAGAAATTAATTAACCAAATAATTATCCAATACAAGAGTAATATAAGGTACAATTCTTCAATTACAATTTAATTCTAATCAAATCAACATCCACAAAATAAAATCACAAAGGGAAAAAGAAAAAGAAAAAACTTATGGACAAGGTTCTTCCTCTACTTTGCAATTCTCTTTGTGGAGCTCATTCTCTTTTTGACCATGAGTGTGAAAAACAGGGAAAAAGGAAATAAATTAGGGAAAAGAAAGAAAAGTCTTGCAAGAGTTTGGATTTGAACTCAAGTCACCAAGAATTAAACACCAAGTCCTATCCATCAGACCACAACAACTTTTGTTTAAATATTCCTCAAATAAATTCGTTTAATTCATACTCAACTTACTTCATTCCTCTTCTATTAAATTCTACTCAACAAGAACAAAAGCTCTACCATCTTATCTAACATAATTATTTCCAAATAAATAAATTCATGTAATATCAAACTCATGAATCATATATACTTTATAAAAATAGTTCAAATTTATCAAAAATCAATATAATATACTATGCTATGCATAACTTTCTCCATGAGCTAATGGTGGTTTAAAACGGGGTATCACATAATCCAAGGCATGGACTGCCTTAGTCCATGGAGAAGCAAGCCGGTCACGGGCTTGAGCAAGGCATGGACCGCTTGGTACATGGTGTGACAAGTTTGGTCTCGATGTGGATTAGGTCTAGTAGCTGGGTTCTTTCGAAGAGCTATTGTTTTACCTGTTTTCTTTGTAATTTCTTTCTGCTTCTAGTCCCATATCACAGGGGGTTACTTTATGTAATATTCTGAGAATATTTTGCATTTAAATAGTAGTAAATGGATTAAGATTAAATAAGACTATTAATTAAATTAAATTAATGTGTTTAATCCATCATTTGATTGTGTAGTATTCAAAAGGATAGAAAGAGCATGAAAAACATCTATAGTTTTTTTAGGCATACTCTTTCCTTTTTGAGCAAACCTAAGTGTACGTTTTTCTCAAGACCAAAGTCCTGGGAAATTTTGACAAAGGAAAAACGTTTTCTTTGATTAAAAGGTTTATTAGCTTTAAAAAAAAAATTAATCCATGACTATTCTCTCAGAGGTTATTACTTTTAACATAGAGAATATTTAGATTTAGATATTTTGTATAAGTTAATGGCATACCAATTTAATTAACTTTTCTTAAAAACACTTTTTGTCATAGAACAAGAGACCAAAGTCTCTAGAAAGTTTTATAGAAAACGATTTTAAAATCATTAAGTTATTAACTTAAATAAAATTAATTTATGGTAAATCTCTCAAAGTATATCAATCTTGAAATAGAGATTTTATGTAAGTTAAGGAAATACTTAATGAAGTTTTTCAAAAGGATATTTTTCTAGAAAAACCATTGTTTTAAAAGGCTAAGTAGAAGAGGGGTTCCAATGGCCCCGGGCTTCCGTCACAATCCAAGTTAGAGATCGTGGGTCTCCTCACATCACATTGGGAGTGAACTCGTATAGAATGGAGATTCCACAAGGGTGTAGAACTAACTGATGAATATAGTTGATGCCCAGAATGTGTACTATGATAGGCCAACCTATGCTAGATGTCACAGTATGAGGCCTATCCATAGAAAATGAAAAGAAATGGCAATCTCATCGTTGGAGTTATCTTCTATACCATTACTAAGAAGGGTAATCAATTAGTGATAGTTAACACATTTAGCTTAAAAAATTGTTAATCTTCTTAAGAAGTTATGTCAGTTTTTTTGAGAGCCAAATTGATCATGTTATAGATAATAGTGATAGGGTTAGCAATTATCAGATGTAATATGAGAAAAAGTGCACAATTTATTTGTTTATTTTTCACAAAATGAGTTTTTTTTTTTTAAATTTTAGAAAGTATTAGTGGTGGTTCTTTTAGTCATTTGGCTATTATTCTTTGAGAGAATAAGCTAATAGGTCTAAATTACATGGACTAGTAAAGGGACTTGAACAAAATACTTACTGCAGAGGAGTATAAGTATGTCATATACGATCCCTATCCTGTGATGGGGGAAAACTCCACTGATATAAAGTGTGTAGTACAAAAGGCATGGAAGAAGGTTGACAAAATAACTTATTGCTACATGTTAGCCTTTATGTCAAATGTGCTCCGATCTAAATATGAGCACATAGCCACTGCTTATGACATTAGTACGTTATTGGCTAGTATGTTCATTGACAAGAGCTAGCCCACAAGGCAGGAGACTTTTAGGCGATTATGAACATCAGGATGCTGAGAGAGTATTAGTTAGGGAGCACATACTCAAGATAATGGATGCTTCCAAGGAAGCAGAAGTCCTGGGGGCCACTATTGACCCCAAGAGCCAGGTAAACATAGTCCTTGAGACTTTACCAGACTCCTTCTTGCAGTTCAAGTTGAATTAAAATATGAATAAGTTAGAGATGATTCTAATAGAATTAATGAAGAAGCTCCAAAAAGTAGAGAAAGCGATGAGGCCACAGTCTAAGACCTTGGTTGCTAAGTCATATTTTTCTAGGACTGGGCCCAAGCCTAAAAAGTTTAAAAAGAGGAATAAGGGAAATACAACGGTTCAACCCAAGTCCCAACCTAATGATAAGCCTAGAGGGAAGTACTTCAAATACGAAAGATGGGATATTGGAAAAAAAAAAAGTATCTAAATCTCTGGGCCAAGAAGAATTCCACAAGTAATGCTTATTATCGTGAGTCTATAACAATGGTTAGATTATCATCTACTTGGATTATTAATTTTGGAGCCACTGACCATATCTACAACTCCTTACATAGGTTTAGGAAAATAAGACGAGTCGAAAAGGGTATATATGGTCTCTGTATAGGAAATGGAGCACAAGTATAGGTGTAAGCAGTGGAAATTTGGAACTAGTTTTTGATTGTAATAGAACTATTTTATTGAGGGATATTTTATATGTACCTAGTTTTAAACAGAATTTGGTTTTAATTGCAAAGCTTATTAATCATGGATATTCTGTTTTTTTCCACTCTAGTATTTCTCTCAGTAGAAATGAAGATGTTTTATGTATTGGACATATGTATGGAAATTTATTCTTCAATAACAATCAAGTAAACAATGCTCAAAGTGAACTTGTAAATAAGAAGAAGAAGGACAATATTAATATCTCATATTTATAACATTTAAGATTGGATCACATTAACTTGGTCAGGATTCAGAAATTAATATATGATGGGCCTTTTACCTCATTGAGATTGGAAAGTTGGACTCAGTATGAATCATGTCTTATGGGCAAGATGACCAAAAGATCCTTTACCTAAAAAGTAGATAGAACCAAAGAAATATTGAGTTTAGTTTATACTGATGTGTGTAGTCTTTTATCCACACCAGTAAGGGGAGGTTTTAAGTACTTGATGCATAAATTTTGGATATATAAAAATCATTAAATTTAAATCCATCTCTTAGTCAAGTTTTAACTAAAACACTAATCCCATAATACACATACGGGTAAATATACTCATCGCAAGTATAGTATAGAGAATTAACGAGTATCGATCATCAAATGAACAAGTACACACTAGTCACTTTTCATTCATTATTTAACCGAACAAAATAAAGTGATAAGATAATAAAAAGAAAAATAAAGAAATATGTACAACTCAAGGATGTAGGAATATGCAATTTAGACAACTATCCTAGAATACATGATAATGAATCATTTAGAAACTATCTCAATTAATCATCATATTGGCATCATGAAAGAATATAAAGTAAAATTCAATCGTTTTCCAAGTCATAAACCCACTTATATAGACTCTACTTCTTTCTCAATCCATGGAATCACTATCTCTTGATTAAATTAGTAGATTTTTCAATCAAACCAACATAACCAAAAAGATGTATTAAACTCAATTCCTCATAATAAACATGAATTTAGTCAACAACTCTATACTCTAGGCGCAATAAACTAATCTTTGATTACTTAGATTCTTTGGCTTAATTTCGTTTCCTGAGTCCATTAATAAATAACAAATATGAAATCAATAAAATTAAATCAACTCCTAACATTGTTTTCTAAGTCAATTAGAAGCAAATCTAACTTTATCAATTATTTCAAAATCAAAAGTAATCAAACACCAAGAATGATCGAAAATTAATCAAATAGCTAAATTAATACAAAAATCATGAATATTAAAATATTGTCAAATTACAATAAAAATATTAATTACATCATTATTCTAGAAAAAGAAAACAAAAGTAAAAGAAAGAACTTATAGACAAATCTCCTTCTTCTCCCTTGAAGACTCTTTTGAACAATACTTCTTGATTTGATGAATTTCTCCTTCAATAAGTGATTTGCTGATTTGATCATTGAATTCATATTTTTGTCTTGTGTTTTTCTTATTTAAATAGGCTTCTAAGAGGCTAAAATTTGTCCCCTAAGAGTTTTGGGCCAAATAGAGATTGAAAAATGCCAAAACTCTTGGGAAATTACCAATTCGCGTAAAATTGGAAAGTTACCTAACATGGGACAGAGCCGAGCTGGCTCTATGGGTTACGGCCGGTGCCAGCCATGCTTTGGTCGGCCTAGTCGTGCTCTATTTTTCAACCCAAAAAATCCCTTGTTCATCCAGATTGGGCCCGGTACTGGCTTTGTAGGTCAAGGCCAGCGCCAGCCGTGCTCTAACAGCGATCGTTTTGATGTTTTTTTGTCATTTTCTGCAATAAAAGTCTAAAATATCTTTCCAAGGGTAAAATATCAAATATAAAGGAATATACCTAGTTATTACAACAAATGTATCACAAAATATCCTCAAATAACTTGAAAAATATAGATGAATTTTGCCCCTATCAGTACTTCATCACGTTCATAGATGATTATAG
This sequence comes from Voacanga thouarsii, assembly GCA_026120185.1. Lineage (NCBI taxonomy): Eukaryota > Viridiplantae > Streptophyta > Magnoliopsida > Gentianales > Apocynaceae > Voacanga > Voacanga thouarsii. Next base: position 1,540,206 of record JANUWF010001152.1, read on the forward strand.
AAGGTATGGTTATGTTTACCTAATGAGATGCAAGTCTAACTCTTTTGGCAAGTTCAAAGAGTAAAAGGCTGAAGTGGAGTGGTAAACTGATCAAAACCCTTCGATTGGATCGTGGTGGAGAGTACCTCCTAGATGAGTTTAACAATTACATGGTACATTATGGGATAGTATCTTAACTTAGTACTCTTAGGACATCCCAGCAGAATGGAGTAACTGAGAGAATGAACAGGACATTGGTGATAATAGTTCGAAGCATAATGTCTCATACGACTCTTTCGATTTTTTTTTTTTTGGGATAAGTCTTAGAAATAGCGGCATACATTTTAAACTTGGTATATTCCAAGTCATACCTAGAATACCCTACAAGATGTGGATAGGACGAAAGCCAAGTCTAAATCATCTCAGGATATAGGGATGTCCGACTTATGTACTGATTTAAGGAGATAAGTTACAGCCAAGATTAGAATTGTGCTACGTCATTAGATATCTAAAAGGAACAAAAGGTAAATACTTTTATGATCCAAAAGAGTAGAAAGTACTACTAAGTATCAATATTAGATACTTGGAGGATGAACAAAGTACATCCACTAAAGATTCAACTAAAACATAACTAATGGCGAAGTTATCATCTGAGTCAACTTCTAGCAACATAATTGTGGAACAAGAAGAGGTGTACCCTAAGGATCCTATGCAAAATGAATCTCGTCAAAGTGGGAGTGTATCTAGGGTTCCAAAAAAAGTAGATTGGAGAAGTTTTTAACCCAGTCTCTGACTACCAAGAATAGGATCCCACTAGGCATAAGTAGGCTATTGTTGATGCTGATGTAGACATGTGGCATAAAGCAATGAAAGTCGAGAATGAGTTTCTATACTTCAACCAGGTTTGGTATCTTGTAACTTCACTTTAAGGGAAAAAATCCATTAGGTATAAGTGGATATACAAGAGGAAAAGAGGTGTGGATGGGAAGGTAAAAACCTTTAAAGCTAAGTTTATAGTAAAAGGTTATACTTAGAAAGATAGTATCGATTCTGAGGAAATCTTTCCCCAAATAGCTATGTTTAAATCCATTTGTATCTCCTTGTTAACGCATGTCATTTTGACTATGAAATATGATAAATGTATGTTAAGACGACCTTTCTTAATGGTTATCTTAGTAAGGATATTTATATGTTTCAACTGGATGGTTTTGTTACAAAAAGATAGGAGCACATGGTTTGCAAGCTTAAGGAATCTATTTATGGACTTAAGCAAGTATCAAGAGTAGAATATTCATTTTGATGAGACTACAAAACCTTAGGATTTTAGTCAAAATAAGGATAAACAATGCGTCTATAGGAAGCTAGAAGGCATTAATGTTGTCTTTCTTGTATTATATATGGATGATATTTTGCTTATTGATAATGATGTAGGGATATTATCATTTACAAATGTTTGGCTTTCTAGTCTATTAGTATAAGGACTTGGAGAAGCTAGTTACATTCTCAAAATTAAGATTCTTAGAAATAGGAAGTAAAGAATATTAGAATTATCCCGTATTATATACATTGATAAGATATTGGCCAAGTTTAGCATGAACTCATACAAAGAAATATAGATCTCTTACAAATATGAGTTGTCTCTTTCTTTAAAAGAGTGTCCTAAGACATAAGAAGAGAAAGACAAGATGAGTAGAATTCTCTATACTTCGGCTGTGGGAAATCTTTTGTACTCCATGCTACATATTAGGCCTGATATCTATTTTGTTGTAGACTTAGCCAGCGGATATCAGTCAAACCCAGAGAGGGCTCATTGGTAAATTGTAAAACATATAGTTAATTACCTTAAGGGAATAAGGGATTATATGCTAGTTTACAGAGTTGATGACCTGTTCCAATAGAATACATAGACTAAGACTTCCAGGTGAATAAAAATAAAAGAAAATTCACTAGTAGATATGCCTTTACATTGTCTGGAGAAGTTATTTCATGGAGAAATATCAAACAATCTTATATTGTTGATTCGACTATAGAAGTTGAATATGTGATAGCTTTGGAGGCATCCAAGAAAGTATTTTAGCTCCAAATATTCCTTTCAAAACTAGGAGTTGTACCACAAATAGACAAGCTAATTGCATTATGTTGTGACAAATCAGGAGCTGTCTCGCAGTCTAAAGAACAAAGAAACCACAAGAAGGGAAAGTATATTGACAGGAAGTACCACCTGATCAGGAAATTTATTCAAATATGGGAAATCATGGTGGAATAGACAGCCTCAAAAAATAATCTAGTAGATCCATTGACTAAGTTTTTGGTAGAGAGAGTCTTTAAGAGATACTTAAATACCATAAATGTGGGCACCTATGGGCTTACACAGTCTTAGAGTACAAGTGGGAGATTGTTGAAATGTATGCCTCCAAAATTATGTATCTAGTGTAAATTCAATAGAATAAATAAAGTTTTATTCTCAAAATATTTGTGTTTTATACTTTAATTTGTTGGAAAAGATCTATTGTGTTTAAGTGATCCATATGAGTAGAGGTTGTTCATAGTAAAGTATGGATCATGGAATACTTAACACATAAGTGGAAGTTCTTAGTCGGCTGATGAGAATGGGAATCTCATCAGGACAAGGTTGTTATACTATAAATTCCTTTCACTTCATAGTATAAACGTATTTAGAATACGTAGAATTGGATCTATAGTAGTGGTTTCTTAAAGTACTAAATCAATGGAAACCCAGACTACTATAGTATTAGTGTTGTGCTATTGAGGCAATTACTTGTATACAGTATAACGTGCATTTATTTAACAAAAAGTATTCTCCATCTTACAGTTTGCTTTGTTTATACTTTCATGAGTATGTAACTGTTAGAGAAAGTCCTATATACAACACTATATTATGGAAATCATGATAGAGATCATGATATGAGGTTCCTACTGTACTGGATAGTATTTGTGCTTAAATTATCCCTAGTTATAGTATTAATGAAATAGGACATCATTAATGTGTCAAGACTAGCACGTGTTATATTTATTGATTTGATTAAGCAGTGGTTCTTATATCCGTGAGTATTGTGATACTTAAAGTTAATACGTGGATACTTGTTACAAGCACATTGGATAATCTAGTTATGAGATAATCACATGGATAACTATTTAGTACTAGTGATAGAATTTTGTTATAGCAAATGTGCAAGTATCCTTAAATTTGAGATCTCCAAGGTACTTTGTTTGCTAAACGTTATACTTTGATTCCAATCTTTGGAGTTCATACAAGATCATCTATGGGATGAATATTGGGTATAATATGAAGTAAATCCAAGTAGTTGAGAGGGTTAATAAAGGATTCACCATTCCTAATAGTAGGAGCGAATATCTCACGGCTACTTGTAGCAATCATTACTCAAGAAGTCTTGGCCAAGGCGACTATGTGTTATAAATAGTTTCAATTGATACACATGTTGAGTAATGGATTTTGGGAACAAGTACTATAATATTTAGGCCAGAATTAATTAATATTTTAGAGAAAGTTGGCGCTAATTCTATATTCTAAACCGAATGAGATATTGTATACTGAAAGGAGTTTATTGCACTGATATTTTGCTATTGAAAGGTTCACGTCAAACTACTTGACTTTCTGGACTTTTGGGCAGTCACGATATATTACTAGTTGCCGCTCATGATCTGCTAAATATAAATTTATTAATTACAGAATTAATAAATTAATCTTAATTAGAATTAATAAGTTAATTTGATTTATTAAAAAGATTATTAATTCTGCTATGATAGAATTAATTCATATTAGCTATCAATAGACTAGAAAACCTAATAAGTCACACATAATAGAGGAATAAGTACTCAAGATATTATTTGATAATATTATAGGGTTATTTTATAAGAAAAAAATAATATTATGGGCTAATTATAAATTGGTTATAATTATAGGGGTCAAGATTGCAATTGCTAAAAACTTTATAGTCAAACTATAAGCTTGTTATAGTTTTAGGGCTAAATCACAATTTGCTAAAACTCCAAGCCCATAAAGGAAAAGCTATGTTAATATCTTCCTAAAAGGTTTAGGATTTGGTTCCTAGAATACATACCTACCTACCTACATACATATATACATATATATATGTATATATATGTAGATACATATATATACATATATATACATATATACACATATCTATATACATATATATATGTATCTATATACATATGTATATGTGTGTGTGTGTGTGTGTGTGTGTGTGTGTGTGTGTGTGTGTGTGTGTGTGTGTGTGAATAAAGGGAAAACGTGGGTTTTGCTATTTCGAAAAAATTTTCAGCATTGGAATAAAGGGAAAAGCATGGAACTTGGTTACTCCACCCAAGGGAATCAAACCCATAGGGTGAAAATGTGTTTTCAAAAGGAAAATTGACATGGATGGTAACGTAGTTATCTATAAAGCACGACTAATTGTTAAAGGTTATTGTCAACAATATTGTATTGACTATTACGAAACTTATTCACCAATACCTATGCTGAAATCCATAAGGATACTTCTAGCACTTTCCACTCATTACGATTATGAGGTCTGTCAAGTGGATATGAAAACAGCTTTTCTAAACAAAAACTTAACTAAGGAGTTGCATATGACACAACCTGAGGGTTTCATATCTAATGATAGCATGAAAGCGTGCAAGTTTCAAAGATCTATTTATGGACTTAAGTAAGCTTCTAGGAGTTAGATCATCTATTTTGATAAAATAATTAAAAAATTTAGTTTCATTTAAAACATAGATGAACTTTGTGTATACAAGAAGGTTAGTGGGAGTTTAGTTGGTTGCTTGTTGCTTTATGTAGATGACATATTGCAAATAGGAAATAATGTACTTGTCCTTCAATCTGTAAAAGTTTGATTATCTAAGAACTTCTCCACAAAAGACCTTGGAGACGCTAGGAATAAGAATCTATAGGAATAAAAAAGTTACTTAATTTTTCACAATCTACATATATAAACAAAGTGCCAAAAGGTTTAGCATAAGGTAAAAGGGTATAATGATGCTAGTTTTCAATCTGATAATGATGACTACGAGTCGCAATCAGGCTACGTGTTCAATTTGAGTGCTATCACTTGATTTATGAAAGCATTGATAGGAAAGATGTAAAAGATAGAAAGAGTTTTCATGGATGAGAACATAGAGGACTAGCTTACTAAAGCACTGCACTAGAAGAAACATGATAAATATGTTGAGTCATTCAGTATTTGATACATGAATGATTGGCTCTAGTACAAGTGGGAGTTTGTTAGTGTTGTGCCCTAGAGGTAATCACTTGTATATTGTGTAATGCACATTTATTTAATAAAAGGCATTCTCTAGCTTACAGTTCATGTTGTTTATACTTTCATAAATATGTAACAGTTAGATAAAGTCCCAAGTACAATACTGTGTTAAGAAAATCGTGATAGAGATCAGTATGTGAGGTTCCAATTATACTGTATACTATTTTTACTTAAATTATCCCTAGTCATATTATTAATGAGATAGGACATTATTATTACGTCAAGAATATCACATGTTATACTTCTTAATTTGATCAAGTGGTGATTCTTATAACCATGAGTATTGTGATACTTAAAATTAACATGTAGATGCTTTTTACTTAAATAAGTTTATTGGATGACCTAGTTATGAGATAATCACATAGATAACTATGTAGTGCCAGTGATAGAATCTCATTATAGCAAATGTGCAAGTATCCTTAGACTTGAGATCTTCAAGGTACTTTGTTTGCTGAGAGTTGTACTTTGATTTGAATCTCTAGAGTCCCTACAAGACCGCCTATGGGATAGATATTAGGTACAATGTGAAGTAAACTAAAGTAGTTGAGAGTATCAATAAAGGATTCACCACTCCTAATAATAGGAGCGAATATCTCACAGCCACTTATAAGAATCATTACTCGAGAAGTTCTTAGCTATGATGACTATGTGTTGTAAATCGTTTCAATTGATATACATTTTGAGTAATGATTTTTGGGAACAAGTACTAGAATTTCGGGCTTAGAATTAATTAATATTTTGGGGGGAGTTGACACTAATTCCATACTCTAAACTGAATGAGATATTATATGGTGAACGGAGTTTATTGCACTGACATTTCACTATTGAAAGGCTCACGTTAAGCTACTTGACTTTTTGGACTTTTGGGTGGTCATGATGTATTACTAGATGCTGCTCATGATCTACTAAATATGAATTTATTAATTAGAAAATTAATAAATTAATCCTAATTAGAATTAATAAGTTAATTATATTTATTAAAAGGATTATTAATTCTACTATGATAGAATTAATTCATATTAACTACCAATAGACTAGAAAACCTGATAGGTCACACAAAATAGAGGAATTAGTACTTAAGATATTATTTGATAATATTATAAGGTTATTTTGTGAGAAGAAATAATATTATGAGCTAATTATAGGTTAGTTATAATTATAGGGATCAAGATTACAATTGCTAAAGGTTTTATGGTCAAACTATAAGCTTGTTATAGTTTTAGGGCTTAATCGTAATTTGTTAAAACTCCAAGCCCCTAAAGGAAAATCAATTTTAATATCCTCCTAAAAGGTTTAGGATTGGTTCCTAGAATATGTCTATATATATATATATATAGGAATAAAGGGAAAACATGGGTTCTGCTATTCTGAAAAAATTTTTAGCCACCGCCATGAGAGAGAAAAAATATTCATAGCTTTCTTTTTGTGGAAAAATAGTTTTCCTTTTCTTCTCTTCTTAATTAATGTCAAGCCGCCAAATTAGAACTTACTAGCATAGATTTTTTGTACCTATTTGAGTAAATTCTTCGTGTGGACTGTTAGAGAAATTTCTACACTTGAAATTTTGGTGGTTCATGACTCGAACAATTCATAGAAAGTTCCGCAAGTGAAGGAAAAATTTTAAAAGTTGCATTTTTGAGGTAATGAATTTTTCTTGCCTCTCCAAACTCGTTTAATTATATATGAGTGATCCTATTGCGTGGATTTCATTTTATTTTTCTGTTGTGTGCAAACTAATTTGCAAGATTGAAATCTAACATACGACTATAGCGTGGACTTATACCCTACGACTTGAATATGAGTTCATGGTTTGGTAAAACTGGAAGCATATACTTAGATATACTGTAGGTGAGATTCTATTATGAGACCAATATACTTATATGTTACGTATATGTGATCCGTTAGTTGAGACAAATTTATACAAGACAACTTCTATACTCATACATGAGATATTGCCTTTTGTGATTGTTCGATTCGTCTAATATCTAGGGTCCTGGGAATATGACTTGGATATTTACTTAAGGTAGCTCCCTAAAAAAACAAAAACTTTCTATGAAGTCATGGACCATTAGATTAGAGGTTTATGGATTGTAGATATAATTTAGAGAGGTGTAAGTGCACTATTTCCTCTCTAGATGAACGGTATTTTATAAAAGGGTATTTTAGTTATAATACATGTAGGTTTGAGACATTGCTATATGCAACATTGTCTTTGGAATTAGTATTTCCTTATAGTGATAATAGAAAATATTTAAAATATAAAATACAACTATATTTATAGCAAGGGTATTTTGATCATTTTAATAGCCAAGCATGATGTGTCTTGTGGTCCTAAGAGTAGCCTGCAAGTCCTAATTTTTTTAGGCTAAGGAAATGATCTTAAATAAGAGGGTTTTATTTTATTTAGGTAGTCTAATTTATTATTGGACTAGAATAAAATAAAAATCCAAAGAGAGAATACATTAAGTATATAGTTTAGTAGGTTAATTAATTATTTAGTGTTTGAGCCTAGATTGAATAATTAGGATTAGTCTACGTCTGAACTAGAAAAAGGCTTGAGAAGTTATTTTGGCCTATTTGGGTGAATTAGTTATTTGTTTATGGTAATTAGTCTAGGATTAAATAATTATATTAATTTTGATCTAATAGCCTGAGCTAAAGGTCCAAGAAGCAAATCCTAACCCAGTTAGGCTAGGATTGGCCAGCTAGGTTATATGAGTGGATAGACTCCATTAATGCGATAAGAATTCTGTTATGGTTTGAAATTCCAGAGATAACAAATATACATGATCGGTGTAGTATCTATTATGATCTCCATTTTTTGACTGTGCATTGCTTCTTTTTGTAACGGGATTCTCTCTCACAGACTTACTCTCTCTCTCGCCATGTTTTCTTGGTAGTTCTTTTTTTTTTAGAAGAAGGCATAGCAATTTCTTGATACTGCTTGTTTGCAGTTAGTCAGGAAAGAAAAGACCAGTCCTCTTTACCAATCTACTTTTACCGGTATGCTTAGGCAGAGGTTATATTTCAAGAATTAAAAGTCCCGCGTTTATGCAAAAGAGAAGCCTGCATTTGGTAGGATTTGAACCAGAGGCTTCTAGGAGTGAACTAGAAACTATTCAAACAGTGCCTGTCCTTCTTAAGAAATCGAGTTATATGTAAAAATGCAAAGGTATAACTTACAAACTTTCGTTGTGCATATTGTTTTTGTCTACTGTGTTTTACCTCGATCCACTTTCAAAATTATCTTCATGTGAGCAATTTTGTTACTTTTAACTTTGCTGTTAAATTGAGTTCAACACATAACACAGGGGTTCAAACATAGATGGAGAGGCTAATGATGCTGATGGAACTAACAATGAGGATATGGAGCATGAGAAACTTGTGATAGAATATAAGTTGTTATATTCAAAATGGCTAGAGGTTGCAAAGTTAAATAAAGTAGTAAAGAAGAAAGTTCAAAGACTTCTATAGGCAAACAGCCGACAACAACAAAAGATTGTAAAACTTTGACATCAAATTCAACAGAGTGAAAAAAAAAATAAAAATTAGTGACTGAAAATTGGAAGATGGTAAATAGTATATTAAGAGACTGAACTCTAACAAGGCAAAATTGAATGGAGTTCTCTTTTTTGGAAAACTCCCCATGACAAGTCTGTACTTGACTATGATGGATCTAACAAAGCTAATAAATAGAATTTGACTATTGTTGAGAAGAAGGAAAACTGAAAAAAAATTCAAACCTAAGCCTAGAAAACCCCATATGTATTGTGACTATTATTCTTTTGTAGGTCACATATGAAAGAACTATTTGTAGAGGTTTAAAGACCTTCAACGTAGTCGAAATTTGTCAAATCTGAGTTTGGCAAAGGTAGCAAAGCACCAAAAGTGAAATATGTATGGATTAGAAAGGTTGACCTTAAAGCACGTGTTACTCATGTTTCTCTGAAAGCTGCCATAGAAAATGTTTGGCACTTTAACAATGGATGTTCTAACCATACGACAAGTTAAAAAGTGTTTCTTATTAATTATAAACAAAAAAATTTAGTTTTGTAACTATTGGTGACGGCTCAAAAAAGAAAGTAATAAGAACTTGTATATTAAATATTGAAGGTATACGTAAACTCAAAATATTGCCTATTGATGGTTTGAAAGAAAATTTAATAAGCATTAGCTGATTGTGTGATAAAAATTTATATGTTAACTTCAACAAGGACAAGTGTTTTTGAATTGACAGTATAGGAAATTGTGTCATCTCAAGAATTCAGAATTTAGACAACTACTATTAGGTGTGTACAATAAAAAGTAATAGTTGCGTGATGGCTAAGATAGATGTGGTTGAACTTGTTGGAAATTATGCTCGAAAAAGACTATATAATTCTATAAAGATATTTATAATTGCAATAATATTGATTTCTTTTTTATAAGTTTGTTTTCATATTTTCATAAATAAATGTCCAAGTATGTTAGAAAATGATCTATGTGTTAGGTATTACTTCACAGTAAGGTACAGATCATGGTTGTTTATCATATATATAGGCAAAAGTGTTCTTGATTGGTTGGTGAAATTGGATCTTTCGTGAAGTGAAGATCATTGCACTGTGGTTTCTATTAAAGAATAATATGCATTTAATCAGCAAGGAGTTATCTTACACCATAAGCGACGTGTATTTTAAAATATGTAGAATTGGACCCATAATGGTAGTCTTTATCAAAGTATTATAAGAATAAATATTAGACTATTACTCCTACAACGTAGATGAATCTCTATAATTTGAATATGAGTTGGTGGTTTGGTAAATATAAGGGTATATGCTTTGACATATGATGGGTAAGATTTTCACTATAAGATTAATAACCTTATATGTTGAGTATATATCTTTTATTAATTAATATAGATTTATATAATAAAGCATCTACACCTTTCTTCGTGAAAGGATTAATCACCCCTATATGACAATCCAGAATAATTTGTATAACATTTAGGGCCCTGGGATCCTGCCTAAGACTGTAATGTTGCAAGAGTAGCTCCCTTAGATATGCAGTTACATTCTTAGAAGTATAAATTATTGGATGAGATGTCAAAAGATAGTAGATGTTATTGAGAAAAATTATAATGCACATATATGCTATCTTAATGATGGATAATACATAGATAAGTATTTTATTATTACACTTGTAAGTTAAAGATAGATATCATAATACTATTCTTGGGGTTAATATCTTCATGTAGTAATAAAATGAAAATTTTTGAAATTAATAAATGCGGCTTCTTGTTAGCAAGGGCATTTTAATCATTTTAGTAACCAAGGGTAATATGTCTTTTAGTCTCCAAGGTAGCTTAAGAAATTGTAATGACTATTTTAATCATTACACATATTATTGGATAGTTTAGAAAAGAGAGAGAAATTATTTTATTGTAAACAATATATATTAATGCATGGGTTAAATAATTAATTAATGCTATAAAGTCCAAATTTATATATGGGTTGGAATAAAATAAATAATTGGGTTTGGGTTATGGATTTATTGTTTTAGGTTTTAATTTATCAAAAGGTACAAATAAAATAATAAATTATTAGGTTATGAATTTATTATTTTTGAATTTTTATTGTTGGGCCGAAAGGCATTCTTTTATGTTTTGATTTATGAAAAATATTGATGTGGACTAACATGTGTAATCTATATGTGATGGGATATGTTTGACTCCAGTTCTTCTAAGGTGTGCTAATGAGACTGCTAAGCAACTCTTGAGCAATGGAATCTAAGAGTGGTTGATCAAGTACCAACTTAAGAGATTGCATACCAAGAAGTCTTTGAGAAGAATCATAGACTAGGAATTATTATCACTGTATTAATTGTAAACTCCAATGTCTCTTTTATCTTTTGATTAGTTTTGTTTTACCTTGAAACACTTAAAAATGATTTTAAAAGAAAAGGATATTTCTAAATTTAAATCTTCGGATGAAGTAGTTTTGGATGGACCTCTGAATTCAAAACATCATCCGATGAATTGTAGTATTTTTTAAAAATATCTCTTAGTGAAAAGTACCATTTTGGACTCACCTTTTGGATAGACATTCTTCCACTTTGTGAATCCAAAACTTGAAAATCCTGACAGTAGTAACTAGCCGTTACTAGCCATTGGGACTTCGCGATTGGCTCTTCTATAAGCTTCTAAAACTTGATTTTGAAGTAGATTTTTGTATTATCTCTCTCAAAAACATTCTTACACTTTAGAATACAAAAATATCTATTTTTTTTTGTGCTTTAAAGTGAAATAAAATTGTTCCAAAGAAAAAAGATATTGATGCTTAATTGTTCATATTCTGTCCAATCTATGAGCTATCTCTGTACTCTTTCTTAAATCCTCTTTGTATCAAGGTTAAGGAGATAAAACCCAGTTGGAGGTGAGCCTTGATTGTTATATTTAAAGAGGTTAGGTGTAAAACTAAGAGTGGTGATCCTCTTGTTTAATATTGGTGTTGCCTACCATCATTGATTTGGAAAAAATTTTTAGTGAGTAGACTTGAAATCCTTAACTCTGAACTTAAGGTAGTGGATGTAGATCATTTAAGGATCGAACCACTATAAATCCTTGAGTCTGATTTGGGGCTATTTGTCTAAATTTCGTTACTACATTTTCGCGTATCTTCAAATCTTAAATGCTGGACCTTTTTTTCCTAAAATCAGTGGTTCATTTAAAAATCTTGCATTCTGTAGTAAGCTTGTCATTAATAGCTCAACTACCCATCCTTATTTCATACTATCCTTTCACCATTCTATACTGATTTAAGAGATCTCTATCTACACTCCTAAAGCTGCAAAACAACTCTGCCTTTTAGTTCTCCCTTTGCAAAAGACATCAAATTTTTAATTTTCATTTGTTTGCTATAAACCTTATTAACCCCCTTCTAAAGTTTATCAAATGGTATCCGCGTGTTGGTCTATACTATTTTTGGTTTAACAACCTTGTAGAAAAGATCCATATGGCAAGCATAACTGTTCTGCCTTACATCGAGGGGTTTTCAACAAATAAGCCTCCTTTGTTCAATGGAAGAAATTACACATTCTGGAAAAATAGGATGATAATATATGTTTGCTTAATAAATTTTGAGCTGTGAAATTTGATTGAAAAGGGACCATTTGTCCCAACGAAAGTGGTTGAATGTGAAATAGTGCCTAAAGGAAGTGATGAATACAACAGTGATGATAATGCTAAAATGACCTTAAACTATCAGGCAATGAACATTCTATGTTGCTCTCTTGATGCAAACAAATATAACTGTGTGAGTGGTTATGATTCTGCTCATAACATATGGAGACTACTTGAGGTCACCCATGAGGTGACTAATCAAGTAATGAAATCAAAGTTGGGAGTTTTAGTCCGAGACTATAAACTATTCGCTATGAAGCCAAGTGAGAACATAACTGATATGTTCACTTGATTCACAAATATCATGAATGGACTTAAGGTATATGGGAAAATATATTCCCTCAGTGAGCAAAATAGAAAACTACTTGATGCTTTGCCAAAACGTTGGCAACCAAAAACTTTGGCTGTGGAGGAATCTAAAAACTTAAATAGCTTACCTACTGAAGAGCTAATTGGCTCTCTCTTAACCTATAAAATAAAACTCAAAAGGTTTTTAGAGCATGATGATGATGACAAAGGAAAACGAGAAACTGCCTTAAAAGCAATTGATGAAGAAGCCAACAATGATCAAACTGATAGTGACAATGGTACTGATTTAGATATAAAGGATTTGGCTATGGTTGCTAGAAAGTTTAGAAAAATATTTAGAAAATGCCAATTTAAAAAGGGTAAGAAGCCTATCAAAAAGAAGGGACAAAATTCTTCCTTCAAGCCCCAATGTTTTGAATGCAAAAGCATGGAGCACTTCATCGCTGACTGTCCAATAGTGAAAGAAAAAGAGGCTAAGTGATGTGTTCGGACTTGGGCATAAAAATCATACAAAAACTAAGCACATTCCTAATCAAGTTTAAATTAAAACGTTCAACCCAAATCACACATATGAGCAAGCGTACTCATCATTAACCGAGTATAGGGTTCAAACGAGTGTTAATCCTCCAGGAACAAGTAGACATCAATCACCTTTCTTTTATTGTTTAACCGACTCGATAATGTGAAAAATAAATAAAAAGAAAAATCAAAATCAAAATATATACATGTTAAGGATGTAGATTTATGTAACTCGAACTATTGTTTAGACAAACATGACCTTAAAGAACTCAACCATTATCATAACTAATTATTCCCTTGGTATTATGAAGGATTAAGATAGACTCACTTCTTTTTCAATCCATGAAATCACTATCTTCTAGATAAATTAGAATCACTTGGTCTCGTCTCAACTAATTCACCTAAAAGATGTATTAAACACAATTCTTGATTAAATTTCCTTGGTCTCGACGAATTTATAACATGAAATTAACCAATGAATCATTGGTCTTGGCAAACATCAATTAACTTTTAATTATCCAATCCTAATCAACTACCCCCTTGGTCTCAGCGAGTTACTTGACAACAAATATGAAATTAATCAATCGAAACTACCATCAACCCCCTTGGTCTCGGCGAGTTAATAGGAAGAATTAACCAACTAACCTCGTAATAAGCACACGTAATTAAATACCAAGAAAAATAATCAATCAATCAAAAGATCAAATACTCTAAATATCATGAATATCTACAACAATGTCAAATTACACTAAAACAATTAACATATCATTGTCAAGAAAAAGAAAATAAAGTAAAAGAAAGCACTCATAGACAAGCCTCCTTCTTCTTTCTTTGAAGACCTTTTTGCACAACCTTCCTTGAACTTGAAGAATTCCTCATTTGAATGAGTAATTTTCTATGATGATCAATGAATTCTCCCATTTTCCCTTGTATTTTTCACCTATTTATAAGCATAGGAAGTGCCTAAACTCGTAGGTACAAAGTTCTTAGCTGAGTAGAAGTTGGAAGATACTAAAACTCCTCAGATTACCAAAAATCGCGTAGAAAAATCACAGCACCACCTTGGCTTTAGAGCACAGCCGGTGCCGTCTGGACTCTTGAAGCCAGCGCCGGTTGTGTTTTGTTCCTCCACTCGTTCACCAATTTTTCTTCGAATTTTGCACAATGTGTTCTAGAATGCAGCCGGCGCTGGTTTAAGCTTCACAGCCGGTGCCACCTTGGTTCTATTCTGCTCTATTTCAACAATTTTTTTGTCGCTTCGAAGTTCGTTTCAACAGTGCATGGCCGGCGCCGGTTCTAGAGTCCTAGCCGGCGCTGCCTCTCCTCTATTTTGCGACGTTTTTATTTCGTTTTATCCTAAAAATCTGAAATAAAGAATAAAATACATTTCCAATGGTAAAATCTCAAATATGAAGAAATATGACTAGTTATTGAACAAAATGTATTACAAAAGAATCTCAAATAACTAGGAAAAATATGACTATTTTAACCTCTATCACTAAGCAATTCAAAAAGAAGAAGAAAGACACAAAGATAAAGAAAGGAAAATGGTTGATTGGGACTTAGGACTAAGCTGAATCCGAGACTGAAGAAAGCTGTGAATTTGAAAATGAAAAAGCAAACATTTGCTTTATGGCCATAGAGGATAAGGTAAATCCCATTTCTCCAAATTTGATATTCGATTTGTATGATTCTGATTGTGAAAAGCCTAATGACCCGAATGAGCTACTTTTCGATATGTTTCATGAGCTTAAAAAGCTATCTAGAAGAAACAAGAAAACGAAAGTGAAAATTGATTCCTTGTTAGATGAGAATGGAAAGTTGTTAAATGAAAATAATGTTTTACTTGATTCCGTTATGTGCTCAAATGTTAAAAAGGATGTTGTCCTAAGCATTTTACATTGTATTCTCTAGAAAATAAATGTTTGTGTGACAAAGTGCTTTCTTTTGAAATTATGGTCAATAATTTTAATGATATGAAAAATAGAGTTGATGACCTCACTAGATGTATTGAGAAATTCACAAATGGCAAAAACAACTTGAAAAAATTACTTGGTGAGAAATAGAAATGGTCTTAGGTATAGGCATAAAATGAAAGCTGAAATTCATAGACCCTACTTTGTTAAAGCTAGCACTTTATATATGACACATAATTGTTGCACATATTGTGAAAAATCTGAATATAAAGCATCTGAGTGTCATGTAAGGAAGAAAGTGGAATCTGGTACAAAAACGATTTGAAAGGTAAAAAGGAACTATTACTAACCCCGTGGACCCAAGAAGGTATGGGTACCAAAAATCACTCTTCCATATTATGTATAGAAACATTTATTGGACAAGATAAGTTCCACAAAGTGGTTTTTGGATAGTGGATACGTGAGGCACATGACTGGAAATGCCGGACTAGTGGAAAACATTCAAGTTACAAACGATGAATTTGTTATATTTGGAGACAAAAAGAAGGGAAAGATTCTTGGGATAGGTAATATCGGTAAGGGATCCTCTACTGTCATCAAACAAGTGTTATTAATTGATAAATTGAAGTGCAATCTGTTTAGCATCAGCTAACTAAGTGATAATGGCTGCAAAGTTGTTTTTGAAAAAGTTTCTTACATAATCATGGATAGTTTCAGCAATAAGACTATTTTTGTCGGTAACCATGTTGGAGATGTGTATGTACGTTATCTTGATGATCTTGTGGCTCATAATATTAGAAACCTCTTCGTGAATGATGATGATAGCTACCATTGGCATAGAAGGTTAGGTCATGTATCTATCGATTTGCTAAACAAATTATCCTTAAAGGAACTTGTTAAAGAACTGCCTAAAATGAGATTTGATAAAAATCGGGTATGTGATGCTTACCAAATTGGAAAGTAAACCAAAGCCTCTTTTAAACCCAAGAAAATGATTTCAACATCAAAACCTCTTGAACTCATACATATAGATTTGTTTGGACTAATGAGGACCATTAGTCTTGGTGGTAAGAAGTATGCCTATGTAATTGTAGATGACTTCTCAAGATTCACTTGAACTTTATTTCTTGCTCAAAAAGATGAAGCCTTCTTTGAATTTTCAAAACTGGTCAAAAGTGTTCAAAACTTCCTTGGTTACAAATTAATTTCAATAGGAAGTGACAACGATAGAGAATTTTGCAATAATGATTTTACAAAATTCTGTGATGAAAGTAGTGTTTCACACTAATTTTCAGCAATCAAACCTCCTTAACAAAATGGTGTAGTTGAGAGGAAAAATAGAATATTGCAAGAAATGGTAAGATCAATGCTTTGTGAAGATTCCCTTCCAAAATACTTTTGGATTGAAGTTGTGAATATGCTAAGACCCTTTCTCAGAAAAACTCCGTTTGAACTTATATTTGACAAAGTTCCATTCATTTCTTACTTTAAGGTTTTCGGGTGCAAATTTTTTGTTCTCAATACTCAAGACAAAAAGGCATATAGAGTGTACAATAAAAGAACCCTGTGTGTGGAAGAATCCGTACATATTGTATTTGATGAATCAAATATATATTTTTCTAAAAATGATGATCATGATGTAGGAATCACAAAAAAAAAAAAAAAGAGAGCAGTGAGCAGCACAAGGTTCCATCACTTGACATTCATGCCAAAGAAAAGAAATTAAAAGAACAACAAGCTGAAGAAAACAAATAAAGGGCGAAGAGCCCATGATCAAGACTTGCCAAAAGATTGGAAGAACAAAACGGTCCATCCAAAAGAACAAATCATTGGTGATCCCAGCTGCAGAGTTAAAACTAGACGGTATTTTGTTGATAATTTTGCTCTACTTTTTAGCACTGAACCTAATTGTATTGATGTAGCCTTACGTGATGAATTTTGGATTATGGCCATGCAAGAAAAGTTAAACTAATTTGAAAGAAATCAAGTTTAGAAGCTTGTTCCTAGACCACTTGACCATCCCATAATTGGTACCAAGTGGGCTTTCAGAAACTAACTTGATGAGCATGGTACTGTTATTAAAAATAAAGCCAAATTAGTTGCTCAAGGATTCAATTAAGAAGGGGGCATTGATTATGATGAAACATTTGCTCCCGTTGCTCATTTAGAATTAATTCGAATGTTTCTTGCATTTGCATCTTTCAAAGGTTTTATACTCTACCAAATGGATGTCAAAAGTGCCTCCTTAAACGATTGCATTGAAGAAGAGGTATATGTGGAGCAACCTCCTAGTTTTACTCATGAACGTTTTCCAAACCATGTTTTTAAACTTTCTAAAACCGTCTAGGGTTTAAAACAAACTTCAAGAGGATGGTATGAAAGGTTTAGTGGTTTTCTTCTTTCAAAATTTTTTTAAGAGGCTTAATTGATACCATATTATTTATCAAATTTGAAAATTCTGATGATATCTTAATTGTGCAAATATATGTTGATGATATTATTTTTGGAGCTACTAATGATTCCTTGTGCAAGAAATTTTCCAAGATAATGTAGCAAGAGTTTGATATATACAGGATGGGAGAACTTAATTTCTTCTTCAGTCTTCAAAGTTTTAGCAAAGGCAGCTCTCCAGGGGCGTATCAATTGGTTGAAAGGTCAAGTAAACTAAATATGGAATCTTTTTAAATCAAGCCAAGTATACCAAAGAACTGCTTAAAAGGTTTGGTATGAATGAAACAAAAGAAATAAGTACACCTATGAGCACATCGTTAAAACTTGAAAAAGGTAAGAAAGTGAATGAATCAAAATATAGAGATATGATCGGAAGTATCCTTTATCTTACTGCCAGCCGGCCTGATATTATGTTTTCAGTGTGTCTTTGTGGTCATTTCAATCATGTCTAAAGGAATCTCATCTATGTGCTGTAAAAAGTATCCGTAGATACTTAATCGGAACGTATGATTATGGCTTATAGTATCCCCGATCTAATTCATTTGATCTTATAGGATACATGGACTGGCTATGCCGGGTGCAAAGTTGAGAAAAAAAGCACCAATGGACACTATCAGTTTCTTGGACATTCTCTTGTTTCCTGGTATAGCAAAAAGTAAACTTGTATCTCTCTCTCAACAATCGAGGTAGAATACATTGCTAGCAGGAGTTGTTGTGCGCAAATTTTGTGGATGAAAAATATCTTGCTTGACTTTAGTTTAAATTTTAATTGTATACCTATCTTATGTAATAATACTAGTACTATCAATCTGACCAAGAATCCTATTCAGTATTATAGAACTAAGCACATTGAAATTAAACATCATTTTTTTAGAGATTATGTTATTAAGGGTGATGTGTGTGTGGAATATATCCCAACTAATGAATAGCTTACAGATATTTTCACTAAACCTCTGTCTGAAGATAGATTTAATTATATGAGAAGAGGTTTGGGAATTACTAAATTTATGAAATTAACAATTTTGCCAAGGATTTATTTGTTCATTCTTGCAAAACCTCTGAAGATACACACTTTCGGATGGTGATTTTAGACGCAATATCTGAGCAACATGAATCCAAAACCCCATTGATAAAATATCTCTCGATCAGTTTTTAGACTAACGAATTTGGACTTAGTCTGAGTCCAAAATAGCAGTAGCCCAGAATCATGTACAACCCAATTTTTTAAAAAATTCGGATGAAAAAATGTGAGTCCAGAGCCCACTTTTTGAATTTTCAAAATGTTTGCGCTTTTCAAAAAGGCTCACCCTATCTCAGATGTAATCTCTATTGAGGGTACTTGATTGTACTATCTACTCAAGAACTTAGGAAATCACAAAAGGGGTTACTTTTCTCTTTTCTTGAAATCTGAAACCGCTATTGATCTGTCTGCTTCTCTCTTATTTCGTATCTTTATCTTCTTCACTAAAACAAAAATCTCTAATCTTCTTCTCGCTACTGCCATGGCAAAGCTACCAAAATCTGACAAGGGAAGCAAAACAAGTGGTGAAAACTAAGTTTGTTGTCGAAACCCAACCTGCCATCAAACAAAAAGGCAAGAAGATCTTTGCTAAAGAAACAGCTTCGCAGTCTGACTCATCATAAGAGCTTCTTGTACAGGAAAGTTGTTGGGATTTCATTATACTTATCAAATAAGAACGCAATAAAAATAACCATGAAACCTAAACCCAAAGATCATGTGTTTGCAATTAAAATGGGATTAGAGGAAGGAAACAGAGATTACCATCTATAGCAGAATATAAAATTTTCTTGCGTTAACTAAGGAACCAATTCCTCTACTTTTGATTGTCCACCAAGCACCACTACAATCCAAGAGTAGAATTGTCTTTAGTAGTAATCCACACAAGGTTGAATTGCTCACAAAACCCGCTCAAAACTATGCTAGTAGAAGAGGAGTGACTATGTTTAATTGGAGAAGAATAGGAAGAAAAGGAATGTCCGTCTCTCTCCCTCTATTTTTCAACATTTGCACAAAGGAACAATTCTCATATTTATAATTTTTAGGATTTGTATCAATTGTAATTAAGTCCTTCAAGATTAATGTCTACAATTGGGCCCTTGAAGTTTATATAATTGCAACCAACTCCCATAAATTATAACAAACTTATAATTCACCTATAAATATACATTTTTCTCTTAATAAACCTCACAATATTATCAAATAATATATATTGAGTATTCAAACCTTTATTGTGTGTGACCCATTAGGTTTTCTAGTCTTATTGTTAGCACAATATGAATTAATTCTAACAGCTTTAGAATTAATAATCCTAAATAAAATATAAGATTTATTTATTAATTTTCTAATTAATAAATTCATATTTGGCAGATCAAGAGTGACATCTAGCAACAACTCTTGATCACCAAAAAGTCTAGAAAGTGAAGTGGCTTGACGTGAACCTTTCAATAGCAAATAACCAGTGCTATAAACTCCATTCACCATACTATATCTCATTCGGTCTAGAGCATAGAATTAGTGCTAACTCCATCCAGAATATTATTAATTTTGGTCCAAATATTTTAGTAATTGTTTAAGAAATCCATGACTCGATATATGTATCAAATTTGGAACTATTTCCAACACATATTCACCTAGGCCAAGGACTTCATGAGTAATGATTTCTACAAGTAGCCCTAAGATATACTCTCCTACTATTAGGAGTGGTGAATCCTTTATTGACCCACTCAGCTACTTTTGTTTACTTTACATTGTACCCAATATCTATCCCATAAGCAGTCCTTGCAAGATTCCAAAGATTAGAATCAAAGTACAATGCTCGATAAACGAAATATCTTGGAGATCTCAAGTCTAAGGATACTTGCACACTTGTTATAATGAGATTCTATCACTGACATTCAATACCTTATTCAAGTGATTATCTCATAGCTAGGCCATCCAATGAACTTGTTCATATAACAAGCATCCACATATTAATCCTGAGTATCACAATACTCATGGTTATGAGAACCACCACTTGATCTAATAAAGGAATATAACATGTGCTAGTCTTGGCGTATTAATAATGTCCTATCTTATTAATACTATGACTAGGGATTATTCAAGCTCAAACACTACATAGTGTAGTAGGAATCTCACAACATGATCTCTATCATGGTTTCTTTAACACTGTGTTGCACTAAGGATTTTATTAAACAGTTTATAGGCATATTCAAATACAACAATTAAACTGAAAGATAAAAAATGCCTCTTTTATTAATTACTAAATAATATATATGGTACAAGTAATTGATTTTAGGGCACAACACTAACAAACTCCCACTTGCACCAGAGCTAATCATTTATAGATAGAATATCGAATGACTCAACATGTTTATCATGTTTTTTCTGGGAATGTGCATTAGTAAGTGGATTAGCCATGTTCTGATCAGTGAAAATTCTCTCTATGTTTATAACTTACCTATCTATGATCTCTCTAATCAGATGATAGCGTCTAAGTACATGGCTGTATCGTTGATGAGACTGTGGTTTCTTCGCATGTGCAATGGCTCCATTGTTGTCACAATACAAAAGTATCAGATCTACAATGTTAGGCACCACGCCAAGTTCAGTGACGAACTTCTTGATCCATACTGCTTCTTTAGCTACTTCAGAAGCCATTATGTACTTTGCTTCAATTGTCGAATTGGCAGTAGTCTATTGTTTGAAACATTTCCAATTTACTGCCCCACTACCTAACGTGAACATGTAGCCAGGTTGTGATTTGTAGTCATACTTATTGGATTGAAAGTTGGCATCAGTATACCCTTTTACTTTCAAATCACCATCTCTATATACCAAGAATACATCCTTAGTCCTTCGTAAGTACTTGAGGATATTCTTTACAGCCACCCAATAACTCTCTCCAGGGTCAGATTGGTATTTGCTCGTTAAGCTAAGAGTACATGATACATCGGGCCTAATACATATCATAGTATACATGATAGACCCAATTGCCGAAGCATACGGAATTCTACTCATATAATCCCTTTCAACTTATGCCTTTGGAGATATCGGCTTTAAAAGGCTTACTCCATGTGTTATAGGTAAGAGTCCTCTTTTGGATTGATCCATGCAGAACCTCTTCGGCACTTTATCAATGTATGTAAACTGCGAAAGATCTAGCAACCTCCTTGATCTATCTCTATAGATCCTTATTCCCAGAATATAGGTTACTTTTCCATGGTCTTTCATAAAGAACATCTTGGATAACCAAAATCTTTACAGATTGAAGAACGAAAATATCATTTTATATGAGCAATATGTCATCTACATAAAGCAATAAGATAACAATTGCACTATGATAGGGGCTAAATTAGTCATATTTTTCCTAGTTATTTGAGGCTCTTTTATGATACATTTTGTTCAATAACTAGTCATATTCCCTCATTTTTGAGATTTTACTCTTTGAAAGGTAGTTTGTTCATTATTACAGATTTTTGGGATAAAATGAAGCAAAAATGTCGCAAAACAGAATGGAGGCGGCGCCGGCCAAAACAGAGGAACCGGCGTCGGCCATGTACTGTTGACACGAACTTTGAGACGACAAAAAATTAGTGAAACAGGGTGGAATCGGCACCGGCTCTAGTAGCCAAGGCGGCGCTGGCTGCATGTTGGACTACCTTGAGCGGAATTAAAAAAAAATCGGTGAACAAGTAGAGAACCAGAACACAACCAGCGCCCGCTCCGAGAACCAAGGTGGCATCGGCTGTGCTCTGAGGAAAAGGCGGGATTGTAATTTTTCTACGCGATTTTTGGTAATCTGTGAAGTTTTAGTATCTTCCTACTTCTACCCGGCCAAGAACATTACACCAAAGAGTTTAAGCACTTCCCAAACTTATAAATAGAACGAAAACACAAGGGAAAATGGGAGAATTCATTGATCATCACAGAAAATCACTCAAATCAAAGGAGGAATTCTTCAATTCAAGGACGGTTGTGCAAGAAGGTCTTCAAAGGAAGAAGAAGGAGGCTTGTCTATGAGTGCTTTCTTTTACTTTGATTTCTTTTTCTTAAACAATGATATGTTAATTGTTTTATTGTAATTTGACATTGTTTTAGGTATTCATGATTTTTTGAGTTATTTGATCTTTTGACTAATTGATTGTTCTTCTTGGTATTTAATTACTTGTGTCTATTACGAGATTGATTTGTTGTTTCTTTCCATTAACTTGCTTGAAAAGGAGGTTGATGGTTGTTTCAATTCATTAGTTTCATATTTGTTGTCTCTTAACTTGCTTGAAAAAGAGGTTAATTGCGAAGAACAAAGTAATTAAAAGTTAATTGATGTCTATCAGAATATGGATTCATTGGTTAATTTCATGTTTTAAGTTTGCCAGAATATGGAAATTTAATCAAGGATTGTATTTAATGCATCTTTTGGGTGAATTAGTTGAGATAGAATATGTGATGCTAATTTGTCTAGAAGATAGTGATTTCATAGATTGAAAAAGAAGTGAGTCTATCTTAATTCTTCATGATGCCAAGGAAATGATTAGTTATGATAATGGTTGGGTTCTTTAAGATCACGTTTGTCTAAACAATGGCTTGAGTTACATAATTCTCCATCCTTGACATGTATATATTTTATTTTTATTTTTATTTTATTTTCCTTTTTATTTCTTTTTCACTTTATCGAATCGGTTAACCAATGAAAAAAAAGTGATTAATGTATACTTGTTCCTTGAGGATTGACACTCATTTGAATTCTATGCTATGTTAATGATGAGTACGCTTGCTCATATGTGTAATTTGGGGTTTAACGTTTTAATTTAAACTTGATTGGGAATATGCTTATTTTTATATGATTTTTATACCCAAATCCATACGCATCACATTCCTACTCACCTTCTTATATAAGGTTCATCCATGTTTTGACAAATTTTTTAATTGTCTCATCAAAATGGATGTTCCAACTCCTAGATGCTTGCTTAAGTCCATAGATGGACCTTTGCAATTTGCATACTTTTGTGCCATCTTTGGATGTGAAACCTTCAGGTTGTGTTATATACACTTCCTCAATCAGATTTCTAGTAAGGTAAGCTATTTTTGCATCCATATGCCAAACCTCATAGTCGTAATGAGCGGCAAGTACTAGGAGTATTATTATAGATTTTAGTATAGCGACTGGTGAAAAAGTTTCGTCACAGTAAATACCTTACTGTCATCGATAACCTTTTGCAAGCAGACATGCCTTATAGGTAACCACATTACCAACCATGTTGGTTTTCTTCTTGAATACCCATTTGCACCCTATAGGCTTGATTCCTTCGGGTGGATCAACCAATGTCCATGCTTGGTTGTCATATATGGAATCCATGTCTGACTTCATGGCTTCAAGCCATTTATCATATTTTGAACTATTCAGAACGTCCTTGTAAACAGAAGGCTCATTTTCTTTTATGAGCAATGTGTTATTGTGGTTACTTATGAGAAATTCATATCTCTCAAACGCCACTTGTATTTTACTCGACCAATGAGGCTCTTGTGTGTTAGAAAGTTCATCAACAGGTGTGGGTTCAGACGGTTGATCAATATTTGTTTGTTCTTCTTGAACTTCACTAAGTTCAAGCTTGCTTCCACTATCTCCTTTAAATATGTACTCATTCTCTAAGAAGATAGCATGTTTCGAAACAAAAACTTTATTTTGAGTAGGAAGATAGAAGTAATATCCGAATGATTCTTTTAGATATCTAACAAACAAATATTTATCAAACTTACTTTCAAGTTTGTTTGATAATGCCCTTTTCACCAAAGCAGGGCAACCCCAAATCCTTAAATGAGATAATTTTGGTCTCTTATCAAAGAACAACTCATAAGGAGTGGTATCAACCAATTTTTATAGAACTCTGTTTAATATATAAATAGCAGTCTCCAGTACATATCTCCAAAATGATTTTGGTAACTCTGCAAAAGCCATCATGGTCGTACCATGTCTAGAAGGGTTTGATTCCTTCTCTTAGATACACCATTATGTTGAGGTTAAGTGGTGGAGTCTATTG
This sequence comes from Voacanga thouarsii, assembly GCA_026120185.1. Taxonomy (NCBI): domain Eukaryota; kingdom Viridiplantae; phylum Streptophyta; class Magnoliopsida; order Gentianales; family Apocynaceae; genus Voacanga; species Voacanga thouarsii. The sequence continues at coordinate 1,564,925 of JANUWF010001152.1, forward strand.
AGATAAATCCCATTATCTCTAAGATAACGTAGAAACTCTTGCCTTAAGTATTCACATCCTCGATTAGATTTAAGAGTTTTAATACTCTTGCTAAGTTATTTCTCTACTTTATTCTTGAAGTTTTTGAACTTATCAAATGCTTCAGACTTGTATTTCATTAAATACAAATACCCATATCGTGAATAGTCATTGATAAAGGTTATAAAGTAGTGATAACCTCTTCTTGCTTGTATTGATATTGGGCCACATATATCTGTATGTATTAGTTCTAATAACTCTTAACCCTTTCTCATTTTCTAGAAAATGGAGTTTTAGCCATTTTACCAAGTAAACAAGATTCGCATATGTCATATGATTCATAATCCAATGATCCCAAGTCACCCAACTTGTATAACTTAGACACGTGTTTTTCTTTTACATGGCCTAAATGACAATGCCATAATTAAGATGAGATTGAGTTATGTTTTCTTTATTTTTTTATATTTATATTAAGAATTGGATTATCCATGTCTAGAACATATAAAACATTAACCAAAGTTGCAGAACCATAATGCATATCATTTATTAAAAAAGGAACAACGTTTATTCTTAAAATTTAAAGCAAATCCAAATAAGTTTAAACAAGCAATTGAGATAATGTTTGTCAATAAAATGGTATAAAATAGTAGTTTTGAAGTTCTAAAATTAATCCAGAAGGTAGAATAAGATGATAAGTCCCCACAGCTAGTGCAACAACATTTGCTCCATTTGTAGCTCGCAAGTCTATATCGCCCTTTTCCAACCTTCTACTGCCCTTTAGTCCCTACAAATTATTACATAAATGAGATTCATAACCGGTATCTAATACTCATATCTCATTACTAAAAGCTGTATTAATCTCAATTATAAACATACTAGGAGTAGAAGTAGAAGTGTTTGCAAGTTTCTCCTTCTCATTTTTTTCCTTTATGGTCTCCAAATAAGCTTTGCAGTTGCACATCTAATGGCCCATCTTGCCACAATGATGACTTGGGCCTATAGTGGCTGCTTCCTTCTTCTTCACACCTCCACTGGGTTTGGTAGGATTTTTCTTCTTCTTTTTGGGAACATTCTTCTTAGAAGAGGAAGAACTTACTAGCAAGATTGCCTTATCATCCTTCTTCATGGATGATTCAGCAGTCTAAAGCAGATTGATAAACTCAGGTATGGTGGTCTCAATATTGTTCATGTGGTAGTTAATTACAAATTATGAAAAACTACTTGATAATGACTGTAGAATTCAGTCAACACTTAAATCGTGATCTATTAAGAAACCAAGAGACCCAAGCTTTTTAATATTGACTAATATCTGTAGCCCATGAGTGGCCACTAAAATACCCTCAACTATCTTAAAATGGAACAGTTGCTTAGAGATCTCATATCTCTCAGTTCTAGCTTGTTTATCAAACAGCAATTTAATATGGAAGATAATGGTTTGAGCACCCATATGCTCATGTTGTTTTTGTAACTCAGGAGTAATTGATGTTAGCATAATACATGATGCAGTATCACTGTCCTCTTTGTGCTTCTTGTGGATAGCATACTCATCAGCAGGAGCATCTTAGGTTGGAGGTGGCGAAATAAGAGCATCTAGCATGTAGAGCAATTTTTCTTACTTGAGAATGATTCTCAAGTTTCTATACCAATTCAAATAGTTTGATTCAGTGGCTTATTTGTTTCCAAGATGCTACATAGGTTTAGGTTTGCTTACATGATGCAAGTAACCTAGATACAAAGATAGAGTAATTAGAATATGTGTATGCTCATGATATGCAAGTAATTAGGTCCTTAATTAAATGCATTTTTATTCTATTATTTTACTCAAATCAATAGCCCCTACTATTGATTTAGAAAAGCTCGTTGGAAGCTTTCCTAGGGGACCAGTATCTGAATTCTTTAAGAATAACCTTGGGTTAGCCCAACAGGCCACTCTTAAGTTCAGTAGTAGGTATTCAATACCAATTACATCAAATGTAACTACTGTATCATTAGGTGATTAACATTGATAGGGCCTAAATTAGTCATATTTTTCCTAGTTATTTAAGGTTATTTTGTGATCCATTTTGTAAATTAACTAGTTATATTCCTTCATATTTGATATTTCCCTTATAAAAATGCTTTTCTATAATTTTATGCAAAAATAAGAAAAAATTAGAGCTAATTGTATGATTTTCCAGAATAGAGGCGGCGCCAGCTTAGGAAGGAAGAACCAGCATTGGTCTTCCACTGGAGAAGCGTGGAGAAATTGAGAAGAAACAGTGGAACAATTGCAATTGATGTTGGAAAGAAAAAGGGAGCAATTGGCTCGGTTCATGGCTAAGTCACGGCTCACCAAAGAAGAACGAAAAGCAACAACAACACAGGAGAAGAAACAATTCGGTCGAAAACAAAGTCAACAAAGGTAGGCGTTGGCTCAATTGAGCTGGTGCAATGACAGGAAAAAGAACACAATTTCGGCAGCTGTGTGGCTTGGATGGCGAGCTGATTGCAACAAAAAGACAAAAGAAAACAACTTCGGTGGGATTGTCTAGGCGAGCTGTTTGCAACAAAAGGAAAACAAGGATTCTCAATGGCTTGGAGGTAAGGAGAGTGCAGCTCAATTTGAGCCAACACTGCAAAGAGAGAGATTTTCGGTGGCTTCAAGCAAATTTCGCAAGACTAAATTGCAAGCCAACTTCAACAATTCCAATTCAACAAAAACAAGTGCTTCAGCACAAGACGACAAAAGCCGAAAATCAAGATTTCAATTGAAGTTCAAAATTGATGTCCAATTTCTCAATTGATTAAAGTTAAAGGCGGTGGACCCTTAGTTTACTTAAGCTTTTGTTTAGCAATTATTACTTCTTTTTTATTTTGGAGATTTTAGGTAATTACTTCTTCTTTATTTAGGACTCTTTTAGGAATTTTGTGAGCCTATAAATAAAGGCCAATTTATCCTAGAAAGGGGAGGTGCACAATGTAGAGACTTAGTTATATTTTAGAGTGTATCACCAATATTTTCTCGAGATAAAGAGTTCAAGGAGGGTTGTGCAAGAAGGCCTTCAAAGGAAGAAGAATGAGGTTTGTCTATGAGTGCTTTCTTTTACTTTGTTTTCTTTTTCTTGAACAATGAAATGTTAATTGTTTTATTGTAATTTGACATTGTTTTAGGTATTCATGATTTTTAGAGTTATTTAATCTTTTGATTAATTGGTTGTTTTTCTTGGTATTTAATTACTTGGACATATTACGAGATTAATTGGTTATTTTTTTTTCATTAACTTGCTAGACTAAAGAGGTTGATGGTGGTTGCAATTGATTAATTTCATATTTATTGGCTATTAACTTGCTAGACCAAAGAGGTTAATTGCTGAGGATTGAGTAATTAAAGGTTAATTGATGTTTGGCAGACCAAGGATTCATTGATTAATTTCATGTTTTAAATTTGCCAGACCAAGGAAATTTAATCAAGGATTGTGTTTAATGCGTCTTTTGGGTGAATTAGTCGAGACAGACCAAGTGATGCTAATTTATCTAGAGGATAGTGATTTTATGGATTGACCATCGAAGTGAATCTACTTTAATCCTTCATGATGCCAAAAGAATAATTAGTTGTGATAATGGTTAGATGCTTTATGATCATGTTTGTCTAAACAATGGTTTGAGTTACATACTTCTCCATCCTTGACATGTATATTTCTTATTTTTATTTTATTTTATTTTATTCACTTTATCGAGTCGATTAAACAATGAAAGAAAAGTGATTAATGCATACTTGTTCCTGGAGGATCGACACTCATTTGAAACCTATGCTATGTTAATAATGAGTACGCTTGCTCATATGTGTAATTTGAGGTTAACGTTTTAATGTAAGCTTGATTGGGAATGTGCTTAGTTTTTATATGATTTTTACACCCAAATCCATACACATCAAGTTTTTGGCACCGTTGCCGAGGATAAATTTGTATTTATTGGTTTAATAATTCTTTCCTCGTGCAAAAAACATCAAGTTTTTGGCGCCGTTGCCGGGGAACAATATCATGAAAGCTTGAATTTTGTTGATTTAACCATTTGAATATGTAAATATGTAAATTTGTACAATTGTTCTTTTTGCAAAACGGTGCCATATTTTGTAGTTTGTATAATTTTCTTTTAATTTCACTATATGTTGTAAATATGTAAATAGGTAGATACATGTTCGTAATAATTAACTTGTCTTTGTATGTTTGTATTTATTGTATATTTAGTATTTAATTTTACTAACCTAATGATAATGTAGAATACGTGTAATAGTGGTATTTTTAATTTTTTGTTTTTTACGCCTATAATTTTGAGTCAAAACTAACTCTTCTTATTTTCAGGTTTGGACTTTTGCTAACACGATATTTTAGACGGATTGCAGTTATTTTATTATTTGTTTCTTTATTTACTATTTTTTAAATTTTAGTTTAATTTAGGAATTCTTGTTTTACATGTATTGTGGTCATGCATTCAATTATGAAATTTTTTAGCAAAAAAAAAAAAAAATTGGAGCCTAGACAGAACACAACCGGCGCCGATTCTAGGTAGGGCCGGCGCCGGTCCTAGACTGTCCAGTCCCAATTCTCATTTTAAATGAAAAAAAAATTCTCTTTTTCTTTGTGTCCTTTTTTGTTTGTTCCCTTACCTTTTGTCTCTTCTTCCCAAATTTTTCTTATTTTGTCCTTTTCTTCTTGTTTTCTTTTTCTTGATTTTGTTGTTTATTTTTTTTTATTTGTCTTGTTTTTCTATCTTATTTTATTTTTTTCCCTATTCCCCTAGAATGATACATTTATTCATTCCCTTCATCTTCGTTTTCCCTTTCTTCTTCTTCTTCACATTACTTATCTTCTTCTTCTAATTATCCCCTATGGATTAAAAATTTTTAAAACTTATATGTTGGGGCACATAGTAAAACTTTCTTAATTTTATCCTCTTGAAATTCTTGGCATTGTGTATATGTGTTTTTGAGGAAAAATTTACTAGACATGGAAAACTCATTGTTGAGTTTATTTGGTGGTAAAAAAAAAAAATGCATAGAATGAATTGTGCTTCTTGTGATTGCTTCTAAATATTAGCTATGCATTTTTATGAAATTTTTGCAAATCCAGAAATCTTGGCCCCCTTGTGATATTTTGTTGTGATGATTGAAGATTGGTTGACATTGTGCTTGTGCTATCTACGTTGGATATTATTTTTATATTTCTTGAGTATCAAAAGTTTGAAAACGTTCTTTACTAGAAAGAGAACCAATTGCAAAGTGGATTTGGATGCGACAAAGAGGATCTTGTGAACCCTTTGCAGGTTGTGGTGGTGCTATTGGAAAATTTGGAGACAAGGAAGACTCTACTTCGAGGGGAACTTAAAGGCTTTGACTTTCTATCTTTCATCTCCCTTGATTTTTTTTTATTTCAATTACTCTTTATACTTTTACTTGTGTGTTCATCTATCTATTTGTAGGTTGAAGTTTGCTAGAATAATTCTTCTAACTTTTTGAAGAATGAATTTCTCATATCTTGGAGCTAATCTACACTTGGAGAGTATTACTTAAACTTTCTACCCCTTTTCAATTTTGGTCCCATTGGAGATGCTTTATTGTGTTTATTTTTGCCCCATAAGGACATGGTCCAATTTAAGTGTGGGGGAGTGGTTTGGTAATATTCTTGGTCCAAGTTTTTATCAATTATCTTGATGATTTCTTGTTGTTGAGTTACTTTGGAAACCATTTTGCTATCTTGAAAAAATCATCTTTTGAAAAAAGTCATCTTGAACAATTTAATTTCTTTGAAAATTTGAAAGTTTGATGATTTGGAGCTAAATGGATTTTATTTGTTTATAATGAAGATATGATTTTCTTTTTAACTTTGGATATGGATTTGTCATTCAGTGTGGTAGGATTTTATTAAAAAGGTAAACTTGTGTATTAAGTTAGATTTTGCTAAGTCTTGAGAATTTAAGTTAACCTTGGTTATATTTGGTATTTGAGCTTGAATATGGATTATATGATGAAATATGGGAAGAGTTGTTGATTAATTCTTGTACTATAGATTTAAAATTTGCTTAACTTTGAGTTTTGAGTAAGGAATGTGAGTTGAAAAAAATATGAGAGAAAAAAATTGAGTTGAAAAAAGAAAAAAATGTTCTTATTGTTTTTATTTTTTGAAGACCTTTTGTTGAAAAGGGGGTCAATATGGGGAGATGTAGCAAGTGTATTCGGTGCACTCTCTTGAGGCTATCCCGAAGGCAAAAAGGTAAGAAAAAATGATGAGTGATGACTATAAAAGGGGCCAATACAGTGTGTGAAGAGAAATTCATGCACTTGAGGCTATTAATTCCCAAAGTCATAGAAAAAAAAAAAACAAAGAGTGGAATGCTTTCCTTATTTCACTAACTCGAGTTGTGTAAATTTGAGTTTATAGTGCTTGAATTGGTTAAATGACTTGACTTATATGATTTATGTTATCTGTGTTTTTGCTTGAGAAGTGAAATAATTTTCATGTACTAGATATAAGTTTGTTTAACTTAACTTTGGTGGCCTTGGGATTATTTGATTTAATGTATGAGTTTACAAAGATTTTTAAAGAGTGAATGAATGACAATTTTGTGTCTAAGGTTGAAAAGAAGTTATGGCTTTGTTATGGATGAATATGAAAAGGAATAAATTATTTTAAGTGCTTTGGTTAAGTGTTTACTTGAGGACAAGTAAAGATTTAAGTGTGGGGGACAATGATAGGGCCTAAATTAGTCATATTTTTCCTAGTTATTTAAGATTATTTTGTGATACATTTTGTGAAATAACTAATTATATTCCTTCCTATTTAATATTTCCCTTATAAAAATGCTTTTCTATAATTTTATGCAAAAATAAGAAAAAATTAGAGCTAATTGTGTGATTTTCTAGAATAGAGGCGGTGCCAGCTCAGAAAGGAAGAACCGGCGCCAGTCTTCCACTGGAGAAGCGTGGAGAAATTGAGAAGAAATAGAGGAACAATTGCAATTGATGTTGGAAAGGAAAAGGGAGCAATTGGCTCGGTTCATGGCTAAGTCACGGCTCACCAAAGAATAACGAAAAGCAACAACAACATAGGAGAAGAAACAATTCGGTGGAAAACAAAGTCAACAAAGGTAGGCGCTGGCTCAATTGAGTTGGTGCAATGACAGGAAAAAGAACACAATTTCAGCAGTTGTGTGGCTTGGATGGCGAGCTGATTGCAATAGAAAGACAAAAGAAAACAGCTTCGGTGGGATTGTCTAGGTGAGCTGTTTGCAACAAAAGGAAAACAAGGATTCTTGATAGCTTAGAGGTAAGGAGAGTGCAGCTCAATTTGTGCTAACACTGCAAAGAGAGAGATTTTCGGTGGCTTCAAGCAAATTTCGCACGACTAAATTGCAAGCTAGCTTCAACAATTCCAATTCAACAAAAACAAGTGCTTCAGCACAAGACGACAAAAGCCAAAAATCAAGATTTCAATTGAAGTTCAAAATTGCTGTCCAATTTCTCAATTGATTAAAGTCAAAGGAGGTGGACCCTTAGTTTACTTAGGTTTTTATTTAGCAATTATTACTTCTTTTTTATTTTGGGGATTTTTAGGTAATTACTTCTTCTTTATTTTGGACTCTTTTAGGAACTTTGTGAGCCTATAAATAAAGGCCAATTTACCCTAGAAAGGGGAGGTGCACAATGTAGAGACTTAGTTATATTTTAGAGTGTATCACCAATATTTTCTTGAGATAAAGAGTTCAGGAGGGTTGTGGAAGAAGGTCTTCAAAGGAAAAAGAATGAGGCTTGTCTATGAGTACTTTCTTTTACTTTGTTTTCTTTTTCTTGAATAATGATATGTTAATTATTTTATTGTAATTTGACATTGTTTTAGGTATTCATGATTTTTAGAGTTATTTAATCTGTTGATTAATTGGTTATTTTTCTTGGTATTTAATTACTTGGACATATTGCGAGATTAATTGGTTGTTTCTTTTCATTAACTTGCTAGACCAAATAGGTTGATGGTGGTTGCAATTGATTAATTTTATATTTGTTGGCTATTAACTTACTAGACCAAAGAAGTTAATTGCTGAGAATTAAGTAATTAAAGGTTAATTGATGTTTAGCAGACCAAGGATTCATTGATTAATTTCATGTTTTAAATTTGCCAAACCAAGGAAATTTAGTCAAGGATTGTGTTTAATGCGTCTTTTGGGTGAATTAGTTGAGACAGACCAAGTGATATTAATTTATTTAGAGGATAGTGATTTCATGGATTGACCATCGAAGTGAATTTACTTTAATCCTTCATGATGCAAAGAGAATAATTAGTTGTGATAATGGTTAGATACTTTATGATCATGTTTATCTAAAAAATGGTTTGAGTTACATACTTCTCCATCCTTGACATGTATATATTTTTATTTTTATTTTATTTTGTTTTATTTTATTTCATTTTTCACTTTATCGAGTCGGTTAAACAATGAAAGAAAAGTGATTAATGCATACTTGTTCCTGCAGGATCGACACTCGTTTGAAACCTATGCTATGTTAATAATGAGTACGCTTGCTCATATGTGTAATTTGGGGTTAACGTTTTAATGTAAAGTTGATTGGAAATGTGTTTAGTTTTTATGTGATTTTTACACCCAAATCCATACACATCAAACATCTTTTAATCATTAAAGTATTTAATACTATCCCAATCTTGCTTCTAATATTTTTTATGCTTTGGTTAGCCTAACTGGGATGAAGAAATTAGTTAAACCCAACCTATTAATTAGGAATTAAATTTCATAGCTTGAACATACTCAATGTCAAGTAGACTTGGGTATGCCCAACAACCTAGTCTCGAAAAAGAGCTCTTATTCTTACTATATTAATGGAAGGCATTAGGTTTAATATTATTTGAGGGATTTATTCATTTTAGTTGTCTCATCGTTTGGCATGCATACAATTTATCAATAAGCAGCATAAATTGATAAACATGATAATAAATGATTACGTGGCATGGTTATGGACTCTCTAAATTAATTTTCTCGAGCCATCATGGAAATTAATATGGGCAACTCTATGTGTTAATAAATGATTTAAGTTGAATGTCTTACCTTCTTGCTTTGTTTTGATTGCCATATTCAAAATCTTGTAAATACAATTCTACCTCAATCTAACCTATATAAACTAATTACATAATTTCCTAAAGGAAGAAACCTCGAATTACATTCGATGGGAGTTATATGAGAAGAGAATTATACAAGAGTTTGAGAAAATGCATGATGCACATGCCCTATTTAATTAAAATAAAACGATAAAGATGCATGAACAGATAAGTTTGGTGTTAGTCCATAACCATCCACCATGCCAATAAAACGTGCCTAAAATACAGCATAAAACATCCAAAATCAGTATTTTTGAGAAATTCGTGTCCAAAATCAATTTTGGAAAGTTCTGGGCCGAAATTTTTTTAAAAAAAATTATGGGTCCTTCATGTAATTTTAAAAATATTTTTATCCAAAATCATGGGTTTCAAATAAATTCTAATCATTTTTAGAACCTATCCTCAAAATTAGAAAAGATAAAAAAAACTTATTATTATTATTATTATTATTATTATTATTATTATTATTATTATTATTATTATTATTATTATTATTATTATTATTATTATTATTATTATTATTATTATTATTATTATTATTTATAAAACAGTGCTAGAACAGAGTGCACCTGGCACTAGATGGGTAGAAGGTACCCGGCGCCAGGTTTGCTCTGGAGACACGCACAGGGGAAGAATAGAGTGTACTTGGTGCCAAGTGGATCGAACGTACCCGGTGCCAGGTATGCTTTGGAGGCAAAAAAATACAACCGTTCATCTTCTTCCCCGAATTTTTTTGCAAATTTTTCATGAACAGTAACAAGATTTTCAGACCTTTCAAAATAATTTTGATATCAAGCATTGTTAATCAATATTAATAACCAATTGTAATCTACATCACAATTTAAACAATAATCCAAATTGTTGAATCAACGTCTTGATTGCAAAAAAATATAACGCCAAAACAGACCCACATGGAAACAACTTTCCAACCGTTTATAATGACCTAGAGACTCTTCAAACTAGAAAACCCAGACACGCCATACAAAGTAGTAGACATATAATCACCTTGATTATACAGTTATATGCTCAGAAACAATTTCAAAGCGATTAAAGACCCAATAAAACACAAACACGAAAGCTCTGATACCACTATTGGGATTTTATTTTGCTTATAAAAAAAAAAACGCAGGGGAAATAACCATAAAATCTATGCCCAAGGATCACGTGTTTACAATTAAAATGGGATTAGAGGAAGAAAACGGAGATTACCTTTTGTAATAGAAAACAAAATTTTCTTGTGCAAACCAAGGAACCAATTCCTCTACTTTTGATTGTCCACCAGGCGCCACTATAATCCAAAAGTAGGATTATCTTTAACAGTAATCCACACAAGGTTGAATTACTCACAAAGCCCACTCAAAACTATGTTAGTAGAAGAGGAGCAACTGGGTTTAATTGAAGAAGAATAGGAAGAAAAGGAACGTCCGTTTCTCTCCCTCTATTTTTCAACGTCTACACAAGGGAACAATTTTCATATTTATATTTTTTAGGATTTGTGTTAATTGTAATTAAGTCCTCCAAGATCCAATATTTATCATTGCGCTCATAAAGTTTATATAATTGTAATCAAGTCCCATGAATTATAAGAAACTTAAAATTCACCTATAAATATATTTTTTTCTCTTAATTAACCCCACAATATTATCAAATAATATATATTAAGCATTCAGACATTTATTGTGTGTGACCCATTAGCTTTCCTAGTCTTATTGGTAGCATAATATGAATTAATTCTAGCATCTTTAGAATTAATAATCCTAAATAAAATATAGGATTAAATTATTAATTCTCTAATTAATTAATTAATATTTAGTAGATTAAGAGCGACATCTACCAATGACTCTTGATCACCCAAAAGTCTAGAAAGTGAAATGGCTTGACGTGAACCTTTCAATAGCAAATAACTAGTGCAATAAACTCCTTTCACCATACTACATCTCATTTAGTCCAAAGCATGGAATTAGTACCAACTCTATCCAGAATATTATTAATTCTGGTCAAAATATTTTAGTACTTGTTCAAGAAACCCATTACTCGATATGAGTATCAAATTTGGAACTTTTTCCAATACATAGTCGCTTTGGCTAAAGACTTCACGAGTAATGATTTATACAAGTGGCCCTGAGATATACTCTCCTACTATTAGGAGTGGTGAATTCTTTATTGATCCTCTCAGCTACTTTTGTTTACTTTACATTTTACCCAATATCCATCCCATAGGCGGTCCTTGTAAGACTTCAAAAAATAAAATCAAACTACAACGCTCGATAAACAAAATACCTTAGAAATCTCAAGTCAATGATACTTGCACACTTGCTATAATGAGATTCTATCACTGACACTCAATAGCTTATCCAAGTGATTACTTCATAATTAGATCATCTAATGAACTTGTTCATATAACAAGCATCCACATATTAATCCTGAGTATCACAATACTCACGGTTATGAGAACCACCACTTGATCTAATAAAGGAATATATATCATGTGCTAGTCTTGGCTTATTAATAATGTCCCATCTCATTAATACTATGACTAGGGATTATTCAAGCACAAATACTACATAGTGTAGTAGAAATCTCGCATCATGATCTCTATCATGATTTCTTTAACACTGTGTTACACTGAGGATTTTATCAAACAGTTTATAGGCATATTCAAATACAACAATCAAATTGAAAGATAAAAAATGCCTCTTTTATTAATTACTAAACAATATACATGATACAAGTAATTACTTTTAGGGCACAATACTAACAATCTCCCACTTGCACTAGAGCCAATCATTTATAGATCGATTACTGAATGACTCAACATGTTTATCATGTTTCATCTGAGAAAGTGCTTTAGTGAGCGGATCCGCTATGTTTTGATCCATGGAAATTCTCTCTATCTTTACATCTCGCTTATCTATGATCTCTCTAATCAGATGATAGCGTCTAAGTATATGCTTGGATCATTGATGAGACCGTGGTTCCTTTGCTTGTGCAATGGCTCCATTGTTGTCACAATACAAAAGCATCGGATCTATAATGCTGGGCACCACTCCAAGTTCAGTGACGAACTTCTTGATCCACACTGCTTCTTTAGCTACTTTGGAAGCCGATATGTACTCTGCTTCAGTTGTCGAATCGGCAGTAATATCTTGTTTGGAACTTTTTCAACTTACAACCCCACTACCTAATGTGAACACGTAACCAGGTTGTGATTTGTAGTTATCCTTATCGGACTGAAAACTGGCATCAGTATACCCTCTTACTTTCAAATCACCATCTCCATATACAAAAAATACATCCTTAGTCCTTCGTAAGTACTAGAAGATATTCTTTACAGTCACCTAATGACTCTCTCCAGGGTTAGATTGGTATTTGCTCGATAAACTAAGAACACATGATATATCGAGCCTAGTACATATCATGACATACATGATAGACCCAATTGCCGAAGCATATTGAATTCTACTCATATGATCCCTTTCAATTTGTGTCTTTGGAAACAGCGACTTTGAAAGGCTTACTCCATGTGTCATAGGTAAGAATCCTCTTTTGGATTGATCCATGCTGAATCTCTTCAGCACTTTATCTATGTATGTAGACTGCAAAAGACCTAGTAACCTCCTTGATATATCTCATAGATCCTTATTCCTAGAATATAGGTTGCTTCTCCAAGGTCTTTTATGGAGAACATCTTGGATAACCAAAATCTGTACAGATTGAAGAATGGAAACATCGTTTCTTATTAGCAATATGTCATCTACATAAAATAATAAGAAAATAACTGCACTCCCAGTAATCTTCTTATACACACAAGGTTCATCTATGTTTTGAATAAAACAAAATTCTTTAATTGTCTCATCAAAATGGATGTTCCAACTCCTAGATGCTTGCTTAAGTCCATAGATGGACCTTTGCAATGTACATAATTTTGTACCATATTTGGATTTGAAACCTTCAAGTTGTGTCATATACACTTTCTCGATCAGGTTTCCAGTATGGAATGCTATTTTCACATTCATTTGCCAAACCTTATAGTCGTAATAAATGGCAAGTGCTGGGAGTATTCTTATGGATCTTAGGATAGCAACTGGTGAAAAAGTTTTATTATAGTCAATACTTTGCTGTTGTCGATAACCTTTTGCAACCAGACGTATCTTATAGGTAACCGTATTACCATCCATGTCAGTTTTCTTCTTGAAAACCTATTTGCACCCTATAGGCTTGATTTTTTCGGGTGCCAAAGTCCATACTTGGTTGTCATACATGGAATCTATTTCTGACTTCATAGCTTCAAGCCATTTGTTAGATTTTGAGTTATTCACAACGTCCTTGTAAGTAGTAGGCTCATCTTTTTCTATGAGCAATACATCATTGTAGTTACTTATGAGAAATCCGTATTTCTCAGGTGCTACTCGTATCCTACTCGACCTATAAGGCTCTTGTGTGTTAGAAGGTTCATCACTGGGTGTAGGTTCAGACGGTTGATTAATATTTATTTGTTTTTCTTGAACTTCACTAAGTTCAAGCTTGATCCCACTATCTTCTTTAAATATGTGCTCATTCTCTAAGAAGACAATATGTTTCAAAACAAAAACTTTATTTTCAAAAGGAAGATAGAAGTAATATCCGAAGAATTCTTTCGGATATCCATAAAACAAATATTGGTCAGACTTACTTTCAAGTTTGTCTGACATTGCCCTTTTCACAAAAGTAGGGCAACCCCAAATCCTTAAATGAGATAACTTTGGTTTCTTACCAAAGAACAACTCATAAGGAGTTGTATCAACCGTTTTTTACCGAACTCTATTTAGTATATAAACAGCAGTCTCCAGTGCATATCCCCAAAACTATTTTTGGTAACTCTGTAAAAGCCATCATGGTCCATACCATGTCTAGAAGGATTCGATTCCTTCTCTCAGATACACCATTATGCATTTAATGGTTTATTTAAATACAATTATTTCTAAGATAACTTAGAAACACTTGCCTTAGGTATTCACCTCCTCGATCAGGTCTAAGAGTTTTAATAGTCTTGACAAGTTGATTTTCTACTTCATTCTTAAAGTCTTTAAACTTGTCAAATGTTTTAGACTTGTATTTCATTAAATACAAATGCCCATATAGTGAATAGTCATCGATAAAGGTTATAAAGTAGTGATAACCTCTTCTTGCTTGTATAGACATTGGGCCACATATATCTGTATGTATTAGTTCTAATAACTCTTTAGCCCTTTCTTATTTTCTAGAAAATGAAGTTTTAGCCATTTTACCAAGTAAATAATATTCATATGTGTCATATGATTCATAATTAAATGACCCCAAGTCACCTAACTTATATAACTTAGACACGCGTTTTTCATTTACATGGCCTAAACGACAATGCCTTAAGTAAGATGAGATTGAGTTGTCTTTTTTTTTTTTTTACATTTATATTGAGAATTAGCTAATCCATGCCTGGAATATATAAACCATTAACCAAAGTTGTAAAACCATAATGGATATCATTTAATGAAAAAGAACAACGTTTATTCTTAAAATTTAAATAAAATCTAAACAAGTCTAAACAAGTAATTGAGATAATATTTATCAATAAAACTAGTACAAAATAGTAGTTTTGAAGTTCTAAAATTAATTCAGAAGATTGATTAAGATGATAAGTCCCCATAGCTAGTGCAGCAACCTTTGCTCCATTTACATCTCGCAGGTCCAAATCGCCCTTTTCCAGCCTTCTACTGCCTTTTAGTCCTTGCAAATTATTACATAAATAAGATCCCCAACAGGTATCCAATACCCATATCTCATTACTAAAAGTAGTATTAATCTCAATCATAGACATACCAGGAGTAGAAGTAGAAGTACTTGCAAGCTTCTCATTCTCCTTCGTTTCTTTCATGGTCTCCAAGTAAGCTTTGCAGTTGCACTTCCAATGGCCCATCTTGCCACAATGATAACATGGACCTTTAGTGGCTACTTTCTTCTTCTTCATGCCTCCATTGGGCTTAGTATGATTTTTCTTCTTCTTCTTAGGAACATTCTTCTTAGAAGATGAAGAACCTACTAGCAAGATCGCCTTATCATCCTTCTTCATGGATGATTCAGTAGTCTTAAGCAGATTGATAAGCTCAAGTATGGTGGTATCAATATTGTTCATGTGGTAGTTAATCACAAATTATGAAAAACTACTTGGTAATGATTATAGAATTAAGTCAATACTTAAATCGTGATCCATTAAGAAACCAAGTGACCCATGCTTTTTAATATAGTCCAATATCTATAGCTCATGAGTGGCCACTGAAGCACCCTCAACTATGTTAGAATGGAACAGTTGCTTAGAGATCTCATATCTCTCACTTTTAGCTTGTTTATCAAACAACTCTTTAAGATGGAAGATAATGGTTTGAGCATCTATATGCTCATGTTATTTTTGTAACTCAAGAATTATTGATGCCATTATAATACATGATGCAGTGTCACTGTCCTCTTTGTGCTTCTTGTGGACATCATGCTCATTAGCAGGAGCATCTTGGGCTGGAGGTGGCAGAATAGGAGCATCTAGTACATAGAGCAACTTTTTTGACTTGAGAATGATTCTCTAGTTTTTATACCAATTCAAATAGTTTGATTCGGTGAGTTTATTTGTTTCCAAGATGCGACGTAAGTTTAGGTTTGTCGACATGATGCAAGTGACCTAAATGTAAAGATAGAGTAATTTGAACATGTATATGCTCATGATATGCAAGTAATTAGGTCTTTAATTAAACGCATTTCTATTCTACTATTTTACTCAAATCAATAGTCCCCACTAATGACTCAAAAAATCCCGTCGGAAGCTTTCCTAGGGGACCATTATCCAAATTCCTTAAGAATGACCTTAGGTTAGGCTAACAAGCCACTTTTAAGTTCAGTGGTAGGTATCCAATACCAACTACATCAAATGTAACTACTGTATCATTGGGTGATTAACATCTTTTAATCATTAAAGTATTTAATACTATCCTAACCTTGCCTCTAATATTCTTTATGCTTATGTTAGTCCAACCGGGAAAAGGAAATTAGTTAAACCCAACACATTAATCAGGAATTAAATTCCATAGTTTGAACATACTCAATGTTAAGTAGTCTTGGGTATGCCCAACAACCTGGCCTCAAAAAAGAGCTCTCATTCTTACTATATTAATAGAAGGCATTAGATTTAATATCATTTGAGGGATTTATTCCTTTTAGTTATCTCATCATTTGACATGCATAAAATTTATCAATAAGTAACATAAATTGATAAACAATTTATCTACTATCTTTTGATAGCTAGTTCGATAATTCACGACTCCTAATATGTATCCACTTATCACAGGGAGCTATCCAAGAGTATACATACTTAGTTACGTTTTTCAAGGCCCTGGATTATTTAAATTATCCCGGATGATCACAAGGGGGTGATTTCTTCAAGTAATAAAGTATAGAAACTCTCTTGTGTAACCCCGTCTTAATTAACTAAAGTCATACACCCAACGTGCAAATTTATTGGCCTTGCGATAAGACCTCACCCAACATACATCGAAGTGTACAAGTCTAGCTTCACCAGACCACCAACTTATACTCAAGTTTTAGGGTATGATGTGTTTGGATTTGGGTATAAAAATCATATAAAAACTAAGCACATTCCCAATCAAGTTAAATTAAAACGTTAATCCCAAATTACACATATAAGCATGCGTACTCATTATTAACATAGCATAGGATTCAAACAAGTGTCAATCCTCCAGGAATAAGTATGCATTAGTCACATTTCCTTTCACTATTTAACCGGCTCAATAAAGTAAAAAAGAAATAAAATAAATAAAATAAAAATATACATGTCAAGGATGGAGAAGTATGTAACTCAAACCACTATTTTGGCAATCATGATCTTAAAGTACCTAATCATTATCATAACTAATTATTCTCTTGGCATCATGAAGGATTAAGGTAGATTCACTTCTTTGTCCAATCCATGAATTCCTATCTTCTGGATAAATTAGCATCACATATCCTGTCCTAACTAATTCACCTAAAAGATGCATTAACTATAGTCCTTGATTTAATTCCCATTCCTGGCAAATTACACATGAAATTAATCAATGAATCCATATCCTGGCAGACATCAATTAACCCTTAACTACTTTGTCCCTACTCTTAACCCCTTTGTCCAAGTAAGTTAAGAGCCAACAAATATGAAACTAACGAATTGAAACCACCATCAACCCCTTTGTCCAAGCAAGTTAATGGAAAGAACCAATCAATTAATCTCGTAATAAGCACAAGTAATCAAATACCAAGAATAAAAATCAATTAATTAAAAGATCAAACAACTCTAAAAATCATGAATATCTAAAATAATGTCAAATTACAATAAAAAAAATTAATACATCATTGTCAAGAAAAAGAAAATAAAGTAAAAGAAAGCACTCATAGACAAGCCTCATTTTTCTTCCTTTGAAGACCTTATTGTACAACCCTCATTGAATTGAAGAATTTCTCATTTGATTTGAGTGATTTTTTATGATGATCAATGAATTCTCCCTTTTTTTCTTGTGTTTTCCATCTATTTATAGGCTTAGGAAGTGCCTAAATTCGTTGGTGTAATGTTCTTGGCCAAGTAGAAGTAGGAAAGTAATAAAACTCCACAGATGACCAAAAACCGCATCTAAAAATCAAGATCCTGTCTTTTCCTCAGGGCACAGTCGGCGCCGCTTTGGCTATTGGAGCCGGCGCCGATTGTGTTCTGTTTCTTCCTTTGTTCGCCGATTTTTTCTTGATTTCCATGCAATGTTGTCCAGAGTGCAGCCGGTGCCGGTTCCATTCTGTTTCGGTCTTGTTTCACCAATTTTCTGTCGTCTTGAAGTTCGTGTCATCAGTACATGGCCGGCGCCAGTTCTACTGTCCTGGCCGGTGCCGCCTCTATTTTATTTTACTATGTCTTTGTTTTGTTTTACCCATAAAATCTGAAATAATGCACAGAATACCTTTCCAACGGTAAAATCTCAAATATAAAGGAATATGACTAGTTATTAAACAAAATGTATCAAAAAAGAATCTCAAATAACTATGAAAAATATGACTAATTTAGCCCCTATTAGGGTACTTGTCCACGCAGTAACTATGACAATTTTTTTTTTTTTACTTTAGTACTTTTTATAAGAATTATTATTGCGTGGTCTAATTCTACGTATTCCAAATACGCTTGCACTATTGGTGTGGTGGATTACTCACTGGTTAAAAGTAAGTCATTTTTCATTTAGAAACTATAGTGTAATGATCTAAACCTTGATGAAGTGCCTAGCTCAATCAATCAATCAAGAATAATTTTTTACTTATGTGTTATTAGTCCATAATCTACACCTTAATATGAAAGCATGACCCAATCACGTAGATTACTTACTAATACATTTAGACCTTAATGTGCAATATATGTAAAAAAATAACTATTAATGAATGAAAATTTTATTAATTTCTAAAAAATAAAAATACATAGGTTATTTTGGGTGTACATTCCAATAATCACTTACTTGTATTAAATGGACTATAACAGTCTATATGTGCCTACCCCTATGACATCTAAGTGTCTTCAAAACACTTATTCTGTCAAAGGCTTGGTAAATAAGTCTACCAGATTGTTTACAAAGGAAATCTGGTCAACCACTATCTCCCATTTCTATATGAACTTCTAGATTAAGTGATACTTTCTCTCAATGTGCTTGCCCTTCTTGTGCTTTCTTGGCTCCTTACGTTGTGACATAGCTCTAGAACTGTCACAATATATAATTACAGGCCTATCTATCTGTGGCATAACTTCAAGTTTTGTGAGGAACTTTTGGAGCCAAATCGCTTCTTTAAAAGCTTTTGAAGCTGCCATACACTCAGCTTCTATAGTAGAATTAGTAATGCAAGATTGCTTAACACTCTCTATGAAATAGCCCCTCCAGACAAAATAAAAACATATCGACTAGTGAATTTTCTTTCTTCTTTATCCGTCTGGAAGTCTGAGTCTGTGTAACCAGTAGGAACTAAGTCATCAGCCCTGTAAACAAGCATATAATCACTCGTCCCTTTAGGTACTTGAGAATATGCTTTATAACTTGTCAATATTCTTCCCCTGGGTTTGACTAATACCTATTAAGCATGCCTACTGCAAAGTAGATATCCAGCCTTGTACAAGCATGGCATACATGAGACTTCTCACTGGCAAGGCATAGAGAATCCTACTTATCCTTTCATTTTCTTCCTGTGTCTTAAGACACTACTTGGAAGATAAAGTCAATCTGTACCTAAAGGGTATGATTGCCCTTTTATACTGATCCATGCTAAACTTAGCTAATATCTTGTCAATATAAGTAGATTGGGATAAACTTAACATTCTTTGCTTCCTATATCTAAGAAGCTTTATTTCAAGAATGTAGCTAGCTTGTCCTATATCTTTCGTTCTAAATCGACTTGATAGCCAAACCTTTTGGATGATAATGTCCCTACATCATTTTCAATGAATAGAATATCATCCATATAAAGTACCATAAAAGACATGTTGTTGCCATCTGTCTTCCTATACACATATGGTTCATTTTGTACGAAACTATAAGATTTTACAATCTCATAAAAACGTATGTTCCATGGTCATGATGCTTGCTGAAGTCCATAAATAAACTTCTTAAGCTTACAAACTATATGCTCTTGGCCTTTCACAACAAAGCTTTCAGGTTGGGTCATATAGATGTCTTCACTAAAATAGCCATTAAAAAAGTCTGTCTTAGCATCCATTCGTCATATCTCGTAGTCATAATGATATGGGATGGCCAAGAGAATATGAATGAACTTAAGCATGTCAACAGATGAAAAGGTATATGATAGGGGGCTAAATAATTATTATTTTATTAGTTGTTTGATGCTTGTTTTTATTGTAGAAAATATTACCAACAAATTACACAATCAATCAAACTTTAATTAAAATGCCAACCACTAAAATCACACGCATGGGCAAGTATACCAATCGTATAGTATAAAGAATAGTAAGTATCGAATCCACAAGAACTTAGGCTCCCACCTTACTTTACCAAAATCTTTATTGTTTAGCCAATAAAATAAAGGAATAGAAGTAAATAACCTACTAACCTAATACACTAGAGAAAATCAAGTCACACAAGAAAAGTCACAATGACAATTAAGGAGTGATAATAAGGAGAAAAGATATGTAAATAGATAGAAATTCTTAAATACACAATAATATTTAACTAGAAACTCTCTCAATTCATTATTATCTTGGCATAATGAAGGATTAACGTAGACCCACTTCGTTTGCAATCCATGGAATCACTATCTTCTGGTTACATTAGTGAATATATTCTGTCTCGACCAATTTACCTAAAAGATTCATTAAAATCAATCCTTACACAAATCTCTATGTTCTAGGTGATTTAAGCATGAAATTAGTCAATAAATCTATATTCTAGTAATCATCAACCAATTTTTGATTACTTAGTCTTTACCCTTAACATCATTTTCAAGCAAGTTATGAATAAGTAGTATTGAATTAATTAGTTGGCCATTCTCTCCTAACATCCTTTTGCAAGTTAATTAGAAGAGAACTAATCAATCCAATAAGATATTATACGCAAGTAATCAAATACCAAGAATAGCAATAAATTGATCAAAGAACTAAAATCAATACAAAATCATGAATCTAAAAGAATATTCTCTAATGACAATTAAAAATATTAATCTCAAATTATCAATAAATTACAAAAAAATAAGAAAGAAACTACTCATAGACAAGTAAACATTCTTCTTCCTCCTTGAAACCTTCTTGAGTAAACTTCTCTTCTTTTCCAAGAATTCTCCTTAATCCTCCTAAATCTTGGTGTTTCTCTAGGAGTTTTCTAAAGATATTACATTGAAGAATTGAAAATTATGAAAACTTTGAAAAATAGTTTGTTTAATGTTATTCTCTTGTATTTAATAGAGTTCTAATTATCAAAAAGTGCCTACAAAAGTCATTTTCCGTGGTTAAAAGAGCTTCCAAAAGAATCAAACTGAAATTACCACAATCTGCTTGGAAACGAAAAACCCGCCGACATTGATCAGAATGGACCTATTGCCGTGTCCATTCGACCTTCCTGGCGCCAGGTCTAATAAGGTTCTTCTCAAAATTGTTGTTTTTCTAGAATAGACCTAGCACCTGGTGCTTTAACTGGACCTGGCACTGGGTCTAATCTGGAATCTTTCACTTTTTGCTCAAAATCCACTTAAATCTGCATAAATTTGTCAAAAAAACTTTTACAAGTAAAATGTTAAATAGGAAGGAATATGCCTAGTTATTACAACAAAAGTATCTCCAATTAACTTCAAATAACTAGAAAAATAATGATGATTTTAGCCCCTATCACATAGCCCCATACTTGAACTTTTGCTTGTCCTCAAGCAAATAAGAATTACAACACTAAGCAAATGGTTTAAAACAAAACAACTTTTCAACTTTTCAACTTTTCCTTAGCAAATTCATCCATAATAAAGGAATAATCTTCTTCCAACCTCAAACACAAACTTGTCGTTCATTCAACCCTTTTAAAACCTTTCAAAGTCATGTATTAAATCAAATGATCCTAAGGCCATCAACGTTAAGTTAAATAAGCATATATTTAGTACAAGAAAATCATCATACTCTTTAAGAAAAAACATAGATAACATAAATCATACAAGTCAAGCTATTTAACCAATTCAAGCATTATAAACTTAATTTTACTCAACTCAAGTAATGAGATAAGGAAAACACTCCATTCTCTTTTTTTTTTCTCTCTCAAATTTTTTTTTCAATGACTTAGGAAATTAATAGTCTCAAGTGAATGGATTTCTCTTCACGCACCGTATTGGCCCCCTTTTAGTCATCATCATTTTTCAACAATTTTCTTTTTTTTTTTTCTTTACCTTCTTGCCTTCAGGGTAGCCTCAAGAAAGTGTGATGCTTCTTTGTTTTTTCTCTTCCACTCACCGTATTGGCCCCCCCTTTTCAGCAAAAGTTCTCTCTCTCTCTCTTTTTTCAACTCACATTCTTTCCTTTTCGCTCTTTTTTTTTTTTTACATTCCTTATTCACAACTCAAAGTCAAGCAAATTTTAAATCTATAATACAAGAATTAATCAACAACTCTTCCCATATTCCATTATATCATCCATATTCAAACTCAAAGAATAAAATAAAACTCAAATACCAAATATAACCAATGTTAACTTAAACTCTCAAAACTTAGAAAAATCCAACTTAAGACACAAGTTAATTTTTTTTAACAAAAACTGCAACCATAACGAACGACAAATCTATATCCAAAGGTAAAAAGAAAATCAAAGCTTTATTATCGACAAATAAACTCAATTTAGCTCCAAAATTTCTAAACTTTTAAAATTTTAATTTGTTTCAAAATTTTCAAGGAATTTGCAACAAAATTATTTTTCAAAATTCAAAAAATTTTCCATGTAGCTTAATACCAAGAAAACACCAAGATAATTGATAAAAACTTGGAAAAAGAATATTACTAAACCACTTCCCCACACGTAAACTGGACAATGTCCTCATTGGCAAAAAATTAACACACAAAAGCGACTCCAAAGGGACCAAAAAATAATAAGGGAGGTAAAAGGTTAAACAATACTCCCCAAGTGCAATAAGTTCCAAACAATATGAACTTGGAAAATAATAGAAGAGCTTGTTCAAAAAGACTTTATTCTGACTAATAAAAGAAAACACAAATAGAAGCTCAAAGAAAATAATAACAAAATAAAGACACACTTAAATTGAAGAAAACAAACTAAAGAAAAATACTAATAAAAATCCTAACAAAACAAATAAAGATACGACTCACTCTCCCATACTTAAGATGAAAAATATTTTCCTTATTTGGGAAGGGAAAATACACTTAACCGAATAAAGAAAACCCAACCTAAGACGAAGAGACAAACTCTTTCCGCTCATCATGCTTTCTCATCATCCTTTTGTAAGAGATATTAATACTTATTAAAAAAGGTAGGCATGATGAAATTAGAAATAAGAGAGGTTTTTTAAAAATAGAAGGTTCATGAAAACAAAATTTCTCAACAAAGCAAAACATCTGAACCTTATTCTCGAACATTCCTTTAGGTACACAAATACTATTTTTGACATATGAGTACACATGGTATCTAAAGAATGTATCAAACTTGAAATTACCATTTTTTCCTTCAAAAGAATTTTCACAACTGACATTCTCTTTTAAACTTACTATTTGAGTTTTCAAATATGGGATCAAGAAATCTTTACTTTTCAATACATGATCTACAAAAGCTAATTTCCTTTCCTTTGAATGGAGTGATGGGTAGAAATTACCACCAATCTCTAAGGACTTCTTATGATGTAGCATTGATAGATCTAACTCCTTAAGATATGGTAAACTCAACACATCATAATTGGGACCATTGTTCTCCAAGAGGTGAGAGGAACCTAAGAAATCACGTGACAAAGAGAAATTAGAATTATTAGCACATAGAGTAGAATCAAATACCTTTCTTGCCACATTGTGCACTTGTTCCTTATATCATCTTTCCTCTCCTTGGGGATCTTCTTGGTCAATCGTATGGGCCTTTATGGTATCTTCAACCAACTTGACTAGTTGTGTCTTTAATAGCTCATACATTGAGATGCTTCTTCATGCCACATAATAGACGTATTTTTGTTGGCAACAAAGGATTTGATTGAAGCTTCAAGTGACGTATCACTAAAAGCATTAATCTGAACTTGCAACCTTCCCAACATATCATCATTATAGCTCCTTTAGCATTGTGCCCATGAATAATTATCCATGATGATATTTTGAAACTTGCACTCAAAGAAAAATAAAAACTAACAAAAATATTAGAAAAATAAAGAAAAGAAAAACACACAAATAAAAAAGACTCACAAATTACCTAAATACAAAAGTTAGTAATATTTACAAATACAACAAAGGCTAAATCAACAAGACTGGAGTGTTTTTGGTAGTGCCCATCCCCAACAATGGCACCAAAAACTTGATGCGTATTTTTTAGTGTAGAAAATATTACTAACAAATTACACAATCAATCAAGCTTTAATTAAAATGCCAACTACTAAAATCACACATACAAGCAAGTATATCCATCATATAATATGAAAAATAGCAAGTATTGAATACACGAGAACTTAGGCTCCCACCTTACTTTACCTAAATCTTTATTGTTTAGTCAAAAAAATAAAGGAATAGAAGTAAATAACCTACTAACCTAATACACTAAAGAAAATTAAGTCATATAAGAAAAGTCACAAGGATAATCAAGGAGTGAGAATAAGGAGAAAAGACATGTAAATAGATAGAAATTCTTGAATACCTAATAATGATTAACTAGCAATTCTCTCAATTCATTATTATCTTGGCATCATGAAGGATTAAAGTAGACCCACTTCATTTGCAATTCATGGAATACTATCTTCTGGTTACATTAGTGAACATATTCTGTCTCCACCAATTTACCCAAAAAATTCATTAAAATCAATCCTTACACAAATTCCTATATTCTAGGTGATTTAAGTATGAAATTAGTCAATGAATCTATATTCTAGCAATCATCAACCAATCTTTGATTACTTAGTCTTTACCCTTAACATCTTTTTCAAGCAAGTTATGAATAAGTAGTATTAAATTAATTAGTTGGCCATTCTCTTCTAACATTGTTTTGCAAGGTAATTAGAAGAGAATTAATCAATCCAACAAGATATTATGCGCAATTAATCAAATACCAAGAATAGCAATAAATTGATCAAAGAACTAAAATCAATACAAAATCATGAATCCAAAAGAATATCCTCTAAAGATAATAGCATTAATCTCAAATTGTCAATAAATTACAAAGAACAGAGAAAGAAACCACTCATAGATAAGTAAGCATTCTTCTTTTTCATCGAAACCTTCTTGAGCAAGCTCCTCTTCTTCTCCAAGAATTCTCCTTGATCCTCCTAAATCTTGGTGTTTCTCTAGGAATTTTCTAAAGATATTACATTGAAGAATTAAAAACTATGAAAACTAGTTTGTACAATATTATTCTCTTAAATTTGATAGAGTTCTAATTGCCAAAAAGTGCCTACAAGAGTCATTTTCCGTGGTTGAAAGATTTCTCAAAAGAATCAAACTGAAATTGCCACAAGTTGCTTGGAAAAGAAAAACCTGCCGATATTGATCAGAATGGATTTGGTGCCGGGTCTAATATAGAATCTTTCACTTTTTGCTCAAAATCCACTTAAATCTACACAAATTTGTCAAAAACACTTTTTACATGCAAAATGTCAAATAGGAAGGAATATGCCTAGTTATTACAATAAAAGTATCTCAAATAACTAGGAAAATAATGATGATTTTAGCCTCTATCATTATTTGAGATTCTTTTATTGTAATAACTAGGCATATTCCTTCGTATTTGATATTTTACTTATAAAAAGTATTTTTGACAAATTTGTGCAGATTTAATTTGATTTTGAGCAAAAATGTAAAATTTCCAGAATAGACCTGGTACTAGGGTCAGCTAAGGATTTAGGTGCTGGGTCCATTCACGGCAAAAACAGAGAAGAACAAAGCAGACTTGGCGCTATGTAGGCCGACTGGACCCGGTGCTAGGTCCACTCTACCTAGAGGCGGCTGTGCACGAATTTGATATTTTCTGATATTTTCCAAAGGATTTTGGTATTGTCTAAATTCTACTCGAACTAGACTTCTCAAACAACTAATTTTGGTATCAAGAAGGCTTATAAATGTAAGAAAAACACAAGAGAATGGGGTGATTCGAAGGATCCAAGCTAGCTACTTAATCACCACTCAAAGGAACATTGTTCAAATGAGGTTTTCAAGAGAAGAAGAATGGCTTGTCTATTAGTTTCTTTTACCCTTTGTTTACTTTTCTAGAATAATGATGTGCTTAATGTTTTGATTGTAATTGAATATTATTTTGGAGATTATGATTTTCAGTTAATTGGAACTTTTGATCAATTGATTGCTGTTCTTAGTATTTGATTACTTATTTTTCTTACGGAGTTAGTTAATTGATTTTTATTATTGACTTACTTGAAAAAGGGGTTAATTGGTTAGAACATTGGCAATCAAAAGTTGGTTAATAATTGCTAGAATATATATTCATTGACTAATTTCATATTTTAAATCATCTAGAATATAGGGGTTTATATGATGATTGATTTTAATGAATCTTTTGGATAAGTTAGTCAAGACAGAATATGTTCACTAATTTAACTAGAAGATAGTGATTTCATGAAATACAAACGAAGTGAGTCTATATTAAACCCTTCATAATGCGAAGACACCAATTGGTTGCGATAAATGCTAAGTGATTCAATATTATGTTTTCAAGATAATTATCTAGTTACATGAATTTGCATCCTTGAGTTATATCTGTTATATCTTTATTTATTTTCCTTTTTATTCTCTTCTTATTTTATTGGCTAAACAATAAAGATTTGGATAAAGTAAGGTGAGAGCCTAAATTCTCGTGGATTCGATACTTGTTATTCTCTATACTATACAATTGGTATACTTGACCGTATGTGTAGTTTTAGTGGTTGGTATTTTAATTAAAGCTTGATTAATTGTGTTATTTATTGGTAGTATTTTCTACACTAAAAAACATGCATCAAGTTTTTGACGCCATTGCCGGGGATAGGCACTAGAGGAAACACTTGAATCTTGTTGATTTAGCTTTTGTTGTATTTGTATAGACCACTAACTTTTATGTTTAGGTAGTTTGTGAATATTTCTAATTTGTGTATTTTTATTTTCTCTATTTTTTCATGATTTTTATTATTTTTTTATTTTCAATTTGATTTTTATTTTTCTTTGAGTGCGAGATTCAAAACATCATCATGAATAATTTTTCATGGACACAATATCAAAGAAGTTATAATGATGATACGTTGATAAGGTTGCAAGCTCGGATTAACGCTTTTTGTGAGATGTCACTTGAAGCTTCAATCAAATCCTTTGTTGCCAACACAAACATCTCTATTAGGGGGTATGAAGAATCTTCCCAATGAATCAGCCATCAAAGAACACAACTAGCTAAATTGGTTGAAGATGCCATAATGGCCCATACACTTGCCCAAGAGGACCCCCACATAGAAGAGAGGGGATATGAGGGACAATTGTACAATGTGGCAAGAGGGGTATTTGATTCTACTCTATGTGTTGATAATTTTAACTTCTCCTTGTGACATGATTTTTTTGGTTTCTCTCAATTCTTAGAGAACAATGGTCTAAATGATGATGTGTTGAGCTCCACATGCCTCAAGAAGTTAGATTTATCCTTGCTACATTATAAGAAGTCCTTGGAGGATGGTGGTAATTTTTACCATTCACCCCATTCAAATAAAGGTAACTTAGTTTTTGTATACCATAATTTGAAAACTAAGAATTTCTTGATCCTATCTTTGAAAACTCAAATACTAAGTTTTAAGGGGAATTCCAATTATGATAAATCTTTTGAAGGGCTAAGTGGTGATTCTCATACTTACACACTTTTTAGACGTAATTTACATCTTTGTGTTGAGAAATTGATTTGGATGTCTATAAAGGTACTACGGATGGAGGGCCATGCATTTACATTGATTGCAACTAATATTTTCCATACACCCTCCATTTTTCCAAAACCTCCCTTCTTTCTATATTCATCATGACTACCTTTTTCAATAAGCTTTAATCTTTTTTTCAAAGGTTTGATGAGGAAGCATGATGAGTGGAAAGAGTTTATATCTTTGTTTTGTATGTGGTTTTGTTAAGTGTTTTGTTTTCCCTCCCCAAATAAAGAAAATATTTTCCATCTTAAGTGTAGAGGAGTGAGTCGTATCTTTATTTGTTTTCTTAGGATTTCTAGTATGTTTTCTTTTATTTAGATATATATTTATTTTATTATTATTTTCTTTGTGCTTTTATTTGTGTTTTCTTTTGTAGGTTTGAATTTTTGACCAAACTCTTCTATTCTTTTATATGTTCATATTGTTTGGAACTTATTGTACTTGGGAAGTATTACTTGACTTTCTACTTCCTTTATCATTTTTGGTCTCTTTGGAGATGTTTTCTTATGTTTATTTTTGGCCAATGAGGACATTGTCCAAATTAAGTGTGGAGGAGTGGTTTATTAATATTCTTTGTTGAAGTTTATATCAATGATTTTGGTGTTTTCTTGGTATCAAACAATTTTGTTGAAAATTGAAAATTGAAAAAAGCTTATTTGTCTATAATGGAGCTCATAACCGATCTCTTCTTTCTGAGTATAACCTTTTGCTACCAACCTTGTTTTAAAGGTTTCCACCTTTCCATATGCACATCTCTTTCTCTTGTATACACATTTGCACCCTATAGGTTTAATCCCTTGAAATGTAGTGATAAGATCCCAGACTTGATTGAGATATATAGACTCAATCTCAGCATCCATTGCTACTTGCCATTTGTCTGTAGCAACATCAGCAATGGCCTCATCGTATCTAGTGGGATCTTGTTCTTGATGATTAGAGAATACCTTAAAGACTTCTCCAGTCCATATTTCTGGAACCCTAGATATCCTCCCACTACGACATCGCTTATTTTGTATAGGAACATGTGCCTTTTTAGGTTCCTCAATTAGGGTACTAAAAGTTGAAGTGTCAGTCAACTTCTTTTCCAATTCCACCTTATTTAAAACCTTAGTGGACATACTATGTTCATCCTCCAAGTATCTAATATGAGTACTAATAAGTTCGTTTTGCTCTTGGGGATGATAAAAGTATCCACCTCTTATTCCTTTTGAATACCCTACGAAGTAATACAGTTCTGATCTTAGATCTAGCTTGCTTTCTTTAGTTAGTATATAAGCTGGACAACCTCATACCTTTAGATGATTCATACTGGGCTTTCATGCAATCCACATCTTATAGGGTATCCTAGGCACTAACTTGGAAGGCGCCAAGTTCAGAATATATGCTATTGTTTCTAAAGTATATCCTCAAAAGGAAATAGGAAGAGTTATATGACTTATCATGCTTCTGACCATTTCTATCAATATTCTATTTCTTCTCTTAGTGACTCTATTCTGTTGGGGAGTCCTAAGTGCAGTTAGCTAAGATACTAGACCCTGATATACCAAGTAGTCCTTGAATTCACCAAGGAGATACTCTCTACCATAATTCGATCTTAGTTTTTTTTATTAGTTTACCTATTTGATGCTTCACTTTAGTTTTAAACTCCTTGAATTTATCATAGGAGTCAGACTAACGCCTTATCAAGTAAACATAACCAAAATGTGTGTGATCATCTGTGAACGTGATAAAGTACTCATACTCTCCTCTAGTAAGTGTAGAAATAGGACTACAAACATCAGTATGAACTAACTCTATTATTTCCTTGGCCCTTTCTGCCTTTTGAGTGAAGGACTGTTTAGCCATTTTACCTATAAAACAAGATTCACACTAAGACCATTTCTCTAATTTCAATGAGTTCAAAGACCTACTTTAGATTAACCTTTAAATCTGATTAGGATTTATATGTCCTAATCTCAAGTGCCATAAATATGAGTTATTTGATGTGGCATTTCTCTTCTTATCATTAGGTTCCATCTGAATATTATTTATTTGATAATTAATAAGATTAATATAGACAAGATTCTCATCCATGTTTCAAGAACAACTAATATTTCCATTATTTCCATTTCTACGGATTGAAATACCAGAATAGAAAGAAATGGAATATCCTTGATTAATCAATCTTGAAATTGAAATCATATTCTGTTTAAAACTAGAAACATATAAAATATCTTTTAAAACAAAAATCCTATTACAGTCAAATAAAAGCTCCACGTAGATTATTTGTTGATTATTTAGTAGATTTTTGTTCAAAGTTTCACCATATTGTTTTTTCTGTTTTTGGGACTGTTCAAACATCAAAAACCAATGACCTTATTGATTTATGTGTTTCTTTAGACTGGCAGTGTTGCTGAAATATGTGGGTTTTTCAGCCAAACAAGTTGAAGCTATCCCCAACTAGGACTGGTATAGTTCTTATTTAATACATCTGGGTCCCTCTTTGTTACTTTAGTTGTTTTTCAAAAAAAAAAATTAAATCTTCATAAATCTATCATAGCAACCAGCATTTAATCTGCCATATCTCCCTGATTTCAATAAGAAAAGGAAATGGCAGAGGAGACTCCTTCTCAAGAATGATTTTCTAACTGTTTCTATTCTAAACGGCTTTATCTCCTAAAGTGATTTTTTCTATTCCTCCAATCTGTAGTTACAAGGACAAAGAAATAAGGATAATAAAATATGAAACTAAAGAAGCAGGAGCTGGGTACAATTTATACATGATAGCTAAAAAATCAAGTTGTAGGAGAAACAAACTCAAACAATATCCATATCAAGCCCAAACAGATTCCCAAGAATTATAAACAAGGCACTGTGAATTTGTGATAGGGCAAAGAACAAAAAATTCTTGAGTGATTACAGTAAAAAAAAAAAAAAACATTGAATCTCCAGCATATTACATATGGAACCCACATTCCTAGAATACCATGCACTAAATGAAAAGGCATGCTTATGAAGCCATGAAGGTTAGCAAAATAATAGGAAGAAATCATTGCCTTAGGTTTGCTAGAAGAAGACTACTATAAACCATAAGCATCTTTGCTGAGAGAAATATACTTATTTTGCGAGATTTAGCATGTGCAGAATGATGTTAAACAAAGTATGAACATAAATTCAACCCCGTGGGAAACATAGAATGTCAAATTATAGAAGAAGGAACCATGGAGATATTTCATGACATTAACCTCTATGAAGATAGTGGCTACTACAATGTTCTTTCTTCTCTTTAGATATGAAGCCAATATTGTACTATATATTTGAAGTGACTGGCCAGTTATTATATCAGTTTGGAAACATATTATTTTATGTACGAAAACATCAAATTAATGAAAAATAATTAGTATTATCGTGTCTAATTATTGTACAAATTGTCATACTAATATCTGAACCGTTATGTCTAAATTCGGGTTTGACCAAAAGTTGCTTAACCCATTGCAAAAACCA
This sequence comes from Voacanga thouarsii, assembly GCA_026120185.1. Taxonomy (NCBI): domain Eukaryota; kingdom Viridiplantae; phylum Streptophyta; class Magnoliopsida; order Gentianales; family Apocynaceae; genus Voacanga; species Voacanga thouarsii. The sequence continues at coordinate 1,596,198 of JANUWF010001152.1, forward strand.
CTTACAAAGCCATGCTTAAACAATCACGGAAATGTGCAGACCTGAGTTACTTAGCAAGACAAGTAATAGCTGTAATCTACCTTCAACTTAGAAATATACACTCTAAAAAAAAAAAAATCAAGAAGTAAAAGGGAAAGTAAGAGCAATAAAGAATAATCTATTCTACCTGAGCTGTGACTAAGAAATTTTCTACTACAGTTGCCACAAGTATAGCTGCTGTTGGGATTTCAGTCAAGGCCTTAGCTTGGCCAAGAAACTCTAAAATGAGCTTAAATAGCCTTTTCGGTGAAATTGCTTGAGGCAAGGCTGTTCATCAGCTATAATAGTTCCCAATAGTCAGATATTCTGGTTTCTGACCCTTGGATATTCTGGTTTAATCTATGTTAAATATTTGAGGTGGATTGAAGAAAATTCAATAGGTTGTTGCTTACAACAGTCAGATAAATTGATTATGGGAATTTCTTATGGCGGATATTCTTGAATTCCATGGTGAAATTGTCTGCTATGTTGTTTGATATGGACTACATTGAGCTATAATTGATTGATAGAACTATGTTATGGCAATTTGTTTGTCCTTAATTAGGTTGTTTAGTGCATTTTGTTTACTATTTGATTGAGTTGCTTTGAAATTGTGTGGGTGTCAGTTGTGGCATTTGTGCTGAATGAGTAGATGTTTTGGTAATTTTGGAATATTTTGAATCTGTTGATTGGTTTTGTGTGTTGAGGTTTAAGAAGAAGGGAATTGGTGTTGAAAAGAGTTCTGGAGAAAGGGTAATCTATTGAATACATTGGTTTAGATTGTTAATTTTTTGTGGACAGGGTTAAGAAGATTATGTGATTGATTGATGATGGTTGCATTATGTTGATTGAATGAAGGGATACTGAGTTGAGATTATGAATGGGCAATAAGTGAAAGTCTGTCCATAGGTACACTATACATACAATATAAGGCCTTGAAAATACATAAATACAGTATACATACAACATACATACAGTATATATACAACAAAACCATATTTAATGCACTTAAATTGCATCAAAAGTTAGCAAAATATATACCAGAATTATGCAGATGTTTAACTGAGATGTTTCGGCCAATTCTCATAAGAAGAAAAAGCTTTAATTATTCCATTTTCCAGAAAATTCATGCCCATAATTATAAGCCAGCAATGCATCAACAGTTCCATACTTGATCTTCTCATCTGACTAAGATCTATCATAATTATTACATTCTACATTGTACCAATTGATTCCAATAGGTTTCACCAATTCCCTCTTTTTACCAAGCACCAACACCGACAGCCTTTCCAAATTGTACTTTCCACAGTATCCTTGTTTCACATTCTTGGAGCACTCTGCTAACTTTTGCCAATCCCACGGCTTCCAGAACTTCACTTTGAAGTTCGCAATCTTCTTCATGGTCATTCCATTCCATCACCTGAAACAATAGCATTATTGTCAAACAAATCTATAAAATCTCATATAGCATAGAAAAATACATAAGTACACCATACATAAGCAAAACCATATGAGATGCACTTAAATTACATCAAAAGTTAGCAAAATATGTACCAGAATTTTACAGACTTCTAGCAATTAAAATGCTAATTGAGAAAGCGTACAACATACATACAACATACATAAAACATAAGGTCTTGAAAAATACAGCATACATACAACATAAGGCCTCGAAAAATACAACAAACATACAACATAAGGCCTTGAAAAATACAACATACATTTAGCATATATGCACTTTATATAGATACAACATATATACATATAGCACACATACAGTATATTTACAATATATATACATATAGCATACATACAACATATATATAGCATATATACTATTTATATACATACAGCATCATAAAACATATATACATCATTTGATTACTAATCTCCTATGAATTTATTCCACTAAGTTGCTATTTAAGTTGCAATCCTGCTATATATACACTTAATTTTAGGCAAGGAAAATATGGAAAGATTACAAAATAACAGAATTTTGCAAATTATACTATCTCCATTTACCCTATGTGTTTCTTGTCATGTTGCATTTATGCAGTGTCTACAAAAATACATAAACTAAATTAAAAACAAAAACAAAAAAGAGGAAATCAGAGAAATGCATAAACATTTCACAGTTCATCGCCTTCTTTCACAAATATTGATATGGACTAAAATCATCACTATTTTCCTAGTTATTTGAAGTTAATTTGTAATACTTTTGATATAATAATTAGTCATATTCCTTCCTATTTGATATTTCACTTATAAAAATACTTTTTATGATTTTATGCAAAAATATGTGATTTTGAAGGAAAATTAGATAAATTTCCAGGTTAGACCCGATACCAGGCCAAGAAGATGGACTTGGTGCAGGGCCAAGTTTGGAGCAAAGTAGAAAAAAATGAAATTGGTCATTGTTTAGTGAGCATGAAATTGGAAATTAGAAAAAGAAATTATAACAATTGCAAAAAGTGAAGCCATAGCTCGGTGGCTTCATGGCTCCACAAAAGGACAAAATAAGAAAGAAAAAAAAAAGCACGGTGGGTCATTGAAGGAAACAAAGCAAACCAAGCTAAAAAGGAAAAGGACAAAAACACATCATGGGGATGATGTGTTGCATCATGGGGAGGATGCAACAAGGAAATTTCGGTGGCTTGATTGGCGGCTCGGGTGAAGCCGATAGAAAAAGAAAATGGTGGATCGACTTTGATGGCTCGATGGAAATAAATGGAAGAACACTTTATGGCTGGGTTGGCTTAGGCTTAGTTCGTGGCTTGGAAAAGGAGTAAAAGAAGAAGAAGCTCGGTGGCTTGGTCTTCAGCAAATCGGCTTGGGTGAGCTAAATTCATTAAGAAATGAAATTTCCTTATTTCTTCAGTGGTTTTAACAAATTAAGCTTTCGTAAGAATGTTTCTTCAGTACAAAGCTACAACAAACCAAGTTGCCAGTTCTTTTCACAAATTAAGTCGGTGGCTTTCTATATTTTTATTTAAAATTCTATTTGGAAATTACTTCTTTTTGGTTTTAGGATTTTTAGAAAACTTGTAAGCCTATAAATAAAGGCTATTTACGTATGTAATGAGGGTGCACAATGTGGAGACGTAGACGAATATTTTTTAGAGTGCACCGTTAATATTTTGTCTAGAGAAATAATTCAAGGAGTATTGATTTTTGAAGAAGTTTTCATTGAAAATTGAAAGACTTGTCTACGAGTATTTATCTCTTTCCTTTGTTTTCTTTTTCTTGAACAATGATGAGTTTAATTCTTTAATTATATTTAGATATTATTTTTGGATTTATGATTTTGAGTTAATTTAGTTTTTTGATTAATTAATTATTTTATTTGGTATTTGATTACTTGTTTTATTACAACATTGATTAGTTGTTTTTTGTTATTAACTTGCTTGAAAAATGGGTTAATAATAATTTTAATTAATTAATTTCATATTTATTATCTCTTAACTTGCTTGAAAAAAGGGATTAATTGTTAAAGAACTTAGGTAATCAAAGGTTCGTTGATGATTGCTAGAATATGGATTCATGGACTAATTTCATATTTTAAATCACCTAGAATATAGGGGTTTATATGATGATTGATTTTAATGCATCTTTTAGGCAAATTGGTCGAGACAAAATATGTTCACTAATTTAACTAGAAGATAGTGATTTTATGGATTGCAAACGAAGTGGGTCTATTTTAAACCTTCATGGTGCCAAAATAATAATTGATTGTGATAATTGCTAAGTAGTTCATGGTCATGTTTTCAAGAATATTTGTCTAATTACATATTCTTTCATCCTTGAGTTGTATATATTTTTCTTTATTTTTCTTTTTATTATCTTATCAATTTATTAGGTCGGTTAAATAATGAATAAAAAGTAATTATTGAATACTTGTTTCTTTGAGGATCGATACTCGTTAATTCCCTATATTATGCTTGCGCTGAGTATACTTGCTCGTATGTGTATTTTGAGATTAATGTTTTAATTAAAACTTAACTAAGGGATGGATTTAAATTTGATAATTTTTATACACTCAAAATTTACACATCAGATATCATTTAACAGACCTAATATCTAATTACATTAATTTTCTTAAATGATCTAAATACTGCATGTACCCCTGAAAATAACATTAATATGTAATTACATTAATTTTCTCATATGATTGCACATTACCTAGACTTATTTGAAGGCATTGTCAGGGAAAGTTTGAGTTGATGATCTTCAATCTAACCTTTACACTAATGTAATGAAAATGATGTGCAGAAAGGTACGTGGGGTTTGGATTAGGGCTGTAAACGGGTCCAATCGGGTCCGGGACACCTTGTCCCGGACTCGGACCCGATTAAAGAAAAAGGACCCGGACCCGACCCGATTACCCCGCCGGGTATAAAATGAAGAGACCCATACCCGCATATGCGGGTATCGGGTCCGGGTTGGGTATACCCGGCCCAAAAATTATAAAACATATTTCTTTATTTAAAATTTAAAAAATTTTATTCACATTTAAACTAAAAATGTGAATAATAGCCTTAGTATCAATAATAACTATAATTCCAACTCTGTAGCAAATTCCAAAACCAATAATTGCCAATTGCAGAGGCAACAACATTTATTTTGTAGGCAATGGCGTAGAAAACTTATGAACAATTGATGAGAATATGGAACAACTTGGGTTGTATAATATGGTTGATGGGGCTAGAGATCTTTTAGATACACTATGGGATTTGAAAACAAAACCATACAAAATATATGTTTCCAAATTACAACCTTAAAAAAGCACAGCATGTTACAAGAATCAATTGCTTTCCAACAAAATATAGATCAATTTTCACAAATTTGTCTAGTACTAGCAATATTTTCTAAATATAAGCTTTATAAGTTTTTATTATAGTTCATGATAATAATATAGATTATTTGACTCTCAAAAAATTCATAACATAATATATTTTATATATAATATAATATATATATTATATTTTATATAATATATTATATATAATAGAATTTATTAATCGGGTAATCGGGTACGGGTACTATAGTTCCATACCTGGACCCAATTATATAGAGTAAATGGGTAAACGGGTCCGGGTCGGGTAAAAAAAATAAGTGTACCAGACCCGTTATAAATGGGTCCGGTACGAGTCCGGGTCCGGGTATACCCAACCCATTGACAGCCCTAGTTTGGATTGTGATATGTTTCTTTAGTATAACTTTGTAATAAAAGATAATTGGCTTTTAGTAAAGACCTAAATATGTACTATACATAATTTAAATAATTACTTTTTTCTATTATGTGTGTTACATAAGAATTGATGATGTCCAGAGAGCTTTTATACATGGCACATTGATTGCTAGTAATGCTCTTATTGTTGTGGAGAGTTTTTGTAGCTTAAATAATACAAGGCAGGGTATAGGGTATTTGGCAATTGAAACTAGATTTAAGTAAAGTTATGACAGGATAGAATAAGGTTTTCTTGATCATATATTAGAGTAGGATATGCAGAAAATATTACACTCCAACACTATATGGGTGAGATATGATATGCAAAAAATAAAACAAATATGCTAAACTCTTCTATTTAACTCCTTTCCCTCCATCCTTCATAAATGTTGGACAAGATCAGAGAAGAGAAATATGGAGAAATAAGAGAGAGAGAGAGAGAGAGAGAGAGAGAGAGAGAGAGAGAGAGAGAGATGAAGCCCCAAGTTATTAGTATTCAATAGTTATTTAAAAGTGTTGTACCTTTTTCTTTTTTGTTCGAAATAGACCTTTATATTGTTCGAGTAGCTTGAATTGAAAACATGATCGAATAATAAATGATTTCATTTAACACAGTTATGCAGTGCTTCCACTTAGCACGTTTAGGAAATCAATAAATCTACAATCTAACAGGGTTAAGAGTTAGACTTAAAATCAGAAAATTGATTGTACATAAATCTTTTACTGTATATACATTCTCAGTTTTAAATGCTATCTTGATTGAACATACATCTTTTGGTTGTCCTTTTTTTTTTTTGTTATTTTTCTTATTTTTGGGACTGCTCAAATGTAAAAAACTAGTGATCTTACATGATTGTGATACATGACTCTTGTTTTCATTCGAAATATTGTCCGTTTGAATTTATATGTGCTTAGAAAGTATAGATACATCAAGGAGAATGAAAAGGTAACTATAGCAAAGGATGATGACGATGAACTGTGAAAAAAAATGGAACTAATCAGCTATATCATGATACCATCACTTTGCTATTAATATGATCTTTTCATCGAAGTTATATCTATTACGCTACAAGCTAGAGAGTTATTTATGCCATTCTTTTTTATCCACTACTTTTTGTGTTTATCTTTCGAGTATTCTTATTTGCAATCTAAGCATTACTTTCAACTGGCACTTGGTAGGAAAGGAATGCAAAAAAGGGAAAAAGGTAGGGCGATGTGGAGGCTAATCAAACAACGACTCTAAGGGTAAACCATTGAATTCATCCCTAACAGAAAATCAGAATTCTCCAAATGCTAGCCAGAAAGCAGCGGATGAGTTCCATACTCCACCACCTACGTTGCTTGCTCCTGCTTATGGTCACAAGGGTGCAATTTTAGAGAAAGCGTCTAGTCGGAGATTCAGTTTGAGCAAGTCGAGTTAATCACTCACAATGAGCGAGTTGTGCTTATCACTCCTAATGACCAAGTTGAGTTTACTCAGGCTCAGGAGAATGTGCAAACATCTAACTTATCTTCAGCTATTAATACACTAGCACAGGGAAAGATTAAATGTTGGATTGAAGGAGATGAGTAAATGATTTGTAAACTTTTTATTTTCTTAAATTTAGGATTTATTCTAAAGAATCAAGCAAAATCCTTAAATATTTATTTTTCTGTTGTAGGATTCTTTGCAATGCCAAGCCGTTCAACAAACCAGTGTGATCTATTCGTCTAACCATAGAATCTATGTTTTTGGGACCATATTCTACTTGGAAAAAGGTCCCATTTGCCACAAGGGATGTATGTACGCTGTGTTAGTGTTATGCCCAAGAGGCAATCACTTGTACATTATATATGACACATTTTATTTTAATAAAAGGCATTATTTATCTCACAGTTTCTTTTGTTTACTTTTGTGTAAAATAACTGTTAGATAAAGTCCCCAGTACAACATTGTATTAAGGAAATCATAATAGAGATCATGATATGAGATTCCTACTACACTGTATAGTGTTAGTACTTAAATAGTCCCCAGTCATAGTATTAATGAGACAAGATATCATTAATGCGTTAAGACTAGCATTTGTTAGCTTCCTGATTTGATCAGGCGGTGGTTCTCATATCCGTGAGTAATTAGATACTCAAAGTTGACACAGGGATGCTTGTTAATGGAACAAGTTCATTGTATGACCTAGCTATGAGATAATCATATGGATAACTATTTAGTGCCAATGATATAATCTCAATATAGTAAACATGCAAGTATCCTTAGACTTGAGATCTTCAAGGTACTTTGTTTGCTGAACTTTGTGCTTTGATTCCAATCTCTGGAGCCAGATCGAGGGCCGCCTATAGGATGGATATTGGGTACATTGTGAGATAAACAAAAGTAGTTGAAAGGGTCAATAAATGATTCATCACTCCTAATAGTAGGGGCGAATATCTCACAGCCACTTTTAGGAATTACTACTCGAGAAGTCCTTGGCTAAGGCGTCTGTGTATTGGAAACAGTTCCAATTGATACACATTTAGAGTAGTGGATTCCTGGTACAAGTACTATTGTATTCGGGCCAGAATTAATTCTGGAGGGAGTTGGCACAAATTCCGTACTCCAAACCGAATGAGATATTGTATGGTGAAATGAGTTAATTGCACTGTAGTTTGTTATTAAAAGGTTCATGTCAAGCCACTTGACTTCCTGAACTCTTGGGTGGTCATGATATGTTGCTAGATACCGCTCATGATCTGAAAATATAGGTTATTAATTGATAAATTAATAAACCAATCCTGATTAGAATAATATGATTAATTCTAATTAATTATGGACTATTAATCTCAAAGACATTTGGATTAATTTATGTTCGCTACCAATTGACTAAGAAACCTAATAGGCCACACACAATAGAGGATTATATACTCAAGATATTATTTGATAACATAGTGGGGTTAATTGCGAGAAAGAGAAGTTGTTATGGCCAAATTATAATTAGTTATAATTTATGGGTCAAATTGTAATTGTAAGAACTTGATGTTTTCAATTACAATTAGGGAATTCTAATTGTTTTTGAATTCTCAGTTTTTGGTAATATTTTTGTGACATATAGGATATGCACAAAATTCCTAAGGGTGAGACACACGAAATAGCTTCCAAAACCTTCTTCTCTCTCTCTCTCTCTCTCTCTCTCTCTCTCTCTCTCTCTCTCTAGCACATAAACATCTTGGCGCTTGAGTGTCATCCTCTGTGTGGATTTCTATTAGAGATAATCACACACTGTGATTATAGTGGTTGGACGTTCAACTCTCGTGGTGTTTGATCAAGAGGATTGCTGGATCGCACCTCGACTTGAAGAAACAAAAATTCTATTTTTCACACGATCAAAGAAAGGTAAAAAGTTTCCACACATATGCGGTTTTTAGGTTGGTATCTTGTTCTTATTTTTTCGCTGCGCCATATATGATATGCATAAGATACTCAATAGTGGTATCAGAGCCATGCTATGTGTGGATTGCATAGGTTGGTATCAGAGCCATGCTATGTGTGGATTACGATCAAAAAAGCTGTTTTCATGAATTCGTGTTTGTCTTTGTTCGCTGTGAAAACTATTTTCACTAAAGTCGAAATTGTTTCAAGCATTGTGGATTGGGTCCATAGCACAATATGATTGTGTAAAAGTTACAGTATATTTCAAAAGATGGTTTCTTTATGTACTGCGAGTTTTTTTTGCAGAAAAATGTTTTCTTGAACATAGTTGATTGCCTTCCGTTTCATCCTAGTTTTCTGTTTTAGTTTTGTTTAAACTAACAAATTGGTTGTTGTTTTGAGCTTTAAAACAGAAAATACTGCTGAGAATTGTTCTCACTAAAATTTTACAGAAGAAGAAGGCACCAAAAATTATTTCTGAAAAATTTTAAAAAATCGTCGCCTTGTTCCAAACTACAACTAGCGCCGACTCCTAGCCGGCGCCAGTTCCGTGCTGTTTCGTGAACGTCCAAAAATCATTTCTAGAAAATTTTTTCCTTAAAACTAGACCGCACCGGCACCCGGCGCCGGCTCTGGCTTCTAAACTGGCACCGATTCTGCTCTGTTTCGACGTTCAAGTAAAAAAAAAAAAAAAAAAAAAGGGATTTTGAAAGGGAAAAATCTCATATGATGAGAGGTGGTAAAATAAAATTTTCTTTCAAGGGGCACTGCCCCCTTAACCCTTACCCGCTGACCGGCCAGTGGGACCGCTGTTTTTGCTGCCAGAGACGAGACCCAAAAGCATTTTTCTCAAAATTAGTTTTGAGACAACAATTTTATTTTTTCAAAATAATGATTTTGAAAATTTAAAATTAATGTATTTTTATAAAATATTGATTTTAGAATTTGTTTTATTTTTCCAAAATAGTGATTTTGGAATAATAAAAATTATATGTTTATTTTGTTTAAGAATAATTAATGGCATGGTGGATGGTTATGGACTAAAACCAATTATATTTGTTCATGCATTTTACAGTTTTGGGTTTTATGAAATAGGGCCTACGTGTCCTGCCTTCTCTAGAATTTTTGTGTAATTCTCTTCTCATCTAACTCCCCTCAAATGTAACTCGAGGTTTTCTCTCTTTAGGAAATTATGTAATTAGTTTACATAGGTTAGATAGGAGTAGGATTATTTTATTTTGGAGATGGCAACCAAAATAAGGCGAGAAGGCAAGACCTTCTACTTAAATTATGCATAAACACCTATGATTAACTATATTAATTTCTTTTATGGCTCAAAGAAATTAATTTAGGGTAAAGTCTATACCATACCACGTAATCGCTTTATTGCTATGATTATCAATTTTGTGATTTATTGATTTTTATACATGTCATATATTGAAATTACTAAAATGAACAAATCCCTCAATTAATATTAAACTTAATTATTTCCGTTAATATAGTAAGAACGAGAGTCCTTTTTTGAGACTAGGTTATTGGGAAAAACCAAGCCTACTTGACATCGGACATGTTTAAGCTATGAAATTAAATTCCTGATTAATTGGTCGGGTTTAACTAAATTCTTTATCCCGATTGGGCAAACTCAAGTATAAAGAAATTTAGAGGAAAAGTTGGGGTAGCCCAAAAGGCTTTAAGAGTAAAAGCTGTTAATCACCCAATGATCCGGTAGTTATATATGATGTAATTGGTATTGGATACCTACTAATGAACTCAATGGTGGCTTGTTGGGCAAACCCAAGATTATTCTTGAGGAATTTGGATACCGGTCCACTAGGAAAGCATCTAACGGGCTTTCTCGAATCAATAGTGGGGGCAATTGGTTTGAGTAAAATAATGGAATATAAATGTGTTTAATTAAAGTCCTAATTATTTGTATTTCATGTGCTTATACAGTAGCTAATCCTCTCTATCTTTATATTTAGGACACTTGCATCATGTCAACAAACCTAAACCTACGTAGCGTCTTGGAAACCAACAAGTTAAATGAATCAAACTACCTCGACTGATATAGAAATTTGAGAATTGTTCTCAAATTGAAAAAGTTGTTCTATATGATAGATGCTCCTATTCCGCCACCACTAGCTCAAGATGCTCATGCTGATGAGTATGCTATCCACAAAAGGTACAGCGAGAATAGTGATACAGCATCATGTATTATGCTGGCATCTATGACTCCCGAGTTGCAAAAACAGCACGAGCATATAGATGCTCAATCGATTATACTACATCTTCGAAAGCTGTTTGATGCCCAAGCTAGAACTGAGAGATACGAGATCTCGAAACAACTATTCCGTTGGAAAATGGCAGAGGTTTCTTCTGTGGCCACTCATGGGCTGAAGATGCTGGGCTTGATAGAGAAGCTTTGATCTCTCGAGTTTGCAATGGATCATGACTTAAGTGTTGACTTAATTCTATAGTCTTTGCCTAATAGTTTCTTACAATTTGTGATTAACTATCAGATGAATAAGATTGAGCTCACCATTCCTGAGTTGATCAATCTTCTCAAAACTGCAGAGGCCTCCATGAAAAAGGTTTCTAATGCAGTTTTAATGGTAAAATCTTCTTCTTCTAAGAAAAAAGTTAAAAAAAGAAGAAGCTCCCATGAAGCCCAAAGGTGGTGTGAAGAAGAAGGACGCAGCTACCAAGGGCCCATGCCATCATTTTGGTAAAATGGACCACTGGAGGTACAACTGCAAAGCCTACTTGAAGACCATTAAGGACAAGAAGCAGAAGGAGAAGCTTACAAGCACTTCTACTTCTACTCCGGGTATGTTTATGATTGAGATAAATACTACCTTTAGAAATGAGATATGGGTATTAGATACTAGATGTGGATCTCATTTGTGCTATAACTTATAGGGACTAAAGAGTAGTAGAAGGCTAGAGAAAGGAGACGTGGATCTACGTACTGCAAATGGGACAAAGGTTGTTATACTTGCTGTAAGGACATACAAGCTGAACCTGCCTTTGGGATTAATTCTAGAACTACAAAACTGTTATTATGTATCAGTTTTAATGAAAAATATTATCTCAATTGCATGTTTAGACTTAAATGGATTTCATTTGATATTTAAGAATAAATGTTGTTCTTTTTCATTGAATAATATTCATTATGGTTCAGCAACTCTGGTTAATGGTTTATATGTTCTAGACTTGCATAATCCAATTCTCAATATAAATAATAAGAAACCTAAAATAGATAACTCTAACACCTATTACTTATGGCATTATCATTTGGGCCATGTAAACGAAAATTGTGTTTTTAAGTTATACAAGCTTAATGACTTAGGGTCATTTGATTATGAATTATATGGCACAGGTGAGTCTTGTTTACTAGGTAAAATGGCTAAAAATCCTTTTTTAGGAAAAAGAGAATGGGCCAAGAAGTTATTAGAACTCATACATTCTGATGTATGTGGCCCAATGTCAATACAAGCAAGAGGAGGTTATAACTATTTCATAACCTTTATCGATGATTTCTCATGATACGGGTATTTGTATTTAATGAAATACAAATCTAAGGCCTTTGATAAGTTCAAAGACTTCAAGAATGAAATAGAGAAATAATTTGGCAGAAGTATTAAGACTCTAAGATCTGATTGAGGAGGAGAATACTTGAGCCAAGAGTTTCTGAGTTATCTTAGAGATGATGGGATATTATCTCAATGGACTCCACCACACAACATAACGGTGTATCTAAGAGAAGGAATCGAACCCTTCTAGATATGATACGAACCATGATGGCTTCTACAGACCTACTAAAATCGTTTTGGAGGTATACACTAGAGACTTCTGTTTATATACTAAACAGAGTTCCGATAAAATCGGTTGATTCTACCCCATTTGAGATGTTCTTTGGTTATAGACCAAAGTTATCTCACTTGCGAGTATGGGGTTGTCCTATCATTGTTAAAAGGTCACAGTCAACAAACTTAATAGTAAGTCTGACAAGTGTTTGTTTGTGGGATATCGAAAGAATCTTTCGAATATTACTTCTACTTACCCTCTAAAAATAAAGTGGTTGTTTCAAAGCATGTCATCTTTTTAGAGAAGGAGCACATGCTCAAAGAGGACCGTGGGAATAAAATTGAACTTAGTGAAGTTCAAGAAGATCAAACAAACAAGGATCAACAGTCTGATCTCACATCTATTGAGAGAATAGATGAACCTTCTACTACACAAGAACCTCGTAGGTCTAGCAAGATACGTGTGGCACTTGAGAGATATGGATTTCTCATTAGTGACCACAATGATGTATTACTCATAGATGAAGATGAGCCTATTACTTACAATGATATTCTGAACAGTTCAAAATCTAGCAAATGACTTAAGGCCATGAAGTCAGAGATGGATTCAATGTACGACATTCAAGTATGGACTTTGGTTGATTCACCCAAAGGAATTAAACCTATTGAGTGTAAGTAGGTTTTTCAAGAAGAAAACTGACATGGATGGTAACGTAATTACCTATAAAGCACGACTAGTGGCGAAGAGTTATCGTCAACAACATGGTATTGACTATGACGAAACCATTTGACTTCCTGGACTCTTAGGTGGTCATGATGTGTTGCTAGATACCACTCATGATCTGGGAATATAGGTTTATTAATTGATGAATTAATAAACCAATCCGGATTAGAATAATATGATTAATTCTAATTAATTGTAGATTATTAATCTCAAAGACGTTTGGATTAATTCATGTTCGCTACCAATTGACTGGAAAACCTAATAGGTCACACATAATAGAGGATTATATACTCAATATGTTATTTGATAACATAGTAGGGTTAATTGCGAGAAAGAGAAGTTGTTATGGCCAAATTATAATTAGTTATAATTTATGGGATAAATTATAATTATGAAAACTCGATATTTCCAATTATAATTAGGGAATTCTAATTATTTTATAATTCTCAGTTTTTGGTAATATTTTCGTGACATATAGGATATGCACGAAATTCCTAAGGGTGAGACACACGAAATAGCTTCCAAAACCTTCTTCTTCTTCTTCTTCTTCTTCTTCTTCTTCTTCTTCTTCTTCTTCTTCTTCTTCTTCTCTCTCTCTCTCTCGTGGTTCTTGAGCAACCAAGAAAAACCCTAGCCGCCATCTTATTCATGCTAGCACATAAACATCTTGGTGCTTGAGTGTCATCCTCCTTGGGGATTTTTGTTAGAGTTAATCACACACTGTGATTATAGTCGTTGAACGTTCAACTCTCATGGTATTTGATCAAGAGGATTGCTGGATCGCGCCTTGACTTGAAGAAAGAAAAATTTTATTTTTCACACGATCAAAAAAAGGTAAAAAGCTGTTACCTTTGTTCTCTTTTATGTCTTGTTTTCCATACATATGCGGTTCCTGGGTTGGTATCTCATTCTTATTTTTTCGCTGCACCATATATGATATGCGTGAGATACCCAACATACTGAGTGGGTAGCAAGTATTAAATTTACTTTGTCCAATTATAGCTATAGGTTGTATTTTATGCTTATTATACTAATTTGGTAATTTTTACGAAAAAAATATAGAAAGAGTACAACTGGGACCAAAAATATGATTCAATTATGAGAGCAAAATGGGAAAAAAAAACTAATAACAATTATAGTTACTTGATGGAAGAAGTACGAAATGAACATATCTCTCATCATTCCATAAAAGAGGAGCACTACAATGAGCTCTGAGCATATTGGGAATCTGATGCATTCAAGAATATTTCAAGGACTATGTTAGCAAATAAGAAGAGTGCTTTAGGAACCTCAAATCATTCAGAAGGATCTATCCCAACATCTGTACACAAGAGAAAGCTTATATAATACATAGAATTTTCTTTTAATTCATCATTTGAAATATATTTGTAACTATTGTTTTTATATATAATACGTTATAACTTCTATTTTATGATGATTTTGTAGGAGGAGAAATATCATAGGGAATATTCGCAGATAGGCATTTATGTTTTCACTTACACAACAAAAACTAAAGATGAGGTTGAGCAAGTGCTAAAAAGAGAAAAACTAATGTTAGAGGGGGAAGAGGAGCTACTAGAGGCGCCAAAACTTGTCTTTATTGACAAGTGATCTGAGGACATATACGTAAGTGTCATATCCACTGAAATACGCAACATCAACATATTTATATTTTTTTATTTATGAGATCTAAATTGAGTGCGGTGTTTTTTTTTGGGGGGGGGGGTTGTTTTGTTGGGACTATTTTACTAGCATGTATAAGTTTTATTATTGGGTTATTATTTATACTATAGTATTTTCATTGTCACAGGCAAGGTACCAAGAGGAATTACACAAAGAGATGGAGCTAATAACAAATCAAACACCTGAAGGGGAGAAACCAAAACCAGTTAACAAGGTTGATGTTTAGTTGCGAGTTGTAGGACCACCAAAAAAGGGTAATATAGTCTATGGCATGGGATCTCTCGGTTTGAGCTGCCTAGAGAAATCTACTACATACAAGTCATCCTCTCTATCTTGTTCATCAACATAATCTACAGAATATGTCCAAAGGTCAGAATTGCAAAGTGTTGACGAATCATTATACAAGGCTATTCAAGAACTAGGAGAAGCGAGTGAACACTTGCAATTCGAGGTGAAATCATTAACATCAGAAGTCAAGGAACTTAAGGGAAAGGATTGTTCACGAGCTAGTTCTTGAATTTATTTCATATTTTGGACTAATAAAGTAAAATATTGTTTTAAGCTCATAACAAATTGATTTTATTTATTTTTTGTTCCATATCAGAGTTGGATGTACTTTTGTTATAGATATTGATGTACTTTCAATATGGATGTATGACTTTTGGTATGAATGTACTTTTAATATTATGTAAAATTGCTTTATTAAATATGTGTACGGATGATAGGGGCTAAATTTGCCTATATTTTCTTAGTTATTTGATGCTATTTTGTGATACATTTGATATAATAACTATTCATATTCTTTCCTATTTGACATTTTACTTGTGGAATATTTTTTTGACAAATTTGTATAGATTTGAGTTGATTTGGAGCAAAAAGTGAAATTTTCAGAATACACTTGGCACCAGGTACAGATAAGGCACCAGACACTACGTCCAATATGGAAAAATAGTGAAAATAGAGAAAAATTCAGGGCAAGAATAGAACGCACATGATGCCAGGTGGGTCGACTAGACCCGGCGCCAGGTCCAATCTGGATGAATTCTGTGCACGAATTTGGTATCTTCCAAAAGATTTTGGTACTTGTCGAATCCTACTAAACCAAAAATCCTCTAGCAATGAATTTTGGTATCAAAGAAGCTTATTTAAACAAGAAAAACACAAGAGAATAGTATAAATTCAAGAAGAAAATCAGAAAATCACTCATTGAAGGAGGAATTCATCAAATCAAGAAGGGTTGTCCAAGAGAATCTTCAAGGGAAAAGAAGGAGGCTTGTCTATAAGTTCGTTCTTTTACCTTTATTTTCTTTTTCTTAAACAATGATGTAATTAATATTTTCATTGTAATTTGGCATTATTTTTGGGATTCATGATTTCTTAAATTAATTTAGTCTTTTTGATCAATTCATTATTTCTATTGGGATTTGACTACTTGCTTTTCTTACGGAGTTGGTTGATTAATTTTTGTTACCATTGCTATGCTACTTCGGCTTCTTATTCTTGCTTAGAGGGGGTTCTAATTCCTTTGGCTTAACTGATGGGGAGCTTTACGTAATTTACCTGAAAAGGGGGTTGATAATGACTTCAATTAATTAATTTCATATTTGTTATCTCTTAACTTGCTTTAAAAAGTGGTTAATTATTAAGAACTTGATAATCAAAGGTTAGTTGATGATTGCTAGAATATGAATTTATTGACTAATTTCATGTTTTAATTCACTTAGAATATATGAATTTATATGAGGATTACTTTTAATATATCTTTTGAATAAGACTGGTGAGATAGAATATATTCATTATGTTACTTAGAAGACAGGGAATCATTGATTACAAATGAAGTGGTTCTAATTTATTTGTTCATAATGCTAATATAATAATTGATTGTGATAATTGCTAAATAGTTCATGGTCATGTTTTCAAGAATATTTGTCTAATTACATATTCTTTCATCATTGAATTTTATATATTTTCTTTATCTATATTTTTTCTTTTTATTCTCTTATTATTTTATTGGCTAAACAATAAAGATTTGGATAAAGTAAGGTGGGAGCTTAAGTTCTCGTGGATTTGATACTTGCTATTCCCCATACCATATGATGAGTATACTTGCCCGTATGTGTGGTTTTAGTAATTAGTATTTTAATTAAAGCTTGATTGATTAGGACTTTGTTGATAATATTTTTTACACTAAAAAACACACATCAAGTTTTGGCACCGTTACCGGGGCTGGGCACTATCGAAAACACTCAGATCTTATTGATTTAGCATTTACTGTATTTGTAAATATCACTAACTTTTGCATTTAGGTAGCTTGTGAATATTTCTCATTTGTGTGTTTTTATTTTCTTTGTTTTTTCTATTATTTTTGTTTGTTTTTATTTTTAATTTGATTTTTATTTTTCTTTGTGCGTGAGATTGGCATCATCATGGACAATTACTTTTCGGCATACGATAAAAGGAGCTACAATGATGAGAATTTGACAAATTTACAAGCTCGGATTGTCACTTTTCGTGAGACGTCACTTGAAGCCTTAATACGTTCCTTTGTAGCCAATACAAATTTATATGTTAAGTGGCATGAAGATGTTAGGTACCTCATGCATATCATATATGGCGCAGCGAAAAAATAAGAACGAGATACCATCCCAGGAACTGCATATGTGTGGAAAATAAAATTTCACACATATAAAACGAGATACCTTTCTTTGAGCGTTTGAAAAATAAAATTCTTCTTCTTCAAGTCTGAGGTGCCATCCAGCAATCATCTTGATCAAACACCACGAGAGTTGAATATTCAACCACTATAATCACAATATGTGATTATCTCTAATAGAAATCCACACGGAGGATCATACTCAAGCACCAAGATTTTCTGTGCAAGCAAAAAATAACAATGGCGGCTAGGGTTTTTCTTGGTTGCTCAAGAACCACGAGAGAGAGAGAGAGAGAGAGAGAGAGAGAGAGAGAGAGAGAGAGAGAGAGAGAGAGAGAGAGAGAGAGAGAGAAGAGAAAGTTTTGAGTTGTTGTTTTTGGCGTTAATCCCTAACCAATTAGGTTTCGTGCATATCATCATATAACACAAAAAACCCTACCAAAACTGAGAATTCTAAAATAATTAGAATTCCCTAATTGCAATTGGAAATATCAAGTTCTTACAATTACAATTTGGACCATAAATTATAAGTAATTATAATTTGACCACAACAACTTTTCTTTCTCGTAATTAACCCTACTATGTTATCAAATAACATCTTGAGTATATAATCCTCTATTATGTGTGACATATTAGGTTTCCCAGTCAATTGGCAGCAAACATGAATTAATCCAAACGTCTTTGAGATTAATAATCCACAATTAATTAGAATTAATCATATTAATTCTAATCAGGATTGGTTTATTAATTCATCAATTAATAAACCCATATTCCCAAATCATGAGCGGTATCTAGCAATACATCATGACCACCTAAGAGTCCAGGAAGTTAAGTGGCTTGACATGAACCCTTCAATAGCAAACTACAATGCAATTAACTCATTTTACCATACAATATCTCATTCGGTTTGGAGTACAAAATTAGTGCTAACTCCCTCCAGAATATATATTAATTCTGGCCCGAATATAATAGTACTTGTACCAGGAACCCACTACTCTAGATGTGTATCAATTGAAAGTATTTCCAATACACAGTCGCCTTGGCCAAGAACTTCTCAAGTAGTAATTCCTATAAGTGGCCATGAGATATTTGCCCCTAATATAAGGAGTGGTGAATTCTTTTATTGACGCTCTCAACTACTTTCGTTTACCTCACAATGTACCTAATATCCATCCCATAGGCAGCCCTCGATCTGGCTTCAGAGATTGAAATCAAAGCACAAAGCTCAGCAAATAAAGTATCTTGGAGATCTCAAGTCTAAGGATACTTGCACGTTTGCTATATTGAGATTATATCACTGACACTAAATAGTTATCCATGTGATTATCTCATAGTTAGGTCATCTAATATACTTATTCCATTAACAAGCATCCATGTGTTAACTTTGAGTATCTCAACACTCACGGATATGAGAACCATCACATGATCAAATCAAGAAGTCTAACACATGCTAGTCTTAATGCATTAATGACGTCCAGTCTCATTAATACTACGACTAGAGACTATTTAAGTACTAATACTATACAGTGTAGTAGGAATCTCATATCATGATCTCTATCATGATTTTCTTAACACAATGTTGTACTAGGGACTTTATCTAATAGTTATTTTACCCAAAAGTAAACAAAAGATACTGTAAGATAAATAATGTCTTTTATTAAAATAAAATGTATCATATACAACGTACAAGTGATTGCCTCTAGAGCATAACACTAACAGAAGAAGCATCCGAACGTATGAGCCATTGAAGAACATAACTAGCAATATTGGTTGAAGATGCCATAAAGGTCGATACATTTGAACAAAAGAATCCCCAAGAAAAGAAGAGAGGATATGAGGAACAATGGCCTAATATTGAAAGGGAGGTATTCGATTCTCTTCTATTTGCTAATAATTCAAATCTCTCTTTATCACTTGATTTTTTAGGTTCCTCTCAATTATTGGAGAACAATGGTCCAAATGATGATGTGTTGAATTTCCCATGCCTCAAGGAGTTGGATCTTTCAACGCTACATCATAAGAAGTTCTTGGAGGATGGTGGTAATTTCTACCATTCACCCCATTCAAAGGAAGGTAACTTAGTTTTTGTAGACCTTAATTTGAAAGTAAAAATTTCTTGATTCCATCTTTAAAATCTACATTACTAAGTCTAAAGGGAAATTTTAATTTTGACAAATCTTTTAAAGGGATAAGTGGTGAATCTAATGTTTATACACTTTTTAGACATAGTTTCCATCTTTATGTTGGGAATATGATTTGTATGTCTAAAAAGGTACTACGGAAGGGGAGTCATGTATTTATAGTCATTGCAACTAATATTTTTCATGAACCCTCCAATTTTCAAAACTCTCTCTTATTTCTACATTCATCATGCCTGCCTTTTTCAATAAGCTTTAATTTCTTTTACAAAGGTTTGATGAGGAAGTATGATGAGTGGAAAGATTTTGTATCTTTGTTTTGGGTTTGGTTTTGTTTAAGTTGTTAAGTGTCTTTTACCCCCTAGTAATAAGGAAACTATTTTCCATCTTAAGTGTAGGGGAGTGAGTTGTGTCTTTATTTATTTTGTTAGGATTTTTGTTAGTATTTTTCTTTAGTTTGTTTTCTTTTATTTAGGTGTATCTTTATTTTCCTTATGCTTTTATTTGGGTTTTCTTTTGTAGGTTTGAATAAGGATTTCTTGAGCAACCTTTTCTATTCTTCTCCAAGTTTTAACATTTATTGGAGCATTATTGCGCACTTTGGGAGTATTGCTTAACTTTCTACCTCCTTTATCATTTTTGGCCCATTTGGAGATGTTTACTAGTGTTAATTTTTTGCCAATGAGGACATTGCCTAGTTTAAGTGCGGGGGAAAGGTTTGGTGACATTCTTGTCCAAGTTTTTATCATTCATCTTGGTATTTTCTTGATATTGAGCTACTATGTTTTCTTGGTATCAAGCTACTTTGGAAAATTTTTGAAAATTTGAAAATTTGAAAGTTTGGAAATTTCGGAGCTAAATTGAGCTTATGTGCCTATAATGGAGTTATGATTTTCTTTTTAACTTTGAATATAGATTTGTCATTCATTATGGTTGAATTTTTTATTAAAAATTAAACTTGTGTATTAAGTTGGATTTTGCTAAGTCTTGATAATTTATGTTAACATTTGTTATATTTGGTATTTAAGTTTGTTTTATTCTTTAAGTTTGAATGTGGATAATATGAAGAAATATAGGAAAAGTTGTTGATTAATTCTTGTATAATAGATTTAAAGTTTACTTGAC
Organism: Voacanga thouarsii; assembly: GCA_026120185.1. Classification (NCBI taxonomy): domain Eukaryota; kingdom Viridiplantae; phylum Streptophyta; class Magnoliopsida; order Gentianales; family Apocynaceae; genus Voacanga; species Voacanga thouarsii. Next base: position 1,616,972 of record JANUWF010001152.1, read on the forward strand.
TTTTAGTTTGTTTTCTTTTATTTAGGTGTATCTTTATTTTCCTTATGCTTTTATTTGGGTTTTCTTTTGTAGGTTTGAATAAGGATTTCTTGAGCAACCTTTTCTATTCTTCTCCAAGTTTTAACATTTATTGGAGCATTATTGCGCACTTTGGGAGTATTGCTTAACTTTCTACCTCCTTTATCATTTTTGGCCCATTTGGAGATGTTTACTAGTGTTAATTTTTTGCCAATGAGGACATTGCCTAGTTTAAGTGCGGGGGAAAGGTTTGGTGACATTCTTGTCCAAGTTTTTATCATTCATCTTGGTATTTTCTTGATATTGAGCTACTATGTTTTCTTGGTATCAAGCTACTTTGGAAAATTTTTGAAAATTTGAAAATTTGAAAGTTTGGAAATTTCGGAGCTAAATTGAGCTTATGTGCCTATAATGGAGTTATGATTTTCTTTTTAACTTTGAATATAGATTTGTCATTCATTATGGTTGAATTTTTTATTAAAAATTAAACTTGTGTATTAAGTTGGATTTTGCTAAGTCTTGATAATTTATGTTAACATTTGTTATATTTGGTATTTAAGTTTGTTTTATTCTTTAAGTTTGAATGTGGATAATATGAAGAAATATAGGAAAAGTTGTTGATTAATTCTTGTATAATAGATTTAAAGTTTACTTGACTTTGAGTTGTGAATAAGGAATGTGAGGAACAAAAAAAAATTGAGTGAAAAGGAAAAAATTTAAGTTAAAAAAAAAACATGGAGTTGAAAAAAAAAATTGCTTTCATCTTTTGAGGAAAAAAGAAAAGAAAAGAAAAGAAGACATTTTGTTGAAAATGGAGTTAGAAGTAGCAAGTATTGTTCGGTGCACTCTCTTGAGGCTATCCTGAAGGCAAAAAGGTAAGAAAAAGCAAAGAAAGAAAATGTTGAAAAGAATAAGGAAAATGAAAAACAATAATAACTATAAGGGGGAAATACAGTACGTGAAAAGAAATCCATTCACTTGAGGCTATTAATTCCCTAAGTCATTGAAAAAAAAAAAAGGAGTGGAGTATTTTCCTTAGTTCATTAACTTAAGTTGTGTAAATTTGAGTTTATAGTGCTGGAACTGGTTAAATAACTTGACTTGTATGATTTATGTTATCTATGTTTTTACTTGAGGAGTATGATGATTTTCTTATACTAGATATAAGCTTGCTTAACTTAACTTTGATGGCCTTGGGATTGTTCAATTTAATACAAGAGTTTACAAGGTTTTGAAAGGGTTGAGTGAATGATGAATTTATATTTAAGGTTGGAAGAAGGTTATGTCTTCACTATAGATGAATTTGCTAAGGAAAAAGTTGCTAAATTGTTTTGTCTTGTTCTAAATGCTTAGTATCTAATTCTTGTTTGTTTGAGGACAAGCAAAGCTTAAGTGTGGGGGAATTAATAGGGGCTAAATTTACCTATATTTTTCTAGTTATTTGATGTTATTTTGTGATACATTTGATATAATAACTAGTCATATTCATTCCTATTTGACATTTTATTTGTGAAAAGTATTTTTGATAAATTTGTGCAAATTTAAGTTGATTTCGAGCAAAAAGGTGAAATTTCTAGAATGCACCTAGCGCCCGGTGCAGATAAGGCACTAGGCGCCAGGTCCAATCTGGAAAAATAGTGAAAACAAAATTCAAGGCAAGAATAGAACACACCTGGCACTACGTGGGTCGATTGGACCAGGCATCAAGTCACTCTGGACGCGCGAATTCTATGCACGAATTTGATATCTTCCAAAGGATTTTGGTGTTTTTCAAATTCTACTACGCCAAGACTCCTCAAGCAACGAATTTTGACATCAAAGAACCTTATTTAAACAAGAAAAACACAAGAGAATGGTATGAATTCAAGTAGCAAATCAGAAAATCACTCATTGAAGGAGGAATTCATCAAATCAATGAGGGTTATTCAAGAGAGTCTTCAAGGGAGAAGAAAGAGGCTTGTCTATAAGTTCTTTCTTTTACCTTTATTTTCTTTTTCTTAAACAATTATGTAATTAATATTTTCATTGTATTTAGCATTATTTTTGGGATTCATGATTTCTTGAATTAATTTGGTCTTTTGATCAATTCATTTTTTATCTTGGGATTTGATTACTTGGCTTTCTTACGGAGTTGGTTGATTGATTTTTGTTTCTAACTTGCCTGAAAAAAGGGTTGATAATGACTTCAATTAATTAATTTCATATTTGTTATCTATTAACTTACTTGAAAAAGAGGTTAATTGTTAAAAACTTGGTAATCAAATGTTAGTTGATGATTGCTAGAATATGAATTTATTAACTAATTTCATATTTTAAATCACCTAGAATATAGGGATTTATATAAAGATTACTTTTAATGCATCTTTTGAGTAAGACTAGTGAAATAGAATATATCTATTAAGTTACTTAGAAGATAAGGAATCATGAATTGCAAACGAAGTAGTTCTAATTTATTCCTTCATAATGCCTAGATAATAATTGATTGGGATAATTGCTAAGTAGTTCATGATCATGTTTTCAAGAATATTTGTCTAATTACATATTCTTTCATTATTGAGTTGTATAGATGTTATTTATCTATATTTTTTCCTTTTATTCTCTTATTATTTTATTGACTAAACAATAAAGATTTTGGTATAGTAAGATGGGAGCTTAAATTCTCATGAATTCGATACTTGCTATTCCCTATACTATATGATGGGTATACTTGCCCGTATATGTGGTTTTAGTTGTTAGCGTTTTAATTAAAGCTTGATTGATTGTGGACTTCGTTGATAATATGTTTTACACTAAAAAAACAAACATCAATGGATTAAATAGTGATAATATAATTCTATTTACCAATAGAAAATCTATTGGTACTTACCAACAAACAATCTGTTGGTACATATCAACTGAAATTTACAGGTGCTTACCAACAAATAATTTTTTGGTATTTACCAACACAATTTTGCAGGTGCTTACCAACAAATTTATTTATTGGTACATACCAATAGCAATCTGTAAGTGCTTTCCAATAAATTGTTGTTGGTAAGGAAGAACAATAATTTGCAGCTGCTTACCAACAAAGTATACTTACAATACCAACTAAATTTTAGTTGGTAAGCTATCAATAGGCATGATATTTTTCGACATTTACCAAGTAAGTACCAACTAAATTATTTGTTGGTAACGGCTATTATTTACCAACAACACAAATATACCAACTAAGGAATTGTTAGCAAATTACCAACAACATTACCAACTAAACAATCAATTGAAAAAACTACTAACAAAATTACCAATAAAATAAACAATTCAAAAATTTCCAACGGCTTTACCAACCGCATAGTTAGTTTGTTGGTAATGTAATAAAATTACCAACAGAAAATACTTAACCCCAAAGAAATCATTACTAGATGAAATGTAATGTTACCAATAGATTAAAAAACTCTTGTTAGTAACACCTTCCAAGAAGCATTTTACCCATGGACCAAATTCTATTGACAATTTGTTGGTAAACTAGTATTACCAACAGAAATGGGACAACTACCAACAGAATTTGACAGTTGGTAATCAATCTTTTTCTAGTAGTGAAGTCTCCTACTGCTTTGGCCCACACTTGTCCTCCGTTGCCCACTCTAAGTCCATGCTTTCCTCTATTGAGTCACTTATCTTGCTAAACCCTTACAAGGAGTTACAAATATAGTCAATAGCTTCGGAATCAACAATCAAAGCAGATGATGTTCCAACCATCAATATAGACTCTAAGTATAGAACAATACATGAAGAGGACTTAGCCAAGAACTCCGTACAATCCTTTTTAAAATGCCCCTTCTTGCCACACTTGCCCTTGGGCTTGGATGAACTGGGCTTGGATCTCTTAGGTTGGGCTCCTACATTGTTCTAGGCCTTTTTCTTCTTACTTCATAGGTTGGGCCATAGTTCTAGAAGATGAACTAGAACGAGTAATCAAAATCTTTAACTTAGACTTCATAATCTTCTCACCAACCTGGAGTTCTTTCATTAACTGTGTTAAAGACATACTTAACTTGTTCATATTATAATTTAACTTGAATTGAGAATATGAATTTGGCAAATTTTTAAGAACCATGTCAATTTAGCTCTCAGCATTGATTGTTGCCCCTAGGACCTCGGCCTCCTCGAAATAAGCAATCATCTTGAGCAAATTCTCGAGAATCGATGCCCTTTTAGCCATCCTAATATTCATAATTACTTTAAGAGCTTCCTACCTTGTGGGCTGGCTCTTGTCAACAAACATGGTGTGTAACGATACATCGATGTTGTATGTAGTGGGCATGTTCTCATGCTTAGATTGAAGAACATTAGACACGAAAGCTAACATATAGTATCTAATCATTTCATCAGCTTTTCTCCATGCCTTCTTAGCCTCACAATCTTGGCCCATAGAATCTTTCCAAATTTCAGGATAGGGGTTGGTTAGAATATACTTGTACTCCTTCGCAGTGAGTACTATGTTCAAATTCCTTTTCCAATCCATATAGTTAGGTCCAATTAACTTATTCTCCTTCAGAATAATGGATAGAGGACTAAAACCAGACATTTTGTTGATTGAAAAAAAAATTATTCAAAAAAATGTTTGTTTTGGAAAAAACATAAAAATGCATATTTAAAACATCATATTATTTCCATGATATGGCTAACCTATTAAAACCATTATAACACATGTAAAAATTTTGGTTCTTAAAAAAATTGATAGAGTTTCGTAGGAATATTAACAATTTTCTAAGTGTACAACCATCACAAATTAAACTTTCTGAATAGGTAATGATCCAGAAATAGTTCCATCGATAGGATGGTCACTACTTTATGCGAAAATTTTGGGTGCATAAAAAATCATTAAATTTAAATCCATCTTTTAGTCAAGTTTTAATTTAAATATTAATCCCAAATTATACATACGAGCAAGTATACTCATTGAAAGCAATAGTGTAGGTAATTAACAAGTATCGATCCTCAAAGAAACAAGTACACACTAATCACTTTTCATTCATTATTTTACCAACCTAATAAAGTATAAGATAATAAAAAATAAAGAAAAATATATACTACTCAAGGATATAGAAATATGCAATTTAGACAAATACTTTTGAAAACATGACAATGAATCATTTAGCAAATATCACAATCAATTATGATCTTGGTCTCGTAAAGGATTAAATTAGAACTACTTCGTTTACAATCCATGATTCCCTATCTTCTAAATAACTTAATAGATATATTCTATTTCACCAGTTTTGCTCAAAAGATGCATTAAAACCAATCCTCATACAAATTCCTATGTTCTAGATGATTTAAAATATGAAATTAGTCAATGAATCCATATTCTAGCAATCATCAACCAACCTTTGATTACTCAAATTCTTAACAATTAATCCATTTTTTAAGAAAGTTAAGAGATAACGAATATGAAATTAATTAATTGAAGTCATTATCAACCCTTTTTTTTTCAAGCAAGTTAATAATAAAAATCAACCAATTAACTTCGTAAAAAAAACAAGTAATCAAATTTCAAGACAAATAATCAATTGATAAAAAAGACTAAATTAATTCAAGAAATCATGAATCCCAAAAAAAATGTCAAATTACAATGGAGACATTAATTATATCATTATTCTAGAAAAAGAAAACAAAGGTAAAAGAAAGAATTCATAGACAAGCTCTCTTTCTTCTCTTTGGAAACCTTCTTGAATAATCTCCTTAAATGATGAATCTCCTCATTTTGTGAGTGATTGGCAGCTTTGAACCTTGGATTCACACATTTATATTCTGTTTTTCTTGTTTAAATAGGCTTCCAAGAGGCTAAAATTTATTCCCTAAAAGTTCTGGGCAAAGTAGAGACTGAAAAATACCAAAACTCTTGAAAAATTACCAAATCCGTGCATAATCGAAAAACTTGCCGACATGGGACATAGCATAGCCGATGCTAGCTCTGTTTGGCAAGGCCGGCACCGGCCGTGCTATGGTCGGTCCGGCTGTGCTATGGTCGGCTCGACCATGCTCTATTTTTGACCAAAAATCACCCTGTTCTCCAGATCGGAGCCGGGTCGGCCGAGCTCTGATGGCGACAGTTTCGATGCTTTTCGTCATTTTCTGCAATAAAAGATCAAGGGTAAAATATCAAATATTAAGGAATATGCCTAGTTATTACAACAAATATATCACAAAACACCCTTAAACAAGTAGGAAATTATAGATGAATTTTCCCTATCACTACTCTCACCGCCTATAGACAATCCAGCATTAATGTCTTCAACAATAGGTTGACCGACACTAGCACATATCCTAGGCTTTAATGATAATTCCTTCATTAGTTCTAGATTCTCGTAGAAATACATCCTACAGGGAGTTATGCTCAGAATAATGCGAGAAAATTCACAATCTCTAACATGAATCCATGATGGAAGCCGTAGGGCTATTGGAACCCCTCTCCCACTTAATCTTTTGAAAAAATAGGTTTTTGGGAAAAACGTTTCTTTTAAATTTATTAGTTTTTATTAACTTTAGTGAAAATCCAAAAAATCAATCATTATTCTCTATGTTAAGAATAAAACCCCCCCAAGAGAATAAACTATGAATTTTTATTTCACTACTTAAGTTAAAACTACTTTTTTAGGAGCTAAATCTAAAATACTTAAATTCAAAATTATTCTCTATGTCAAGGATAAAACTCATTCAAAGAATAAACCATGAATTTATTTTTTTTAAATTACTTAGTTCCATTTTAAAACATTTTTCGTAATTGTTTTTCTAGAGAAAAATTAATTTTTCAAAAACCTTTGTGCATTTGATCACAAAATTATATAAAATAACCATGGTCCAAAAAATAAATTTTTTACATGTTATTTCTATCATTTAACTCTTATGTGACCAAATAATGGATTAAACATCATCATAATAATAAAATTAAAATAATCTTATTTAATCTTAAGGTGATTCTGTCTTTACTAACCATTTTCATGAAAAAATATTTAACACTATAAATAAACTATTGTAAGAAAACAACCTCGTGTGATATGAGACCCCAAAAAGAAAAAGAAATTAGAAGGAAATGAAGAAAAATAAAAAAGTGAGAAAACTGGGGCTTGATTCGCTGATTCGGAGAACTGCGGCCCACCCCATAAAAGGGCAAGCTAGTCGGGCTAGACGCGACCAGCTTTCATAAAGCCAGCCGTGGCTTTGCCCAAAAACCTTCCAGAAAACTGCAGCCGGTTCTAAGAGATACCCACCTAGTTGTTGCTTTTTCCTTATCCAGTTTTCTTCCATTTTCTTTCCAGGAGATTCTGTGTATTGATCCAGGCACCAACTTCTTGTTACATGAATTCATAAATTGAATTAAAATACAATATCAATCACCTATAACTTTCAAAACGATTCGTACATGAATTCTATGAAAACGATTAACAATAAATTACAGGTGCCTATATCTCCACACGCGAGGTGTACACAAAATCTACCTATATCAAAAATCATGAGGGATCTATACAATCACAAATAACATATTTTTTTATTAGTAAAGGAACCACTTTTTTTATTATTAACCCTAAGCATGCTCCTAGATTATAACCATGGCTTTGATACCACTTGAACTACCGCAAGAAAATAAACACGCAGTGGAAATTGCAATTCAAAATTTTTTCCTGAGCTAAAGTCTAGGAATACATACTTTTAGATCGTTTTACTTGAACAACGGAGTTGGATTTGGGTTTGACAGGGCTTCCTGAGCTAGAATGTTTACTTGTTCTATGGGTATACCAACTAACTGTCGGCTCCTTTGCATCAAACACTTACCACATTTGCTAGCTCTTGACCTTTCAGAGTATTCTCAAACCTCCTACGGACTTTTACCGGTAAAAGTAGAATTACAATGAAGAAAATTGGAAGAAAAACAGAAGAGCTAAATATTAAATGAAAAAACAAAGAAAAACGGTCAAAGGAAAAACGAGTGGCTTTTGTTTCTTAATGGAAAACCAAAAGCTGCTCTTTTTTCCTTTTTGTGAAATTTCGGTCAACCCTCATACCAGGCACACATGATGCCATTTAAAGAAAAAAGCAGCTTTCCTATTCCTTTTCTAAACTAAAATAAATCAGCCATATCTTTTCCTCTTTTATTTCCTTTTAATTCTTTTTCCTTATTTATTTTCAGTGGCAACTAACCTAGGTTTCTAAAACCTATTAGCCACTACAAACAAATCTTGGTGGGCCAAGGTTTTTCTTAATTAGTTCAAGACTAATTAATTAGCTCTTCTATTAATTAAACAATACACCTGGGCCCTATATAAAATTATCCAAGATAATTAATTAATAAATTAATTTAATTAAATTGGCTCAATTAATTATTCTAGCCCAAATTAATAATTAATTGAACTCCTAGAATAATTCTTCCAGCAATAAATTCACCCAACAAGCCCATATAGTACATAAATTTACTAAGGATATTTGAGCTACTCTGGGGGACCAAAAGACATACTACTAGAAAAAAGTGATTTACCAACTGACAAAATCGGTTGGTAATTAGCTAAATTCGGTTGGTAATCATGATTTACCAACCGAATGGTGTTGCATGAAAAAACCTCAGCTTGTAAATTTTCCAACCGAAATTTTTTGGAGTCGGTTGGTAATTACTAACCGCATTTCGGTTGGTACTGTAAAATCGTCGGTTGGAAATTTGGCATTTGAGTTGACTATTTCGATTGGTATGTAAAATCTTCGGTTGGAAATTTGGTATTAAGTTTAGTATTTGAGTTGACTATTTCGGTTGGTAATTACCAACAAACATTTATATTACCAACCGATTGTTGCAGTTGGTAATTATCAACCGAAAATGTAGTTTGTAAATTTATAATTTTTGGTTGGTAAATTTATATTGAATATAAGATTGTAATTTAATAATTTACCAATTGAGACATGTTTCTACCAACCGATATATGTGTAGATAATTACCAACTAACTTTCGGTTGGTAATTTTTTTTTTTTTAGTTGGTAGCTTTATTTATTTACCAACTGACTTTCGGTTGGTAATTTTTCAACTATTTTAGTTATTTAAAATCTGTTGGTAATTTTTTGTTGGTAAATTACTAACCGAGTTATTCAGTTGCTAATTTTTTTTTTTTTTCCGTTGGTAGTTTTCTTTCTTTACCAACCAAATATTTAGTTAGTAATTTTTTAAACTATTTTTGTAATTTAAAATCTGTTGGTAATTTTTTGTTAGTAAATTACCAACTAAGTTGTTTGTTGGTAGATAGTTGGTTTAAAAATTACTAACTATTATTTAATATGTTACCAACCGAATTATTTTCAATTACCAATTGAAATACCAACTGAATTCTATTCAATTACCAACTGATTTTTCAGTTGGTAATTTTTCTTTAATTTGGCAGAATTCTGGTTTACCTGAACATATAACCAAACACCTGCATTTTACAAATTCATAAAATAATAAAGCCAAAACACATCCACAAACCCAACATAAACATCATTAAATCCAACATAAACATCATCCTTCCACAAATTCAAAGCAAATACAATTCCCTCACAAAATACCACAAATCCTAACCAAACATCATCTTCAATTAAACATAAAATATTATCATAATATGAAAATGAGATGAATTGCAGGTCCATGGTTTAACAACAGTGAAGGAATATTAATACAATTAAAAACAACAGTGAAGGAATATTAATTTTCTGGTTGATTTGATCCACTTAGGTCCTTAACCTTCTGTGTTAGCAAAGAAACCTCCACTGTCAACCGCTCATTTATCTTCAACACTTCTTGAATCTATGTGTCAACAGCCTTTTGTACCAACACTTCTTGAATCTGTGTCAGCCTTTTGTCTTTAACACTTCTTGAATCTATGTGTCAACTTATTTGGAGTATCAAGATGACAAAAAAAAAAAAAAATTGACAAAGTTTCCCCTATATACTGGACGTTTCTAGGCACAAAGCTACCACAAAATCAACAACATTAAAAAAAAACATTAACTATCACAATAATTATTCAATAGGGGTAATCACTCATTACCCATGGGGAATGATCACCCATCACTCACGAGGAATGATAACCCATCACTCACGGGGATCCATTCATATAAGTTAAAAAAAGAGAAAAAAAGATGCAGTGGGTATCTGACTAAAATTATATAGCTAACTATATAGTAAAAGAATTATTAAATTCCTTAACTCATTTCTATTCCATTTCATACTAGAAATTTAAATGGAACCAATGCAATTAGGGTCACATGAAATTTAAAGCTGCAGGAAAGCCTGTTTCCAACTACTCTGTTTTGATATTTAAAGTTGCATCACACAAAACAAGTCTGCAATCAAGCTATAGAACCTTAAATATAAAAGAAGTATGGAAGTCAATAAAAGTCCAGTCTGGCTAGCCGTTATGTTTTTGGTTAAGTGTTTATGTCCACCAACTCAATAGAAAGGCAGAACTAAAAAAAAATCATACGTATTACTATTAAAATCATTTTGTCAATTAAACTAGCTAAATGAACAAGTATGTTTGTTCATAAAAACAAACTTCAAAAAAAGCTCTAGCACTGCGATATCAAACTTTCACGATTACCAAGTTCTAATCCCTCAACCTCTCTCTCTCTCTCTCTCTCTCTCTCTCTCTCTCTCTCTCTTGTTAATCAAAGAAAAACCAACATTGAACTCATTAACTGCAACTCAACTCCTAACCCCATCTCTCGAATTTTTTAGGAGAACACAACCCAAAAAACAAATCCAATACAATTAAATCAACTAATTATTCATTAAGAATTGGAAATCAACAAATCAAGAGTAGATTTAACACATGAATAAATTAGGGTTCATCCTTTCAAAATACAATTAAAACATTCAATACAAACTAATAAAGGAAAAGCAAAAGAAAGGGATAAATGAATGCTCATCAACAAGCTACTTCCATCTTTAATCTTCAGTCCTACCTTAAAACAACACTACAATCTCTCTAGTCCCTCTTCTCTTATGTGTGGGTGTTATTCTCTATTGTTGGCTGCCTACAATGGTCTCATCTCATTCTTTGTATAGACCTTGGAAAACCCTAAAAATCACGTAAATTTAGATATGCATTTCTGTTTTGCGAACTTACATAATGCTATTTGAGTTGATATAAATGGGGCCGTCTACTCATAGTATCTTTTCTCTCTCTTTTTTCATTCTCTTTTTATCTTTTTCCTTCAGCCAACTCTTTATTTTAAAAATATACATAAAAGAAGACATAAAGTATGGGTGAGTGGCAAATTGACGTATAAAATCAACACAAATATGTCACTATAGAGGTATAGTACTCTCAATAAAGTAGGAGACTGCCAAATCAATTTTATCTTCTTATGTTTCTAAAAATATTGTAGTTCCAATTTTACTGGAATTCTTATTTCACCGTATAAGATCTTTATTAGATTCCCTTCAAAGACATTCTCATGATTTGATAAAGTTCTTCTAAACATTGGTTTCCAAATTATCTTAAACTTATCCCACATCAAAATGTGTCAATATTGCAGTTTCCTAAAATAATTATAGAACTATCTTCAATCTGTCAGAGAACTCTATTAAAGATACATTGACAATATTAAATCTAACAATCTCTTCCTATGGCATTGTTTGATGCAAAACTATATACTGCATAATCTTCAATATAATAGAGCTTTAACATATAAATTGCAATATCAGAGTACACAACCAATAGAACAAGAAATAGTAGATATAGCATCCAAAATATCATCAATAATAGTATCCCTAGTTACTGTTATAAAGTTGTTCTATTTAGCGAATATAAAAGATGGTGCAATTTCAGAAGCATCTATTGGTCAGAAACAAAAAATCAACAACCAAACTCAACAGTTAACAACTAAACCAACAACCATGTTCTCTCCTTTTTTGAAGCAAACAGATGCCAATAACCATTAGATAGAAGACTCCCTCTGAGTGTGAGTTAGAACTTGAAACAGAGTCATCTGGTCAGCCTAGGCTTGCTAAAACTCCTTCAGTACACCATCAAGCTTAGTAGCAAGCTAATCAATTGAGGAGGCCAACTGGGGAAGCTTATCAGTGCAGGCATGCAATTGTTGCATAATAGCTTTAGAAGTAAAGGAAGGAGAAACTAGTGGCAGTAGAGGAAGGAAAAACTAGTGACAAAAAGTATATATACATATCTAGGAGGGGGCTCGCGGGGTGGGGGGAAAGGAGAAGGGGGTGAGGGAGGGGGACGCCGGGGGTGGCTGGCCGCGGGGGTAGGATCTCGCTGGGGGAGGGGGCGGAGGCAGTAGTGGGCTCGCTGTGGGGGGAAGGGAGAAGGTGGGGGCAGGGCGGGGGTCCGCGAGAAGGGGAGAGGGGGCTCGGCCGGGGGGAGGGAGAAGGGGGCGGGGGCGCACGGTGGGGTGGGCTGGCCGCAGGGGTAGGATCTGCTAGGGGAGAGGGTGGAGGCAGTAGGGGGCTCGCCGTGTGGGGAGGGGGCGAAGGGAGAAGGTGGGGGCGGGGCGGGGCGGGGGTCGGCGAGAAGGGGAGAGGGGGCTCGATGGGTGAGGGGAAGGGAGAAGGGGGGTGCGCGGCGGGGGTGGCTAGTCGCGGGGGTAGGATCTACTGGGGGATGGGGCGGAGGCAGTAGGGGGCTCGCTGTGGGGGGGGGGGGGGGAAGGGAGAAGGTGGGAGCGGGGCGGGGGTCGGCAGAAGAGGAGATGGGGGCTCGCTGGGTAGGGGGAAGGGAGAAGGGGGGGCGCGCGGCGGGGGTGGCTGGCCGCAGGGATGGCTGGGTGCAGGGGTGGCTGGCCGTGGGGGAAAGGGAAGTCAGGACGGGAGAAGGGGGCGTGAGGGGAGGGGGCGCGGCGGGCAAGGGGAAGTCGAGACAGGGGGTTGGCTTAGATCTGGTGGGGGTGGCTAGTGGCGGGGGAAGGGGAAGTCGGGAGAGGGGGGTGCCGGGGGAGGGATGGGAAAGAAGAAGAAATTGGGAATTCTAATATGGTGGAGGTGATTTTTTCTAAGTGTTTGAGTAGATTATCCCCAAAAAAATTAGAAAAAAATAAAAAAGTTTCGTGGTAAATCCGTGATAATCTGTCATGGATTTGTCAGGGATTAGTAGCAATTTTATGATTTCGTAATAAATTCGTGGCAAATAAAATAAAAATTTGCTAGGAATTAATAGCTACGGAACACTCAAAAAAAATTTGTATATTTATATTTAATATAAAACTATATTATTCAATATAAAAAATATTTTGTATATTTATATAATTTTAAAATTTTATATACTATCAATTATACTATCTTTTTTATTAAATAATTTATACATATATATAAATTCATACATGATATAACTCACACACACATACACAATCATAATCATAAATATACATCAACAAACATATATATATATATATATATATATACACACACACACACACACACACACACACACACACACACATATATTATCTCTATTTCGTATCGAATTTGTCTCTATCTTTAAAATTAAAATTTATAGTTTTTATTTTTTAATTAAAAGATGAATAATTAAGTTTGTTTCTTTTTTTCTAAAATAAATATTTATTATGTAATTTAATTAAATTATTAATTTATAAACTAGGAATAAATTTAATAATCAAATATTAAATAGCACTATTATTTCATATACAATATAACAAAATTTGTTATGCAAATTTTTTCTTCTTTTTCTCTTAAAAATATTTATTATGTAATTTAATTGAAAAATTAATTTATAATTTATGAATAAATTTAATCATCAAGTATTATATAATACTACTATTTTATATGCTACAACCATTATTCTATTTGACTAATACTATAATAGTATTAGAAATAGTGCGATTAATACAGATCTGTAAATAATTATGTAAAGATTTTTTTCAAAATGTTTAACAATGACATTAATACCTATCTTCATTAAAAGTAACTCAAGCATATAGTTAAACATAACAATGTATAATGATAATAACAAAGTATATTTAGATTCATGTAATTTAATAAAATATATGTATATTAATGTAATTTAAACATAACAATGTATAATGATAATAATAAAACATATAGTTAAAAATATTTATTATGTAATTTAATTGAAAATATTTATTAAATATAATTAGATATAATTATCTAAATGAACTAAGTTACAAAATATAATGAATCAAATAATATTTTGAAAACTTGTGGTCCTAAGGATTTCTTTTGAAAACTTTAGGGACTTAGATATAATTATCTAAATGAACTAAGTTAAAAAAATATAAATATTGAAATAATTATTTTAAAAGTTTATTTATTTATTTTTACACTTGGCTCGTTATTTTTCAAAAGATATTTAAAATAAGTTGTGCTTAAAAAAATTTATGGTCGTAAGGGTTTCTTTTAGAAACTTTAGGGACTTAAATATAATTATCCAAGTGAACTAAGTTAAAAAAATATAGGGATTCAAGTAATGACTAAATGCATTAATAATTAACTAATATATGACCTTAAGTCTTAATATACATTCATATATAATTTGAAAATATATAAATTTTATCTATAATAATTACAATTTATATATGTGCATGTACACGAAAGGCAAAATGTGATATATTAAAAAAATTTATAACTAAGAAATTCTATAACTAAAGGCATGATAAAATTGCTTATTTTTATTATTAATTCAAAAATAAAATTTATATCATTTAGCAATATATGTACAAAATAATTATATACTCTGATAAATGGAAGCAAATTAAAAATGAATTTCAAAAAATTCAGTACTTAATTTATAATTTACAAAAAATATTGTGATTATTTAAGGTAGAAGGAAAGGAATAAACTGTTCACCTAGATACAAGTTATAAACTAAGTATTTTTTGCTCATGCCTTTCAAGACCTTTAGTGCTTAAAAATATAATATTTAGAATATTAGATAAATAAAATACACACACATACACTTATTATCATATATATAAATACACACACATACATTTATTATATATGTATATTATTTTTTACATACTAATTATGTGTACTCATATGTTGTGACACACACACACACACTTTTTGGGGAAATTCTTATGTGTACTGGGTCCACGGTGGACCACTGCTTTAAAGTGTTGTACCTTTCTAGAAGTGTACAATATATAAAGCACGTGGTACAACACTCAAAGCAGTTGGTCCACCGTAGAACCGGTCCACATAAGAAAAAATACATAACCGGACCACTGTACAACACTCAAAGCAACTTCCCTACTTTTTAGGATAAAATCAAAAAGAAGAAAAAATAAAATTATTATAACAATTATCAAGTGTAATAATACATAATACGTATATATATATATATATATATACACACACACACACACATATATATATAATATATATAATTTAATATATATTAATTAATTAATATATCTATTAATTAATATATATATTAATTAATATTAATATATATATATATATATATTTTGATACTTAATATATATTAAATTAAAGTATTTTACTACTTTATTTTTTATTTTCTTTAGTGTCTTCTTTATTAGTTCTATCCACTTTATTCCGAGGAATTGCCATCCCTAGTTGAGAAGGAGAAGGGTGATTGGCGAACGGGATGGGTTTGAGCAAGGGGAGAGTGAGAACAGAGGAATGTCATTGGTATTGGGGGTATGAGGGAATGATTGAGTAAAAACTTGTGGTCCTAAGGGTTTCTTTTGAAAACTTTAGGGATTTAGATATAATTATCTAAATGAACTAAATTAAAACAATACAAAGATTGAAATAATTATTTTAAAAGTTTGTTTATTTATTTTTACACTTGGCTCGTTATTTTTCAGAAGATATTTAAAATAGGTTGTGCTTAAAAAAAAATTTATGGTCGTAAGGGTTTCTTTTTTAGAAACTTTAGGGACTTAAATATCATTATCCAAATGAACTAAGTTAAAAAATATAGGAATTCAAATAATGACTAAATGCATTAATAATTAACTAATATATGACCTTAAGTCTTAATATACATTCACATATAACTTGAAAATTTATAAATTTTATCTATAATAATTATAATTTATATATGTGCAAATATACAGAAAGACAAAATGTGATATAGTAATTAAAAGTATGAGACAAAAATAGCAACTTTACTAAGTATTTTTACTTTTTATATTGAAAACTTTTTATTTTTATAATATTTGTTGTATATGATGTAAATTTAAAAGTTTATCAATTTGAATATAAAATAAAAGAATCAAATTTACGAATATATTGACAATTTATATGCATTAATAAAGATAATTCTTATTTAATTTTGTATGATTTACAGTAATTACTATTTATATATATGCATGTATATAGAAAAATATAAATATGATGGAAACATATCTTACACATATACATGACGCCTACGTATTTATATTGTCATACAAATAAAAGTGATAACTTTTACATTATGATAAAAAGAATAACAATTATATCTATTAATAAAATTATGTGTACAAATATAATATAATTTTTTGATTGTTAAATTTAAAACACCTAATTGATAAATTGTTTAAGGTCTATTTAGTTATGAATATTTACATAATTAAAAAATTATGAACTGAGTCTTCTAAATTCAAAAGTATTTATTATATTAAAAAAAATTTATAACTAAGAAATTTGTTGTATAACTAAAGGCATGAAAAAATTGTTTACTTTTTTTATTAATTCAAAAATAAAATTTATCTTATTTAGGAATATATGTACAGAATAATTATATACTCTGATAAATAGAAGAAAATTTAAAATTTAAAATTAAAAAAAACAAAAGTGATAAAAAAAATTTTACTTTATTTATTTAAATCAAAATTTACAAGTTTTAAAAGTGTATTTCATAAAATTGTAATATTTTACAAGAAGTAAATAAATATAATATGTACTGCCAATTTGAACAAACAATGACATAGCACAGTGGTTGGAACATTACGCCTCCACAATGGAGACGCAGGTGCGACTCTTGGTGTCCACAAGAAGGCTGGATTTTCCAACGTGGCGCCACGTGTGCAGCGATGTGGTACCACATGGTGAACCAATTGCCACGTGGCATATTTCAAAATTTTTTAAAAAATTAAAATTAAAATATCAATTGAATATATTACCAATCGATACATTTCGGTTAGTAATCAATTCGTAAAATTTTTAAATTAAAATACCAACAGATTACCAACTAATTAGGTTTACCAACCGAAACATTTCGATTAGTAGTCAGTCGGTAAAATTTTTAAATTAAAATATTAACCAATTACCAACTGAATATAGTACCAACTGATACATTTCGGTTAGTAATCGATCGATAAAATTTTTAAATTAAATTACCAACAAAAATACTAACAGATTACCAACTGAATATTTTACCAACCGATACATTTTGGTTAATAATCGGTTGTTAAACTTTTAAAATTAAAATTCCAACTGATTATCAACTGAATATATTACTAACCGATATATTTCAGTTATTAATCGGTCGGTAAAATTTTTAAATTAAAATACCAATGGATTACCAACCGATTACTAACTGAATATATTACCAACTGATACAGTTCGATTAGTAATCGATCGGTAAAATTTTTAAATTAAAATATCAATTGATTACCAATTGAATATATTACCAACCGATTGTTATCGGTTGGTAATCAGTTGGTAAATATTTTCCCGCCAAATTACCAATTGATTACCAACTGAATATATTTCCAACCGATATATTTCGGTTGGTAACCAGTTGGTAAAATTTTTTCCATTAAATTACCAACTGATAATGAACCGACCGAGTGTTATCAGTTAGTATATATTTTCCCGCCAAATTACCAACCGATTACCAACTGATTACCAACTAACTATTTACCAATCGATTATGTTTATTGGTAAGTGGTTGGAAAAGTTTTAAATTTTCCCAATTTTCATTTCAGTTGGTAATCGGTTGGTAAGTACCTACCGACATGGTCAGTTGGTAATAGTTAGTTGATATATTGCATTTTTCTAGTAGTATACATATTATTCTTGACTACTAAAATGATCAAAATATCATTGCTAACAAATAGTTGTATTTTATCATTTTAAATATTTCATTAGCACCATATGAAAATATGAATCCCGAGAATAATACTGCAAATGTAGTGTCTTCGACCTACAGATGTAATGACAAAAATACCCCTCTGTGTAGCACCAATCATTGAGATAGGAAAATGCATTAACACTTTTCTCATTGACATCCACCATCATTTTATAGCTAGTTCGATAATCTATGAGTCTCAATATGTATCCACTTATCACAGGGAGCTACCCAAATGTGTACATACTTACCCACGTTTCCCATATCCCTAGATTATTTAGATTATCCCGGACAATCACAAAGAGGTGATTTCATCATGTAATGAAGTATAGAAATTCTATTGTATAAGCTCGTCCTAATTAATTAAAGTCATACACCTAACGTACAAGGTTATTGGCCTTGCGATAAGACCTTACCCAATATACATCAAAGTGTACAAATCCAACTTCATCAAACCACCAACTTATACTCAAGTCTTAGGGTACTTGTCCACGCAGTAACTACGATAAACTAATTTTTATTTATTTTAGTATTTTTATAAACATTATTATTGCGTGGTCCAGTTCTACGTATTCCAAATATGCTGACACTATTTACGTGAATGGACTATTCACTAGTTAAGAGTAAACCATTCCCTATTTAGAAACCAAAATGTAATAATCTAAACTTTGATGAAGTGCCTAACTCCATCAATCAACCAAGAACAAATTTGTGCTTATATGTTAGTAGCTCATAATTTACTCCTTACTGTGAAAGCACGGCCAAATTACGTAGATTACTCACTAACACATTTAAACCTTAATGTGCAATATATGTAAACAAACAATTATTAATGAATGAAACTTTTATTAATTTTCAAAATACAGATATACATAGGCCATTTTGGACATACATTCTAACAATTTTTAGCATTTTTAACCGCGAAATAAGAAAATCTGGGAAAGAATTTAGAAATTCTGAGAGACACCATAATGATTAGTGTAAAACATTGATTGCATTGGTAGAATAAAAATTTTTCCCGACTAAGGTGAATAGTAACCCGAGTTACCATTGTTTTCAAGAAATAAAGATTTTTGCATGAAAAGGTTGTAAGCTTGGAATTATTTTTTGGGCGAAGTTGGAACAAATAATTAAGGATATTCTTAGGCCCAAGAACGCCCATGAAATACTCTAAGAGAAGAGAAAAGTGAGCTTAAATTAATTAAGCCTAACAAGAAGAAATAAAAGCAATTTTTTAATTAAAAACCACAAGCCCAATTTGGACACCTAAGCAATTCTACAAGCTTCCAAAGACATCTTCAACTTTCTCATTATGCCACCTAGCATCCTAATCACCATTTGATGAATTAAAACATCAAACAAAGAGAGAAAGCTGGCCAGTTAGCAAGAGAGAGAGAGAGAGAGAGAGAGAGAGAGAGAGAATGAGAAGAAAATGAGAGAGAAAGAAAATAGCAAGAAGCTTGGAGCTTTTTCTTGCAAGGTTTCATCCAAGAGGAGGTAAAAGCCTTGCTTCCATTAATTAAAGTTGTTCTACAAGCTTTGAGGATTATTTTGGTAGTGATTTTGTATGGAAATAGCATGATTTATGTTTATTCATCATGAACTCTTCTTGTTATACTAAGGTTTTTGGTTGTGATATGGCTGCAGGTGGAAGAGGGAGTATTTTGGTGTGGTTTTTATGTGATCTGTTGAAGTTTTAATGAAGTTATGGAAGGGTGTTCATGGCTGAAAATTGGGAGAAGTCATTGAAGTAAGAAAATAAGTTAAAGATATGTGATTAGTGAATAAAAATCAAAGATTGGTGAAAGTTGTTTAAGGTTGCATGCTGATTATGTGAATTTCAGCTTTCTTCATGACTGAAATCAGGCTGGTTTTATGTTGTTAATATAATATATGAAGTGAATTAAGTGTTATTTATAGCTTAAAGTAAGGATAGAATGCTTGGTTAATGTATTTTGCAAGAAAAAGCATGCTAGCATGGTAAAGTTGGGAGGTTTCGGTCCTAGTGGTTTGTAGATGTGTCTAGAAAAACTTGATTAAACTTGGTTTTGTAGCTAATGATCTTTGGAGCGTTATGGTGAAAATCTGAGGTTAATCGGACTTACAGATCACAATCTATGTTTTAAATTATGAAAGCATGCCAAGTTGAGAAATTGCAGAATTTTTAGCTTAACTAAAAGGTTCTTATGTTGCATTCATTGATATTAATGGATGAATGAGAATTAAGAGGACACATAATGACCTTATATGCTTACTTGAGAGAAGGATAAAGAAATAAATTAATGAATTTGGACTATCTCAAGTAATGCATTTCATTTTGTAAGAAGAAATGAATATTCCCTCCTAGCTATATATGTTTAGTCACTATGTAATTATCTTCGTTGTGAATGACTAAGAGAAATGGCATGAATCCTTAATGTAAGTATTCACATTAAGGAACGTACGAGATTACGACCAAGTGATACAGTACACTGTTAGCGCGATGCAAGGTGACTCCCACCAATGTTTTAATAACTACCATTCTTGTGCTATTTGATTTCCAAAATGTGTTATGTCTTTGGGTACAATGAACAAGTTTCTTTTGTTTTTCTAAACCGGATATATTAAAAAATGGAATATTTCAATAAGGAATTTGGAATTCTTTTTGCTATAAATAATTTCAAGTGCAAATGTGTATTGCAAGTATTCATTTCATATGTTATATGACAAAATGACTATTTCACTTGCACGAACGCATTTCAACCTATGTTCATTAACTAACTCTATGCATTATAATTTTTCTAATTGAATAGAATGATAAATAACATTGTAAGGTATGTTCTTTATGAGATTGTCGAATTTATTTCCATTATGGATTCGGAATTCTGGATTTTACGAAATAAAATACTTTTTAGATCCAAGTGTTCATAATTTACGTAAATGCTCTCAAGGAACATTTTATTACTAAATCAACTTCCTTTTGATCACAGGCATTTGAAAACTATGTAAATTCCCTTCAAGAATCATTTCTATCGCGTGAAGGACATTTTATCTTTTGACGCTACGATTTTTGAGAACGATTTCTCGGTATGGAATCAATATTTGAAAATTAATGTTTTTTACCCCAAAATGGATTTTCTTGATATTCTTTTAGGAACTATGATATCTTTTTGGGGAATGTGAAATTGGACTGGTCGTGTGTACTAGTGAACATGTTAAGCACTCAGCAAGGGATTTTATCATTGTGCTAGCTCATGTTAAAGGTAGACGACTCCAAAAAACCTAGCTAGTTCTGGGGATTGTCTTAATCCAAACGAGGTAATAGGACATTGAGATTAGCTATCCTTGCTAGCCGTTTAGTGTATGAAAATTGCCTTATACCTATGTGCATATTGTTTATAGGTTGTTCGCGGTTGCTGGGCAGGGAGACCTAGCGTGTTCAACCCCTTATCGCCTTAATAGTGATTGACTTCAAAATTGGAACCGTTAAGCTTAAGGTGACAAGTAAAATATTTGATTCTTGAGGTGATGGGCTTGTGTCACTCACTGTTCTAGCATGATCCGGCTAAGTGCTAAAGTCGTAGCCCTGGCATAATAAGACCATGAGGGCCGAAGACGAAACCTTGTGTCCTTGCATGCAGGCCAGCTTTCTATGAGAGAAATGGCTGCATTTTTGAAATATAGGGGCAATAATACTGATAAAATGTGATTTTCCAAAAATGTGCCTAAGATTTCTAAACAAATCTTGATTTTTAGACTTTCTTTACCAAACATTGTACCAATTTTTGAGGAAATTTGGGGAAACTCAGTTGTAGAGTTGTTTTTAGTGGTATAATGAAATGAAATCCTTTTTCTCACTCTCCACAGTATAAAACTATAATTTCCTGCACTTGTAATTTTATGAAATCAGTACCACACGTAAGGCTCACTGAGTGATTTTTTACTCACACCTGTATTTTACTTTATTTTCTTAGGAGCCTGAGTTGGGACTCGGCATATTTGAAGACGGTCCAGCACCTTGAGTTCATGAACACTATAACTTTGTACATATAGTGTTTCTAGCTGTACCAGGCAGGTTTTGTACCATACACTATAAACTTCCTTGGGTTAAATATTATTACATAAACTTTTGTATAACTTTACAGTTTTAGCTATTGTCTTGTACTCTATTTCTCTTGGCTTTTATCATTATAAAGACCACTTGTCTAGACAACCAGATGGTGTGACACCTGAAGATATTCTGTGCTTCTAATCTGTTTACTAGTAGGGGTGTTACATTCTTTATATTCAAACAATTGCGATGTTATTCATATTTTGAGGGTATGTTTTGTTATTAAAATTTTGATACTTTGAAATTTATGTATTAAAGATTCTATCTTTAATCACATTAAGATTACCTCCCAAGTATTTATACAATTTTGGATTTCATGCCTATCTGTTATGTTAAGTTAATTGTCTATAGCTAACAACCCTTTAATTCACATGTTTGTATTGTTAAGAAAATTGATCTCTCGATTAAATTATCTAAGTAGCACCTATTAACTTGATTTTGTTTTGTGGCTAGCTGGCTTAACTAGATTATAGGAAATTGTGTAATGTTCAAGTTGCATATTTTCAAGGCTGACTAGAAATGTGATTTGATATTGATAATGCCTTGTGTGTTTATCAGTTTTGTTGTTAATATATGACAATTGATTAATTGAAGTATTAATATCTTTTGGAAAAGATTAATCAATTCGGCTTAGGTTGAGAATGGAGTTAGGGATTTTAATTTATAGGTTAATTAAGGGCTGATCAATTTTTGCAAGGATAAGAGATTTAATTCGCTAAGAAATGTCCCTAAAATCAATTGTTCAAAGTGATCACATCTATGGTAAGTGTCTTGCTTAATTTCATGACATAAGCCTAAGAACTTAGTAATTTCTTAATTAGTCTTGAATTTTCCTTTTTCTTATTTGTTTCCTATTTGTTTCTGGTTTCCTAATTGTTTAGGGATAGTTTTTAAGTAGTTTCTCAACTTGATTTCCTCTTATTTATTGCTACGTATTTATAAATACCACATCATTAGACTAACCAACTTAAGTAATTACAAGAAGATTTCATAAGAATACAATTAATTGTTTTCTTATAGTATATTTCTCTTGTTCCTTACGGGTTCGATACCTTACTTGCTATTATACTATACTATATCTTTCGGAGTAGGGTTTAAAATTTGTTGATTACATAACGATTGTATTTTGAATAACCCATATTTTTATGTCAAAATCTCTCACAAACAAGAACATAATCTTGATTTGTACAAAATCCAATGTCCCTTTCTTATATCAAAGGATTCTTTTAGCAGTTGTAAGGTGTGTTTCAATTGCATAATTCATAAATCCAGATAATAGATTTACAGAGTATAAGATATCAAGCCTTGTAGCTGTTAGATAGATCAGGCAATCTGTAATAACCCGCCTTATATGAAGGACTTGCGTAGGGTGGACTTATTTAAAAATAAGAATAAATATAAAAAGAACTAATGATATGTTTTATTTTATTTTATTTCATTATTGCTATTATTCTAAAACCATTATTATTTTATAACAAAATATCTTGGCAATATTAAATTATAATATTATTAAAAATTCAATAATTAGATTGAATTATTATATTATTCTTACCATTATTATATATATATATATATATTATATTATACCTAATGCTATAAATATCTCAAATTATATTATATTATATGCAAGGATATTTTAGGGGGCCCACAAAAATTAAATAAAGGTGGCCTACAAGTATGACAATGTTAACCAAATTTGACTATTATTAGATTTCTTCTAATTAAGCTTAATTAAGCTAAGTGAGATTAGGGAAAGTTAATTAAGATTAAGCATATATTAGTCCAAAAAGATTTAAGAATTTCTTCAAATTTCTAGAGGACCCTACAACCTTCTAGAGCAATCCACAATTCTCTTGAAAAACCTAGAGAAGTCTCAAGACTTCTAAAAATTGCCAACTCACCCTAGATCTTTTATAAAGTCCAAAATAAGACCAAGGGGAGCAAGCTCTATAAATAGGAGCAAGGGGGAGGATTTTGGCCAAGAGGGAGAGCAGCAAGAAGAAAAGAAAAACAGAGAAGTGAGGAAGAGAAAACAAAAGAAAGACTAGAAGAGAGAAAGAGAGAATTTTGGCAGCAAGAGGAAGAAGAGAAGAACCGGCAGCAAGGAGAGGAGGAAAGGAAAAGAAAGAAAATGAGGGAGAGTTACAGCTTGCCTTCATCTTAGAAAGGTAAGAGATCACTTCTCCAAAGCTCAAAAAAAAAATAATAATAATACTAGAAGTTGGAAGCTAGCTGCATGTGAATATTGTTGAAGTTAAGTAGTGAAAATATGTTGATTTTGTGATGGTTGGTTAACCGGTTAGATAAGTGATGAAGTAGACATGGTTTTCAGTTCATTTTAGAGTGATGGTTTGCTGGAATTTGAACATGAATAATCCTAAGCCTGTCCTAGACTAGTTAGAAAGGATTTGAATCAGGTGATGTGGGTTTGGATGACTAAGAGATCAGAAATAGCAAGAATAATGTAATCTGCCAAAATTTACTGGTTTGAATAGCTTGGAATAAATAATTCATATGGATAAAAGAGAAGTGCTGGATATGAAAACCTATTAGAATAATGATATTGGGATGTTAAATGAAGTATTGAAGAGTTTAAATGAGGTAGGGTATGTTGAAGAAACTAGGGGAAATAAGTTAAAACAAGTTGGGTTCCTAAACTGTAATTCTGAATCACCAACTCGGAGCAGCAAGTTTAGCTGGAAAAATGGACAAAATGGAGAGAGGTTTGAATACACCATAACCTTAAATTGATAGATAAATGTCTTAGGAGTATTTAGAAAGTGGTTTCACCTCATTTGGACCTGAATTGGAGGAGATATGTATAAAGTATTGGAAAGTGGCGAAACTGAATTCCAAACTCGGAACAGTGGAATCAACTAAAAAACTGTACAAAATGGAATAGAGTTTGCATGACTCATGACCTGGGATTGATAAAGGGATATCTCAGGAATATTATGGAAGTAGCCTCACCTTATTTGGACCTATATTGAATAAGTTATGCGAAGAATGGTGGAGAGTGGTAAAGCTGTAAAATCAGGAAAACCATTAAAAGCATTAATTCATTTATTTCTTTAGAGAGATTATAGAAACCTTATTCGAACCATTAAGAATTTGAAACCATTGAGTACTAACAAAGGGATATACCAACGGTGTAGGTGAATCAAATTGAGAGAACACCTTTTAGGTCTATACAAGTGCAACTTCGACCTATTATACAAGGTGAGTTCCTTTATTTTAAAACTACCATTTGCTATGTGTTTTTCTGACAAAGTTTAATGTTTCTCTGATATAAACTATGTCTTCTTGATATGATTGAAGCCTATGAATCTAGTCTAATTGATATATACGAAATGTTTTCAATGAGCTTTCTTTATGCTTAAAATAAGCTTTCTTTATGCTTAATGGCTTCCGAGATGAAATTTATACAATTTTTTCTAGCTCTTGAAAATACCCACTCAGATGATGTAAAAGTTTTATAAAATTATGTTTGGCCCCAAGAATGACTTATTTTGAATTCCCTTCGGAGAGAGCAGACTCCTTTCAAAGGAGTATATTGATTATGTAAATCAGTGGTGACGTTGAGTACTCAGTAAGGGTTTTGACCTTTGTACTAGCCTTCATTAGAGCTATATGAACCTAAATAACCTGGTCCAGTTATTGGGCTTATCTTACTCCGAACGGGGCGATAGGACAATGGAATTAGCCGTCCCTGGCTAGCTATTGTGAGTCCAGCAATTGCCTATTGATTGTGATGGTGGGTTGTTCACATGAGACTGAGCGAGGACACTCGATGTGTTCAATCCCTTGCCACCTCGATGGTGATTGACGTCAGGATTGGGACCCCTGGCTTATGGTGGCAAGTAAAAGATCCCTAAGTGTACGGTGAGGTACATTTGTATGCTACTCACCCTTCCGGCATATCACGGGTGACGTGCTGTAAGGCGCAGTCCCTGGCACAAAAGACCGTATAGCTGAAGGCGAAGTTCGTTGAACTTTGCACGCAGGTCGCACTTCCAAATGGAAAAGAATCCGCATTTAATGAATTAGGGGCCATGTGTTTGGAAGCCACTGTTTTTCAGATGTACATGTCAGATTGAACCAAAATTTATCAAATAGTATTGTTTTCCTGGCACAAAATTTATTTTAATAAAGAAATTGAAAAATGTCTTTCTATTCTGAGTAAAACACTAGCACACACAGGACTCACTGAGTATACCATTCACACGTGTGTTTGTCTTTTCTATTTTAGGGATTGGAGCTGAAGACTAGCGACGGTACTACCCGGATTTTGCCATCTAGCACTAGTTAGCGAATCTTTTAGCATGATCATTGTACATGGATGATGACACTATTTTGGCTTGTATATTTTGGGAACCCTAATGATGTATCTGAAGGATTGACATAATCACAGAGCATGCATCTTCAGTGGATAAAAATGGAAGAACATGAATATAACAGAGTATAGCAGCCTCATGGTGGGTAAAAACATACCTCTTGGAGCCTTTAAAACTTGAAGAACATGGCTGAATGATTTGAAGCTCAAGAACAACTTCTTCCTTCAACGTCCAGTGCACTGCATCCATGAACACCAGTGAAGCTTCCGTCCTTCCTTCTTCGGTTCTTTCTTCTCCTCTGGTGGAATGCTAGCTTTCCAGTTCACAGAATATTCCCGGCCTCATTTTCAGTTGGTGAGCACAGAATGGGAAGAGAAAATGATGATCAATTTTTCCAGTTCTCTGGCTATTCTTTCCAACTCACTGTCATCATTCCACAGCCTGGCTTCTTCTGTTTATAGAAAACAAAAGCCAATGGAGAAGACCAAAAGCCAGGAAAAGCAAAAGCCACGAGAGAGAGAGAGAGAGAGAGAAAGCCAAGAGACATTTATTTTTTTATTTTATTTTTCCACACAAAAAGCCAAGAGTCATGAAACTAAAAATAATTATTTTGATAAAAATAATATTCTCGGGATTTTATACTCGAATATTATATACAAAATAAATTTTGGCTTCACTCTAAACTCTTCCAAACTGTGTCCGGAAAAATCCTATGGTCCAGGCTATTGGGCCAAAGTAATATTTATTATTTTCCTTGGACCTAAAAAGTCCAAAATAATAAACATTAATTATTTTTCTTGGAATTAAATAAATAACCCAATAAATAATTAATGAACCCAAATGAATCAAAAAAATAATTAAACTTTGATTATTTATTTCTTGGGATTTAATTAAATAAATAACCCAATAAATAATTAAGTAATAATTATTTTCCTCTAGTTTAAGTCCCAGTTAATTTTCTAATTATTCAAACTGGACCCAGGTCCTGAATAATTAATTAACCAATTAAACCAGATAAAAAATTTCTCTCCATTTATTTTATTCCAATCCAATAATAAATTAGACTTCCCGAATAAAATAAAACTCTCTCAACTGAGATCATTTTCTCAATCCAAAAATTAATTAGGACTTACGGGCTATTCCAAGGACCAAAAAGACACATCGCATTGGCTACTAAAATGACCAAAATACCCCTACTATATAAATAGATGTATTTTGCATTTTAAATATTTCCTAATATCACCATAAGGAAATATTGACCCCAAGGACAATGCTGCATTACAGAGTCTTTGACCTACAAATGAAATGACTAAAATACCCCTCTACACATCGCCGTACATTTAGAGAGGAAGAATTGTACTAACACTTCTCTAAATGACATCTACCATCCTTAGACCTCTAGTCTAATGATCCACGACTTCCTGGAGTGTTTCCGCTTTCCAATGGAGCGACCCTAAAGCAAACATCCAAGTCACGTTTCCCAGGGCCCTGGATATTTAGATCATCCGAACAACCACAAGGGGCGATATGGTGTAGAAACTATCTTGTATAAGTCTGTCTTAACTAACTAGTCACACATACCTAAAATACAAGTATATTGGCCCTCCGATAGAACCTCAACTATAGTATATCAAAGCATATACTTCCAGCTTCGCTAGACCACCAACCTATTTCTGACTTGAATTTGAGAAAATAAATCCAACATATTTTGGAATAGTTATCAATGAAGAGAAATACCTATTCCCATTTAGAGATAGAGTTTTGTGAGGTCTAGCCAAATCAGCATGTACTAATTGTAGCTTTTCAATAACTCTCCAAGTTGCTTGCTTGAGGGGAAGTCTTGATTGTTTTCCTTGTTGATAGGCTTTACAATCTAGAATTTCATATTCAAGGTAAGGGAGACCTTGAACCATATAGTTGTATGATTGAAATGGCCAAGTTTCTTGTGTCAGACTTCTGTATTGACTTTTACTACAAAGAATACTACTTGGTCCTCCTCCAATAGATCAAGTGCAAAGTTTTCCCTTTCATTTTTACTTTTAATGATTTGTTTCAAAGATAACTTTGAAACCTTTCTAATTCAACTAGCCAACACTCAACACGTTTTAACAAATACCAAGTACAAATAATACATCTTTGATAAGCTTGATAAGGCTAAAATGTACCCATAATTTCTGAGTCATTTGAGATGGATTTGAGTTATTTTTGTGCATAATAGGTCTATAATTTCTTTATTTTGAGATGTTTTGATGCCGTAGATTTTTTTTTTTTTTGTTTGTAAGAAGGTTTTTCCTAGATTTTTGGATGAGAATTGAAGAAAAAAGAATTGAAACAGATCTATTCCAGTAGTGAACTAGTGCTGGCTCCAAGAAGCTGAACTGGTCGTGGCTTAACACTGGAAAAGAGGGGAAAAGCAGAACAAAAATCAGATATGAAATATAGTTGAGCTAATGCAAGCTCTGCACTGATTAAAAGTAGCAAAGAATCCCTTTTGTACCAGAATTTGGATATTGACTTTTGGACGTAAGAAGACTTCTTGGGATGATTTTTTACAGCCACAAACATCTATTTAAGCATGGAAAAGCATAAGAATCATAGGAATTCAAGAAGCTATATTGGAGATTTATTATGCAATACCCCTACTAAGAGTAACAGCGGAAGCATATCAACACTCAGTGTTGCCCCATCCAGTTACCTAGATAAGGGGTCTTTATAACGAAAAATCCAACAAAGTATTATCCAAAAGGGAAATGTTCGGACCTATTCTGCTGTCACTATGGTATCGTCCTCTATCCTAGGTTCTTCCAACTCCGGATCCTACAAAAAGGTAAGATAAAAGACACGTGTGAATGAAAAATCACCCAGTGAGTCCCGTGTGTGCTAATATTTTATCAAAGAAGCAAAGCACATAAACTTTTGTGAAATAGCATATCATTTGTTCATTAGAAATGATTCCAAAGCTCTTTGAGGAAAAGTGTATTTAGAACTCAATAATTTTTGGAAAAACGATGTTTCAATTTCAAATCATTGCCCCAGTTTTCAAAACACAGGCACTTCTCCAACAGAAGGTTGGCCTGTATGCAAGTCTCGCAGTCCTTGCCTTCGACTACACGATTTCTTGTGCCAGGGACTACGTCTTACAGCACGTCACCCATGTCATGTTGGAACGGTGAGTGTAAAAATGTACCTCACCTTACACTTAGGGATCTTTTACTTGCCACCATAAGCCAGGGGTCCCAATCCTGA
The DNA here is from genome assembly GCA_026120185.1 of Voacanga thouarsii. Lineage (NCBI taxonomy): Eukaryota > Viridiplantae > Streptophyta > Magnoliopsida > Gentianales > Apocynaceae > Voacanga > Voacanga thouarsii. Next base: position 1,646,740 of record JANUWF010001152.1, read on the forward strand.
CGTCAATTACCATCGAGGTGGCAAGGGATTGAACACACCGAGTGTCCCCGCTCGGTATCATGTGAACAATCCACCATCATAATCAATAGGCAATTTTCAGGCTCAAAACGGCTAGCCAGGACGACTCATCTCAATGTCCTGTCGCCCTGTTTGGAGTAAGACAATCTCCAGAACTGATCAGGTTACTTGGAGTCGTCTATCTCTAACATGAGCTAGTATAAAGATTAGAGTCCTTGTTGAGTACTCAACGTCAACAATACTAACCCCGTTTGACTGATCAGGCTAGAGGGTTATCTGTTCCCACAGAATTTTCAAATCAAAATATTTTTGGGGCAAAACAACATTTTCCAAAAATCTTGTTGAAACCAAATAAAGGGTTCTATTCACACATCAAAACGTGTTTCCAAGAGTAACCGGGTCATTTTCCCTATACTCGATCACAAAAGTCATTTCCAAGGGTATTCAGGTCATTTTACCGATACCTGATTCCAAAAGATTTTTCAAGGGTATTCGGGTCATTTTACTCTTACCCGATTTGAAAAATATTCACAAGAGTTCCAATAAGGATATTTCGGTCATTTACCGAATACCCGAGTTGCAAAGGTTTTCATAAAATATTCCAATAAGGACATTTGGAACATTTTCCAAATACCCGATTCCAAAAAGGAACTCATTTAAAGAAATCCAGAATTCTAATCCCAAAAGAGGATTAAATTCAATGTTTCCAAACATATTTCCATAAAATGTTCCAAACGATATATAATATGGCATTTCATGGAAAAATAAAGCACACTAACTTTAGAAAGAGTTTTAAGAGATCCAAGGGACTCACCTCGTATCCTAAGCAACTCTTTCCGTTCATGGTCGTTTAACCTCCGTTCCTATCGTTTTCGACATTTCGTTGGCCATTTGTCACTAAACCTACACAAACATCATTTTTGGGTGAATTCGTGTTTGGCCAAAAAATAGCCGACGGGTAGCCGACGTCCGGCTGACGTGCCTGACGGTTAGCCGACGTTCAATTATCGTTTAGCCGATGGGGCCGACAATTAGCCGACGAGGTCAATGGTTAGCCGTTGGTCAAGGAAAACATTTAACTTTCGTTCGCGTCGTTTTTCCATCGTTTGATCAATTCTTTTATTTTCATTTTTCCACATCCTTCCTCCCTTTATAAGCAAGGGATTCACTTCATGTTTCCCTAATTATTTTATCCAAAATCACATAATTTATCACCCTTAAGTCCATCCATTTTCGGACTACTTTCTGGAATTTCATTGGTTTGACACACCATTTTGTTTTGCACATAACTTTCAATCCATAAATCCAAATGATGTCAAACCAATTGTAAAATGTCCTTAAGACATTCCTTTACAAGTTCCAATTCATGGAATTCCAATTCCGTTGTTCATCTTGTTCAGTTTTGAACACAAAGGTCCAGTAGTAAAATCCCGTCACTGATTTGGCACCTTTTACTATTTTCAGTATAACTTTTGATCCGTAAATCCGTTTAACCTCAAACTTGCTTCAAAATGCCTCTATGATCCTTAGATACAAGGATATATGCCTTCTTTGTTCAAATCTGAAAACGTTATAGATTTACTGGACATAAAACCTTCCATAACTTTCTGGAATTAAACCCATCGTCCAGCAAAACACATTATATCTTCATTCCTTGTTTATTATATGAATTTATTCAATCCAATCTCCCTTTTATCACCATTAAAGCTATTGATTTCCAGTCATACATAAAATAGAAGATTTCACCATAGTACAACAAGAAAACCGGCAGCCTTAATCATAACATATTTTCACACAACTTCACATAGCTAGTTTCCATAATTCATACATAACCTTTCATAATATGTATACCAAAATGATCTCCATGCTTTATATAATAACTTTACTTTAAGCAAGGTAGATCCTTACCTTTTCTTTGCTGCGTTTGGAAGCTAAACAGCCCAAGCATCTTCCTGTTTTTCCTTCTCTCTCTCTCTCTCCTCTCTATCTCCCGAATTTCCTCTCTCTCTCTCTCTTCTCTATTTTCTTTTTCCTTTCTCTTCTCTTTTCTTCCTTATTTGCTGCAAAATTCTGGCTGTCTAAAGCCATTTCAGCCGGCCTCATGGTCTATATATAGAGAAGTATGGTCTTCAAATTAAGGGTTCATTAAATGGTCTCAAACATTTGGAAGCCCTTGATCGGTCCACCTAGCTACTTAGGTATCATTTAGAATATTCAAGAATTCTATGGTGATTTGGCAACTCTAGGAGCCTTTAGATCTTTATAGAATCTAAGAGAAAATTATAGAATATCCTAAAAAGTCTTAGAATTATTTAGAACCTAGAAGAACATTGGTGAATCTTGTAGAAATTCCTAGAATTTTCAAGAACTAATAGATATTTTCTAATCTTGCATGACCATGCATAATCAACCATGGTTAACTTGATCAAATCAAGAGTAGCTTAATTAAGCTTGGTCAAATGAAGGCAAAAAGGTGGTCCAACTTGGTCAAGCTTTTCATGTTTGCGGGCCATTCTTATTTATTTCTTGTGGGCCCTCTAAATTATCTCAACTTATCACAACCAATCAAATAGAAACACTTGACCTCATTAACCAATCACTAAACGACACTTATTTTCATCCACCAATCATAAGAAGCCACACGTCCCATTTCCAACCGCAATTTTCTATTTTCTTCAGAAATGACCAAAATCGGGTCCGTAGTGGAAAAATATTTTATTTCACTATTCAACTCCAAAATTTCTACTAAATCCATTGGTAACACTTAAATTCTTCAATTCCCTCTCCACTTGGTCAAAGTCACGAGCGCGGTCAAAATAATGAAAATGCTCCTGAAACCTCGGGTGACACAATTTGCACCAAAACGTGCGTCTCATTGCACTGATCAATTTCTCTTTCTAGAGTACCCTAAAATTCTTATTTTGTTAATCTTAATAACCTTCCAAAAATTTAGAGTACGGGTAGAACAAATTCAATAATTACATCCAGGTCCCGACAAAATTTTATTTTACCAAAGTATTCGTCGCAATACATCGATCAACTTTTGTTCTGGACATTGATATAAATTCTCATCCCATTACAGATAGTAGCCAACCAAAATTAAAAAGGTGGGGTGTTACATATTATCCAATGAATTCATCAATTAAGAAGCATCGTTTTAGGAGGAGTCTTCATTGCGAGTAGAAGGGCTTGTCTATGAATTCCTATCTTCTTCCTTTTTTTTTCTCTTTTCTTGAACAATGATAAGTATAATGTTTTAATTGTATTTAGAGAATGTTTTTGGAGTCATAATTTTGTATTGATTTTAGTTATTTGATTATTGATTATATTTTTGGTATTTCATTACTTACTTTTATTTGACAAATTAATTAGTTGTCTCTTCCTTCTGATTAACTTGAAAAAGAGGTTAGGATTGGTTTCAACTGAGTTAATTTCATATCTATTATTTCTTAAGTGGCTTGAAAAAGAATGCTAAGAGTAATAACTTAAGTAGTCAAAAGTTAGTTGACTTTGCCTAGAATATAAGATTATTAACTAATTTCATATTTTTATATTGCCAAAAAGATAGAGATATTTGATAAGGATTGGTTTTACTGCATCTTTTAGTTGATTGGGGAGATAGAAAATATCCACTAATTTGGCTAAAAGGTAGTGAATCCATAACTTGAAAAAGAAGCAAAGTCTATTTTATTCCTTTATAATGCCAGGATGATAATTAATTGTGATAATTACTAGTTAATCATTGACATATCTTCAAGGATTTCTATCTACTTATATGTGTTTCCTACTAGTCATTGTAGATATTTTTATTTTTGTTTTATTTCTTTTTAATCACTTTAGTTAGTTGGTTAAACATATAATGAAAAGTGATTAATGGTAGTTGTTTCTTGAGAATCGATACTCATTAATATCCTATATTATACTTTGCGATGAGTATACTTACTCATATGTGTGATTTAGGGTTAACATTTTAAATAACACTTGATTAGGAATGCACTTAAATATGAATAATTTTTTTATACCTAAATCTGACATATCAAAGCTTTATACCTAAAGTACTCTCCATTGCCAATCTTCACTTTGGAAGTTGCTGAAATGTCCAATTCCTTGAAGAGATCACAATCAAAGGTCATGTGGTTGGTAAAACTAATATCAATTAGCCTCTTCTCACTTAAATGACAGGTTGCAAAGCAAGAAGCTACAAAGAGTTGCTCCTCTTCTTCCTGATCAACAATTTGAGCAACATTTTTTTGCTACAAATTCAGTTATGTTACAGTCTTCTATTGAGTGTTGCTCTTGCAAATTCTTTAATGATGTCCCATTTTCTGGCACTTTTCACATTGCAAGTCTAGTTTTCTCCAACATTTGGAATGTGGAATACCCTTTCTTGTTGGGATTTCATCAAACTTATCAAATAAGAATGCAGCGAAAATAACTATAAAATCTATGCCCAAGGATCATGTATTTGGAATTAAAACAGGAATAGAGGAAGGAAATGGAGATTACCTTCTGTAGCAGAAAAATAAAAATTTTTTGCGCCAACCCAGGAACCAATTCCCTTGCTTTGACCGTCCAATCGGCCCACTACAATCCAAGAGTAGGATTGTCTCTAGTAGTAATCCACATAAGGTTCAATTGCTCACAAAGCCCATTCAAAACTATGTTAGTAGAAGAGGAACAGCTAGATTTAATTAGAGAAGAATAAGGTGAAGAAGGAATGTCTGAAATCCCTCGTCTGTAAAAGGAACGATTCCCTTTTCTATAGTTTTAGAATTTGTGTTAATTGCAATTAAGTCCTCCAAAATTTAATGTCTACAATTGGGCCCTTAAAGTTTATATAATTACAACCAAGTCCCATGAATTATAATAAACTTATAATTGACCTATAATTATATTTTGTTTCTCTCAATTAACCCCACAATACTATCAAATAATATATATTGAGCATTCAAATCTTTATTATGTGTGACCCACTAGGTTTCCTGCTCTTATTGGTAGCATAATATAAATTAATTCTAATAGCTTTAGAATTAATAATCCGAAATCAATTATAGGATTAATTTATTAATTTTCTAATTAATATATTCATATTTACCAAATCAAGAGTGACATTAGCAATGACTCTTGATAATCCAAAAGTCCAGAAAGTCAAGTGGCTTGATGTGAACCTTTCAATAGAAAATAACCAGTGCAATAAACTCCTTTCACCATACTATATCTCATTCAGTCTAGAGTATGAAATTAGTACCAACTCCATCCAGAATATTATTAATTATGTCCCATTACTTGATATGTATTAAATTTGAAACTATTTCCAACACATAGTCGCCTTAGTCAAGGACTTCATGAGTAATAATTTCTACAAGTGGCCCTGAGATATCTTCTTCTACTATTAGGAGTGGTGAATACTTTATTGACCCTTTCAGTCACTTTTGTTTACTTTACATTGTATCTAATATCCATCCCATAGGCAGTCCTTGTAAGGCTCCAAAGATTAGAATCAAAGTATAACGTTCGATAAACAAAATACCTTAGAGATCTTAAGTCTAAGGATACTTGCACACTTGCTATAATGAGATTCTATCACTGACACTTAATAGCTTATCTAAGTGATTATCTCATAGTTAGATCATCTGAGGAACTTGTTCATATAAAAAGCATCTATATATTAATCCTAAGTATCACAATACTCACGGATATGAGAACCATCGCATGATCCAATTAGGGATATAACATGTGCTAGTCTTGGCGTATTAATAATATCCCATCTCATTAATACTAAGACTATGGATTATTCAAGCATAAACACTACATAATGTAGTAGGAATCTCACATCATGATCTCTATCATGATTTCTTTAACACTGTGTTGTACTAGGAACTTTATCAAATAGTTTATACGCATATTAAGATATAACAATCAAACTAAAAGATAAAAATGCCTCTTTTATTAATTATTATGCAATATACATGGTACAAGTTATTACCTCTAGGGCACAACACTAACAATCTCCCACTTGCACTAGAACCAATCATTCATATATCAAATACCAAATGATTCAACATGTTTATCATGTTTAAAATTCTCTCTATCTTTACATCCCACCTATATGTGATCTCTCTAATCAGATGATAGTGTTTAAGTACATACTTAGATCATTGATGAAACTGTGGTTCATTTACTTGTGTAATGGCTTCATTAGTTTCATAATATAAAAGTATCGGATCTATAATGCTAGGAACCACTCGAAGTTCCGTGACAAACTTTTTGATCCACACTACTTCTTTAGCTACTTCGGATGCCACTATGTACTCTACTTTAGTTGTTGAATCGGTAGTAGTCTCTTGTTTGGAAATTTTCAACTTTCTGCCCCACCACCTAACGTGAACACGTAGCCAGATTGTGATTTGTAGTCGTTCTTATCGGACTGAAAGCTGGCATCACTATACCCTCTTACTTCCAAATCACCATCTCCATATACCAAGAATACATTATTAGTCCTTCGTAAGTACTTGAGGATATTCTTTACAGTCACTCAATGACTCTCTCCAAGGTTAGATTGGTATCTTCTCGTCAAGCTAAGAGCATATGATACATCGGGTCTAGTACATATCATGGTATACATGATAGAACCAATTGCTGAAGCATACGAAATTCTACTCATATGATCCCTTTCAACTTGTGTCTTTGAAGACATCGACTTTGAAAGGCTTATTCTATGTGCCATAGGTAAGAATCCTTTTTTGGATTGATCCATGTTTAACCTCTTCACCACTTTATTTATGTATGTAGATTGCAAAAGACCTGGTAACCTCATTAATCTATCTCTATAGATCCTTATTCCTAAAATATAGGTTTCTTTTCCAAGATCCTTCATGGAGAACATCTTGGATAACCAAATCTTTACAGATTGAAGAACGGAAACATCAATATGTTGTCTACATAAAGTAATAAGAAAACAACTATACTCCCACTAATCTTCTTATACACACAAGGTTCATCTATGTTTTAAATGAAACCAAATTCTTTAATTGTCTCATCAAAATGGATGTTCCAACTCCTAAATGCTTCCTTAAGTCCATAGATGGACCTGTGCAACTTGCATACTTTTGTGCTATCTTTGGATGTGAAATCTTCAGGTTGTATTATATACACTTCTTCAATCAGGTTTCTATTAAGGAAAGATATTTTCACATGTATTTGCCAAACCTCATAGTCATAATGTGTGGCAAGTACTAGGATATTCTTATAGATTTTAGCATAGCGACTGGTGAAAAAGTTTTGTCATAGTCAATACCTTATTGTTGTCGATAACCTTTTGCAACCAGACATGCCTTACAGGAACTATATTACCATCCATGTCAGTTTTTTTCTTGAAAATTCATTTGCACCCTATAGGCTTGATTCTTTTAGGTGGATCAACCAAAGTTCATACTTAGTTGTCATACACAGAATCCATTCATGACTTCATGGCTTCAAGCCATTTGTCTAATTCTGAACTATTCAGAACATCCTTGTAAGTAGTAGGCTCAGCTTCTTCTATGAGCAATTTGTCATTGTGGTCACTTATGAGAAATCCATATCTCTCAGGCGTCACTCGTATCCTACTTGACCTACGAGGCTCTTGTATGTTAGAAGGTTCATCAATAGGTGTGAGTTCAGATGGTTGATCAATATTTGTATGTTCTTCTTGCACTTCACTAAGTTCAAGCTTGCTCCCACTATCTCTTTTAAACATATGCTCCTTCTCTAAGAAGACAGCATGTTTTGAAACAAAAACTTTATTTTTAGAAGGAAGATAGAAGTAATATCCGAAAGATTCTTTCAGATATTCAACAAACAAACATTTGACAGACTTACTTTGAAGTTTGTCTGACATTGCGCTTTTAACAAAAGCAGGGCAACCCCAAATTCTTAAATGAGATAACTTCGGTCTCTTACCAAAGAACAGCTCATAAGAAGTGGTATCAACCATTTTTTATGGAACTCTGTATAGTATATGAATAGCAGTCTCCAGTGCATATCCCCAAAATAATTTTGATAACTCTGCAAAAGCCATCATGATTTGTACCATGTCTAGAAGGGTTCGATTCCTTCTCTCAAATACACCATTATGTTGAGGTGTATGTGGTGGAGTCCATTGAGATAATATCTCATTATCTCTAAGATAACTTAGAAACTCTTGGCTTGAGTATTCACCTCTTCGATCGGATCTAAGAGTTTTAATACTTTTGCCAAGTTATTTATCTACTTCATTCTTGAAGTCTTTGAACTTAACAAATGCTTCAGACTTGAATTTCATTAAATATAAATACTCATATCGTAAATAGTCATCGATAAAGGTTATAAAGTAGTAATAACTTCATTTTACTTGTATAGACATTGGGCCACATAAATTTGTATGTATTAGTTCTAATAACTATTTAGCCCTTTCTCCTTTTTCAAAAAATAGAGTTTTAGCCATTTTACCAAGTAAACAAAATTTGCATGTGTCATATGATTCATAATCAAATAACCCTAAGTCACCCAGCTTGTATAACTTATATACGCGTTTTTCATTTACATGGCCTAAACGTCAATGCCATAAGTAAGATAAGATTGAGTTATCTTTTCTTTGTTTCTTTTCATTTATATTAACAATTAGATTATCCATGTTTAGAACAAATAAATCATTAACCAAAGTTGCAGAACCATAATGGATATTATTTAATAAAAAAGAATAACGTTTATTCTTAAAATTTAAATAAAATCTAAATAAGTCTAAATAAGTAATTGAGATAATATTTTTCAATAAAATTGGTACAAAATAGCAGTTTTGAAGTTCTAAAATTAATCCACAAGGTTGATTAAGATGATAAGTCCCCACAACTAGTGCAACAATCTTTGCTCCATTTACAGCTCACAGGTCCATATTGCCCTTTTCCAGCCTTATACTGCCCTTTAGTCCCTACAAATTATTGCATAAATAAGATCCACAATCGGTATCCAATACCCATATCTCATTATTAAATGCAGTATTAATCTCAATCATAAACATACCAGGAGTAGAAGTAGAAGTGCTTGCTAACTTTTCCTTCTCATTCTTTTCCTTCACGGTCTCCAAATAGACTTTGCAGTTGCACCTCCAATGGACCATCTTGCCACAATGATAACATGGACCTTTAGTAGCCGCTTCCTTCTTCTTCATGCCTCCTTTAGGCTTAGAAGGATTTTTCTTCTTCTTCTTGAAAACTCTCTTCTTAGAAGACGAAGAACCTACTAGCAAGATCGCCTTATCATCCTTCTTCATGGATGATTCAACAATCTTAAATAGATTGATAAGCTCAGATATGGTGGTCTCAATATTGTTCATATGTTAGTTAATCACAAATTGTGAAAAATTACTTGGTAATGATTATAGAATCAAGTCAACACTTAAATCGTGATCCATTACGAAACCAAGAGACCCTAGCTTTTCAATATAGCTCAACATCTACAACCTATGAGTGGCCACTGAAGCACCCTCAACCATCTTAGAATGGAATAGTTGCTTAGAGATCTAATATCTCTCAATTCTAGCTTGTTTATTATAAAGCTCTTTAAGATGGAAGATAATGGTTTGAGCATCTATATGCTCATGCTGTTTTTGGTACTCGGGAATCATTGACGCTTGCATAATACATGATCTTGTTGTGCTTCTTGTGCACAACATGCTTATCAGTAGGAATATCTTGAGTTGGAGATGGCCGAATAGGAGCATCTAGCACGTAGAGCAACTTTTTCGACTTAAGAACAATCCTCAAGTTTTTATATCAGTCTGAATAGTTTGATTCGGTGAGTTTATTTGTTTTCAAGATGTTACATAAGTTTAGGTTTGTCGACATGATGCAAGTGACCTAGATGTTAAGATAGAATAATTAGAACATGTATATGCTCGTGATATGCAAGTAATTAGGTCTTTAATTAAATGCATTTTTATAATACTATTTCACTCAAATCAATAACCCCTACTATTAACTCAGAAAAAGTCTGTTGGAAGCTTTTCTAGTGGACTAGTATTTAAATTCCTTAAGAATAACCTTGGGTTAGCCCAATAAGTTACTCTTAAATTCAGTGGTAGGTATCCAATACCAATTACATCAAATGAAACTATTGTATCATTAGGTGATTAACATCTTTTAATCATTAAAATATTTAATACTATCCCAACCTTGCCTCTAATATTCTTTATGCTTGGGTTAGCCCAACCGGGATAAAGAAATTGGTTAAACCCAACCCATTAATCAGGAATTAAATTCCATAGCTTAAACATACTCAATGTCAAGTAGGCTTGGGTATGCCCAATAACCTGGTCTAGAAAAAAAGCTCCCATTCTTACTATATTAATGGAAGGCATTAAATTTAATATTATTTGAGGGATTTATTCATGTTAGTTGTCTCATTGTTTGGCATACATACAATTTATTAATAAGTAGCAAAAATTGATAAAATATGGTAATAAACAATTACGTGGTATGGTTATGGACTCTTTAAATTAATTTTCTCGATCTATAATGGAAAGTAATATGGTCAACCCTATGTGTTCATATATGATTTAAGTAGAATGTCTTACCATCTTGCTTCGTTTTGATTGTCGTCTTCAAAATCTTGTAAATAAAATTCTACCTCAATCTAACCTATATAAACTAATTATATAATTTCCTTAAGGAAGAAATCTCAAGTTACATTCGAGGGGAGTTAGATGAGAAGAAAATTACACAAGAATTTGAGATAAGGCAGGACGCGCATGTCCTATTTAATTAAAACAATGCGATAAGGATGTATGAACAGATAAGTTTGATCTTGGTCTATAACCATCCACTATGCCAATAAAACGTGCTTAAAATAAAGTAAAAAACATCCAATGCACAATCATCCAAAATAGTATTTTGGAGAAATTTGGGTCCAAAATTGAATTTTGAAAAGTTCTGGGCTGAAATCAAATTTTAGAAAACTATGTGTCCTATATGTAATTTAAAAAATATTTTTATCCAAAATCATAAGTTTCAAATACATTCTAATAATTATTAGAACCTATTCTCAAAATTAGAAAAGATAATTTTTTTTTATTTTTATAAAAGAGTGCAAGAATAGAGCGCACCTGGCGCCAGGTGGGTCGAAGGTACCCGGCGCCAGGTTTACTCTAGAGGCACGTGGCCAGCACATAAAATAGAGGAAGAACATAGTACACCGGGGCCAAGTGGATTGAATTCACCCGGCTCTAGGTAGGCTCTGGAGGTGGAAAAATATAACTGTTCATCTTTTTCCCCGGATTCTTTTGTAAATTTTTCATGAATAGCAACATGATTTTTAGACCGTTCAAAATAATTTTGATAACAAGCATTGTTAATCAATATTAACAACCAACTGTAATCTACATCACAATTTAAACAATAATCCAAATTGTTGAATCAAAAGCTTGATTGCAGGAAGAATCAAACTCCAAAAATCAGACCCACATGGAAACAACTTCTCAACTATTTTTCAATAACCCAGAGACTCTTCAAACCAGAAAACCCAGACACGCCATACAAAGTAGAAGACATACAATTACCATGATCGTATAGTTACATGCTCAAAAACGTTTTCAAAACAATTAAAGACCTATTAAAACACAAACATAAAGGCTCTGATACTACTGTTGGGATTTCAACAAGTTTATCAAATAAGAACGAAATAGAAATAACCATAAAATTCATGCCCAAGGATCACGTGTCTGCAATTAAAACAAGAATATAGGAAGGAAACGGAGATTACCTTATGTAGTAGATGTGAAACCCCAGTCAAGACCAACCGTAGAGTAAGGGGGTTGGGATGCATATGATGCTTTATTTCATGATTAAATATGTTTTCATATAATTTCTATCTGCTTTGAATTTGATTTTTATTATCTTGAAGTTTTGTTGGTGAGTGATGTGTGAGAGGGGCAAAATGGTAATTTTTGGCCGAGGTGAAAATAGGGAGATAGCTTGTGGATTGAATAGGAAATAATTTTTCTAGTAGAAATAGCAACAAGAGTTGTTGTGGTTTAGTGGTTAGAGCCTTGGAATTAATTCTTGAGGTCTAAGGTTCAAAGTCCATCATAGAAGCTTTAGCTTGAGTAAATTTTATTTTGCTTGGAAAGGATTGGTTTCGGCCTTAAGGGCCTAGATTAATGTGGTGATGATGTTCTAGGAGAGATATGATATAAGTAATCTCATTCCATTCCTTTTCCTCTCTTGAAATTCTTAGAGGGAAAATCATTCTTCCTTGATCTTTAATTTTCCTCAATTCTCAACTCATTAATTTGATCAAGATGTTCTAGCCTTTTTCTTTCCAGAAAATTCAATAGAGTGCTGAGGTCTTTTAGGATCAAAATGTCTTGGCAAAAGACTTCTTTTGGTTTGGAAAATATGGTAGATTTATGGGAAAATTCAAGAGGAAAATCCCTCTTGAAAGCTTGCTGAAATTTTCCTCTATCTTAGTTCATCTATCTTAATGGAATGAGCTGAGATTTTCCAACTTGTTGTACCTTCAAAAGGTAAAAAATTCTAGCGCACATTCCCTCCCAAATGCTGCCAGAAAAATGGTCTTTAGGATCAGTTTGAAACCTGAAAATTCTTGGCCAATCTCGGACTGCACAAGCTGGAGCAAAGCAGGAAAAAATTCCTGTACGAAAATAAGCTTTTGGAGCTCAAAACCAAGCTGTTTTGTCCCAGATTTTATGCAGCACCTTAGCTATGTTTTTCCCCCATAAGGAAGGCTAGAAACCAGCCTTGAATACCCCTAAAGTCCCCTTCAAAACTCGCTGCAAATCTGCTGGAAATGGCAGACGAAAATTCTGCCAGAAAATTCCTGTGCAGAATTTTTGTCCAGCTTGTTTCCTATTTTGTTCCAACCGAGAACCCCAACCTACTTCTTTCAAAACCTCCCTTAAACCTCCATTAACAGAGCTCCATTGTTCCCTGAAGCTTCTGCACGAATTTCCCTCCATGGCTGACCGAAAATCCCTCAACCAAATCCTTGCAATTTAGCTTGATTACTTTCCAAAATTTCAGCCATCTTGTTTAACAACTTTCCATAAAATTTTGCTCAATTGATCAGACATCTTCCCCACTATTGTGCACCTTAGTTTCGGCCATCACAAGCCTCCTTTAACCAGCTTTAATTCCCCAGAAAAGATGCACAATCCAAGCGGCCATAGAAGACTTCAAGCTGTCCAAACAAATCAAGATATTCTTAGGATATCTACTTTCCAAATTCACTTCCCAAAAATATTCTTCAAGGATTGTAACAACTAACCTTTCCTTTTCCCTTCCAAATCAGAGAATCAACTCGCTAAACCCTACTAGAATTCGGCCAGGCCTATTCCCACAGAAAAATCGGCAGCTGCACAAACTCTCTCTCCTTCTCTCGATTTTTCTTCAAGCAATAAGAACACACACACACTACACCAAGAATACATACTTCTTCTCTACACCTAATACCCCTCCAAACCACCTCAAACCCTCACGAAAATCTCCAGATTTAGTCTACTCATTGCTGTGAATCCATCAACACCAATATTAACATCAAACTCCTCCAAACATCTTGCTACCATGGATCAAAGCAGAAATTTCTGGACTAGAACATCTTCAAGGTAAACTTATTCTAACAACTTCATCCTCTTCAAACTTGATCTCTAATGAAAACCTATATGAATAATCACACTAATGACTTCTTTCTCTCTCTTTATCTCTCTCTCTCTCTCTCTCTCTCTCTCTCTCTCTCTCTCTCTCTCTTGGACCGAAATTCTCTCTCTTGGCCGAATGGTCTCTTCCTCTATGGCCATGTTTTCGCCACCTTTCTTGACCAAGATTAGCCATCTCGGAGTTGAGATCTTCTCTAAACTCCTTCAAGTCATTTATCAATCAAGTAAGTACCTTCAATCCTCTTTTAAAAATTTAGAATCATGTCTCTAGGTTGATGAATGGTGATGGGTTTGTGTATGTGATGTTGTTGATTGAAGCATGAGTATATGTATGATTGTGAAGGAGATGGGATTTATGCATGGGAGGATTATGTTGGTGGATTTAATGATGAGTTGAGATTTGATGCATGTCATAGGTAGTATTTGTGATGAAGCATACTAGAGATTATGTCACCATTGGTGAATAGGATTTATATGCATGATTAGATTTTGAAGCCATGATCATGTTTATACTAGTAGAGGTTAAATCATGTATTAATAAATTTAGATCTATGCCTATGTGCAAGACTTGGATGATTTGATGAATTGAAGGATTGAGTATATTATTGATTATGGTTGACCATGGAATCTTGATCATGATCTAGTTGTCCCTAAGCAAATTTTATTTCATGAATAAAATATTTACTAATAATTTTTGCTGAAGAATTTCGAAAACCCTAGGAAGGGTAGATTTGCAATTATAATATATGTAAATGATATTTTAGTCAAATAAATAATGATCTTTCTAGAAAATAAAATAAATAAATATTATTTAAAATAAAGAAAATTAATTAAAGTCTTTATGAAAAAGATTTATACTTAATAAAATATTTATTAGATCAAAACCCTTAAGGATTTACTTATTATTTTCCAAGAAAGACTTATTAAATTTAATCTTAATTTGTTTTAGCTATCAATTATTTTCTAACAACTAAGCTATCATTAAATCACTATTTTACCTAGTACCACCTATGACTCTTGATCAAATAAACTCTAAATTTTCCTTAACAAGATTTAAACTTTCAACTTATTAGAATTTATTTCCTAATCCATTAATTATTTTAAATAACAAATTAAATTTAGCTTATAAACCTATTCAATTATGGTTTTGCCTTAAAGCTTGGGACACTAGGATCATGGTAGTAGTGAATTGAGTTGATTTAAAATTAAGGAAGTGGATTGTGGCTTGAATCTGATTAAGATTTGTATTTGCCCATGTGGGGTTAGGTCAGCTGTTCGAGACCTTGTTGTTGTGAGCAAGAATCAGGTAAGCTCCTGCATAAAACTGATTGATGTGAAATGATTTTCTTATGGCAAGCTAAATATGGAGTGTATGGACACTCGTTTACTTGAAGGCAATTGAGGGTTGAATTCACCTTTATTTCCAACGCTGGAATTATTCAAAAGTTGATGAGCAGATTTTCCAAACTCGAAACTCTTTCTTAAACTGATTTCGCTCAAAACCTTGGAACCCTCAAATTGCTATTTTTATGCAGAGCAATGCTCTGTTCATTTTATCCTAAGTGGGAAATGTCGTTGAGTACTCAATAAGGGTGGGCTACTAGGACTAGTCTTTGAAGGGTTAGGGTGAGTTTCTCAGTAGGTGGCCACCTCTGAGGGGTGAGTCCTTCCTGGATAAGATGCCAGTCCCAGTGAGTCGTGCCGGTCCGAGCTAGCAGTTTATTTTGTTTCAGTCAAGTGATTGTGTTTTTGCCGGAATGGACACCTGACGGTTGTTTGGATATAGAGAAGGAGGAGTATCTTGCCCAGTAGGCCGATCACCTACTTTTGTCAGTCTGCATAATATGTTAGGCATTCTGACCAGTTATGGGGCCCAACGTGTGGTAACCCATATCCCTTTCTTCCGAGTGGTTGATTTCATTACTTATGCATGGCTAGAAGAGCCAAAATGCCACTCTTGCTTTTAACTAATGTTTTCTTTGCTTGCCAATGTTTCTCTTATAAAGATTTCTCACTTGCATCCACGAACTGTTTTCACAAAACACCCAAAGCACACACAGACTTACTGATATTTCTGTCTCACCACATTTTATCATGATTTCAAGTTGATCCTGTTGTGGGTGAGTAGCTACCTTGGAAGAGAATGTGTCTTTTGATTTTATGCATTGCTTTGGGGAGACGAGAGTGGATGTTTTTAATTATGGTTTTTGTTTTGGAATTTCATGGATGTACTTTTGAAGTATTTTGGGTTGTAATAAATTCGCTTTAGTTTAAGTATTATTTATTTCTGCAATTTTATTTGTGACCTAGTTATAAAGACCCCTTGTCCTTTGGACAGAGCGACATCCCCGGTCCTGGCGGGCCTAGGTCATCCGGGGTGTTACAGTAGAAAAATAAAAACTTCTTGCACCAACCCATGAACTAATTCCCTTATTTTGATCATTCAATCACTCAACTACGATCCAAGAGTAGGATTGTCTCTAGCAATAATCCACCTAAGGTTGAATTGCTCATAAAGCCTGCTCAAAACTATACTAGTAGAAGAGGAGCAACTAGGTTTAATTAGAGAAGAATGAGGTGAAGAAGGAACGTCCAAAATCCCTCGTCTGCAAAAAGAACAATTCCCTTATTTATAATTTTAGGATTTTTGTTAATTGTAATTAAGTCCTCCAAGATCCAATGTCTACAATTGGACCCTTGAAGTTTATATAATTGCAACCATGTCCCATGAATTATAACAAACTTATAATTCACCTATATTCTCTCAATTAATCCCATAATATTATCAAATAATATATATTGAGCATTCAAACCTTTATTCTGTGTGACCCATTAGGTTTTCTGGTGTTATTAGTAGTATAATATGAATTAATTCTAATAGTTTTAGAATAAAAAATCTAAAATAAAATATAGGATTAAATTATTAATTCTCTAATTAATAAATTCATATTTAGTAGATCAAGTGCGACATCTAGCAATGACTTTGATCACCCAAAAGTCCAGAAAGTCAAGTGGCTTCACGTGAACTTTTCAATAGCAAATAACCAGTGCAATAAACTTCTTTCACCATAATATATCTCATTCGATCTAGAACATAGAATTAGTGCCACTCCATCCAAAATATTATTAATTTTGGCCCGAATATTTAGTACTTGTTCAAGAAATCCATTACTCGATATGTGTATTAAATTTGAAATTATTTCCAACACATAGTCGCCTTGGCCAAGGACTTCAGAGCTATGATTTATACAAGTAGCCTTGAGATATATTCTCCTACTATTAGGAGTGGTGAATCCTTTATTGACCATCTCAATTACTTTCATTTACTTTACATTGTACCTAATATCCATCCCATAGGCAATCCTCGTAAAACTTTAAAGATTGGAATCAAAGTATAACACTCGATAGACAAAATACCTTGGAGATCTCAAGTCTACGGATACTTACACACTTGCTATAATGAGATTCCGTCACTGAAACTCAATAGCTTATCCAAGTGATTATCTCATAACTAGGTTATCTGATGAACTTGTTTATATAACAAGCATCCACATATTAATCTTGAATATCATAATAGTCACAATTATGAAAACCACTGCTTGATCCAATTAAGGGATATAACATGTGCTAGTCGTGGCGTATTAATAATATCCCATGTTATCAATACTATGACTAGGGATTATTTAAGCACAAACACTACATAGTGTAGTAGGAATCTCACATCATGATCTCTATCATGATTTCCTTAACACTGTGTTGTACTAGAGACTTTATCAAATCATGTATACGCATATTAAGATATAACAATCAAACTAAAAGATAAAGAATACTTCTTTTATTAATTATTATGCAATATACATAGTACAAGTAATTGCCTCTAAGGTACAGTACTAACAATTCTTCCATAGTGTTCACAATGAGGAAAATTATATTTTGTTCTCTTACTGGTATTAGAAGAATCAGAACCTAAGTTTCCTTTCTTATTCTTCTCATTCTTCTTCCTTTTTTCTCCTTGACTAGACTGAGCTCTTGCATGTAGTGCACCTTTAATAGACCCTTCAGACCTCATGTGCCTTTATTGTTCTTATGCCTTCAAAGCATGCATCAATTCTGCTAAACTAACATTTGACTAGCCTTTAGTGTTTTCCAGTGAAGAAATGGTAGCTTTATACCTTTCAAGTACAGTTATGAGGATTTTTTTTGAACTAATCTAGAATAAAAAAATTCAGAACTAAGTAACCTTACTTTGTTTGAAATTCCAAGCAATCTATTATAGTACTCCTTTACTATCTTAGAAACCTTCATCTTTTGAAGCTCGAACTCTCTGATCAGATTTAGAATTTTCATTCCCTTAATCCTCTCACCTCCTTCATACTCCTTCTTTAGGAAATGCAAGACTTGAGAAGCTAATCTTATTATCATGATTCTGACAAAGATTTCAGGAACGAACGCAACAAATAACGTAGCTCTTGCTTTTGATTTCATTGATTTCTTCTCTTTGTGATTTTTTATCTGCACCATAGTTGGATTTGCAGGTAATGGAGGAACTTCGTAGTCCTTATCAACTACTTCCCAGAGATCATTTATCCCCAGATGAGCTTCTATTCTTTCTGCTCAAACATGATAACCTTCACTATTAAAAATAGGTAGTGCTAGTGCAGTGAAAGGAACTTTTGAATCCATGGAAGAAGAAACCAAAGATATAGAAAAAAGTTTCACTCAATCACAAGTCCCTCAAGATGAGGCTCTGATACTAATCTACTAGAGTTTTAAAGAGATTGAGAAAGACTAGAATGATCAAATGATCAATAAGAGCAAGAAAGAACAACTAAATTTCCTATGTAAAGTTTGTGTGTTTATTTATGTAATGACCTGTTTAAATACAACAAAAAATTTATAACAAAATAAACAAGAAAAGTAAGGCACTACATGGAACACATTTCCATGATCCACAAACATATTCCTATGATCAACAAATA
The DNA here is from genome assembly GCA_026120185.1 of Voacanga thouarsii. Classification (NCBI taxonomy): domain Eukaryota; kingdom Viridiplantae; phylum Streptophyta; class Magnoliopsida; order Gentianales; family Apocynaceae; genus Voacanga; species Voacanga thouarsii. Next base: position 1,665,424 of record JANUWF010001152.1, read on the forward strand.
TATTTCCATGATTAACAACTTCTTAAAAATTTATAACTACTACTGACCACATTATTTGAAATAGTTAGACAACTAAGGAATTAAAAAATAACAAAAAAATGTAAAAGTCTAGCTTAGACAATGTTGCAACAACTGAAGTACAACTTCAACAAAAGTCTAGTAATTATTTTTCTTTCCTTTTTGTTTTTCTGATCCGTTTTTTGCTCTCGGTTTCTCTTTTTGCCCAAAAGCTCTCCTTTCTTCTCTTGTTCTATTTTTTCTTTGTCGAATTTCACTTAACATCCCTCTATTTTCTTATTTTACAGCTATCAAACCCTCATTCAAATTGAATCACATAACATACAGCTGTTATTTTTTATCATGTTGATTACTATGGTGTTTTTTTTTCTATTCCTTCATTCACTTGCACAGTATTGATGGATAGAACTAAATCTATAAATTAATCAATTGTTAGGAATATACCCTAGAGTCAATTTGTACTTATACTATTGTCGTTATGTATTATGTAATAACATACGGCATTTTTTTCATGAATAGTGCATTTAGTTATGTGGCCATCAAGTATGTGACTTGATAGTAAAACCCTACAATCAATACAATGACTATTCTTAAACTATCCCTAATCGATTATTATTAGTGGAACAATAATAAATTAAGATTTGTATATTTATGACTTGATGGTTATGTTTTATTGGTCATGGTTATATGTGATATCAAGTCAAAACATAAATAAATGTTAGAGAACATTGTATTAGATATGATCCACTGTGAGAGTACTTCATAGAATATGTCATAAGTACTTTCTAGCTATAATGATATTAAATGTCCTTCAACCTGAATTCATCATAGTTTTCTACTTGATAAATTATATATTTTGACGTTGTATAAAGTTGTCTTTAACCAGATAATAAATTAGACTGCTATTGGATATAGAATAAATCAGGGAGAGGAATATGATTGATTGTAAAGGAATTTGTTCCTCTCAATTATGGGAGAGATATCCATGAGCCCCTTGATAAGTTAGACTATTAAAATGCATGGCCGTACTCGAATATATCAATCTGAGATATTGATATCATTTGTTTGAACAGTCTACTATGAGATCAAGAAATAATTGATTTAGCTTAATAAGGATGACATGCTCCATGCCTTATGCTTAATTTGGATATCGTGTGACAAAAGGACTAAATATAAAGTTATGGTTTGATTTAAAGAGATCACTGATCTTCATTTAATTTGGATAGTTATAATGTTTTGCTAGAAACCGCTTATAACTTGTGGACCATCTAATCGAGGTTCATTATTTGGTTCAGATACTAATTGTGGCTCTTGAATAAGCAAACTTGTTAGGTTATTTTTCTGGTAACCAGGTTCGATGAATCTGAAAATATATCTAAATTAATCGAACTTAGAAAATTGACTAGATATAATGAATCTAGAAATATATCCACATTTGATGTATTTGGATGATGTTCAGATTGTAAGAATCTGACTTGGTAAATTAATTAGTTAAATTACCGAATAATGGTGAATTTTATCATATCAGTTTTAATTTAATTTGAATTTAACATAAAATATGATAAGATATTATCAAAGTTTGACTCCAAGAGGTTCGGATGGTTTTAAAAGAAAACCCTAGCCTTTTTCTCAAGGGTGCTCTCTGTTAATATTCCTGCCTCCATTTACCAGAAAAATTCAAGCCTCTCAAACTCTAAGCTTTAACACTCTCGGGGTATCAAGTTAGTTCGTCGTGTGTATCCGATAGAGGGCATCCGCACATTGCAACGTTTGGTGATCGTTTGAGTTACACATACGACAGCAAAACCAGAATCCAAGAATCTTAATTACGCTGGTCAAAGGTAATTCTGTAATCTCTAAATCGTCTTAATCATTTGGCTTGGGTCCTCAAAACGGATTCGTGGATGTTTTTCGCGTTTAGAAGTCCAAGAATCCTAACATCAATATCTCACCCCATATCCATTAAACTATTATATTTTCTACACTTAAAATGATCATCTAAAGTTATAGTTTGTCCACTCTTCTTTGTTTAATAATAAATGAACCCAACAGCTATTCTTTTATTATATTTTATTCTATGCCTACCTTTTCCTTTCTCTAATTTTATGACCATCGTTTGCTTCTGATTGGTAACTGAAATAAATATTCACCCGCTTAGGTGACCTTTATATATATATTTCATATATGGAGTTGCATGTTACCTCTTTCATTCATCATCCATATGAGAAAGTCAATGGTTGTCATTCTAATTACACAGTTTCTAGAACATCTAGGATTACTATAATTTTGGTTGTCCTTCATGGTGACCATTTTATATTAATGTTCTATATTACACAAGCATGTACCAGCTGGCATTAGATGTTGGGTATCTCTCATGCATATCATATATGGCGCAACGGAAAAATAAGAACGAGATACCATCCCAGGACTCGCATACGTGTAGAAAACAAGACATAAAGATAACAAAGATAACAGCTTTACCTTTCCTTGAGTGTCTGAAAAATAAAAATTTTCTTCTTCAAGTCTGAGGTGCGATCCAGCAATCCTCTTGATCCAACACCACGAGAGTTGAATGTCGAACTAATCTAACCACAGTGTGTGATTATCTCTAACAGATATCCACACGGACGATCATACTCAAGCTCCAAGATTTTTCTATCCTAGCAGAAAAATAACAATGGCAGCTAAGGTTTTGATCAAGAACAATGAGAGAGAGAAAGAGAAGAGAATGTAGTGTGTGCCCAAGGGTTTGTTGGAGTTGTTTTCATGTGTCTTACTCGCTAGAATTTCGTGCATATATCTATATATATCACAAAAAATCCTGCTGAAAATATTCCATCTGAAAATTCTAAAACAGTTAGAATTTCCTAATTGTAATTAGAAACATCAAGTTCTCGTAATTATAATTTGGGCCATAAATTATAACTAATTATAATTTGACTAGAACAACTTCTCTTTCTCGCAATTAACCCCACTACATTATCAAATAACATCTTGAGTATATAATCGTCTATTGTGTGTGACCTATTAGGTTTCCCAATCAATTGGTAGCGAACATGAATTAGTCCAAATGTCTTTGAGATTAATAATCCATAATTAATTAAAATTAATCATATCAATTCTAATCAAGATTAGTTTATTACTTCATCAATTACTAAACCCATATTCCCAGATCATGAGCGGTATCTAGCAACACATCATGACCACCCAAGAGTCCAGGAAGTCAAGTGGTTTGCATGAACCCTTCAATAACAAACTGCAATGCAATTAACTCTTTTCACCATACAATATCTCATTTGGTTTGAAGTACAAAATTAGTGCCAACTCCCCCCAGAATATATATTAATTCTGGCCCGAATATGATAGTACTTGTACCAGGAACCCACTACTCTAGATGTGCATCAATTAGAACTATTTCCAATATACAGTCGCCTTGGCTAAGGACTTCTCGAGTAGTAATTCCTACAAGTGACCATGAGATATTCGCCCCTATTATTAGGAGTGTCGAATCCTTTATTGATCCTCTCAACTACTTTCGTTTACCAAACAATGTACCCAATATTCATCTCATAAGCGACCCTCGATCTGGCTCCAAAGATTGGAATCAAAGCACAATACTCAACAAACAAAGTACCTTGGAGATCTCAAGTCTAAAGATACTTGCATGTTTGCTATATTGAGATTATATCACTGGCACTAAATATTTATCCATGTGATTATCTCATAGCTAGGTCATCCAATGAACTTGTTCCATTAACAAGCATCTACGTGTTAACTTTGAGTATCTCAATACTCACGGATATGAGAATCACCGCCTGATCAAATCAGGAAGTCTAACACACATGAGTATTGACGCATTAATGATGTCCTGTCTCATTAATACTACGACTAGAGACTATTTAACTACTAACACTATACAGTATAGTAGGAATCTCATATCATGATCTCTATCATGATTTCCTTAACACAGTGTTATACTAGTGACTTTATCTAACAGATATATTATAGAAAAGTAAACAAAAGAAACTGTAAGATAAAGAATGTCTTTTATTAAAATAAAACGTGTTATATACAACGTACAAGTGATTGCCACTAAGGTATAACACTAACAATCATGTATCTAATATTAAATGACTCAACATGCCTATCATGTTTCTTTTAGGATAGTGTTTTGTAAGCGGGTCAGCTATGTTCTCTTCTCTAGGAACTCTCTCTATCTTTATATCATTTCTATCTATGATCTCCCAGATCAGATGATAGCGACACAGTACGTCTTTAGATTATTGGTGAGACTGTGGCTCATTTGCTTGTGCAAGGGCTCCATTGTTGTTACAATACAAAGATATTGGACCAACAACACTAGGAACCACACCTAATTCCATCACAAACTTCTTGATCCAAACGGCCTCCTTAGCCGCTTCAGAAACAGCTATGTACTCAGCTTCTGTCGTAGAGTCTGCAATAGTCTCTTGTTTGAAACTTTTCCAACTTATTGCCCCTCCGCACAACATAAACACGTAGCCAGATTGTGATTTGAAATCATCTTTGTCAGATTGAAAACTTACATCAGTATACCCGTTTATTTTTAAATCACCTTTTCCATATATTAAGAACACATCCTTAGTCCTTCGTAAGTACTTAAGGATGTTCTTTATAGCCGCCCAATAACCCTTACCAGGGTCAGATTAGTATCTGCTCGTTAAAATGAGAGCACAAGATACATCGGGCCTTATACATATCATAGTGTACATGATAGATCCAATTTCCAAAGCATATGGAATCTTACTATGTGATCTCTTTCAACTTGTGTCATGGGAGACATCAACTTTGAAAGGCTTACACCATGTGACATGGGTAAGAATTCCTTTTTGGATTAATCCATGCTAAACCTTTTTAGCACTTTATCTATGTATGTAGACTGTAAAAGACCAAGCAACCTTTTAGATCTATCTTTATAGATCCTTATTCCAATAATATAGGTTGCTTCACCAAGGTCTTTCATGGAGAATTGTTTGGACAACCAAACTTTAACCGTTTGCAAGATAGGTATATCGTTTCCTAGTAGTAATATGTTATCTACATAAAGTAATAAGAAAATGATTGCGCTCCCACTGACCTTCTTGTATACACAAGGCTCATTCATATTTTGAATGAAACCAAACTCTTTGATTATTTTATCAAAATGGATGTTCGAACTCCTAAAAACTTGCTTAAGTCCATAAATGGACCTTTGCAGCATACACACCTTTGTGCCATCACTGGATGTGAAACCCTCAGATTGTGTTATATATACTTCCTCAGTCAGATTTTCATTTAGGAAAGCTGTTTTCACATCCATTTGCCAAATCTCATAATCATAATGAGCAGCAATGACTAAGAGTATCCTGATGGATTTTAACATGGCTACTGGCGAGAAGGTTTCGTCATAGTCAATACCATGTTGTTGACGATAAACTTTTGCCGCTAGACGTGCTTTATACGTAACTAAGTTACTATCCATATCCATTTTCTTCTTGAAAATCCATTTGCACCTAATAGGTTTAATTCCTTTGGGTGGATCAACCAAAGTCCCTACTTGGTTGTCGTATATGGAATCCATCTCTGACCTTATGACCTCAAGCCATTTGCCAGATTCTGAACTGTTTAGAACATCCTTATAGATAGTAGGCTCATTTTCATCCATAAGCAATACATTATTGTGGTCACTAATAAGAAATCCATATCTCTCAGGTACCATACGTATCCTACTAGACCTACGTGGATCTTGTGTAGTAGAGGGTTCATCTATTCTCTCAATAGATATGGGATAAGACAGTTGATCCTTGTTTGTTTGATATTTTTGAACTTCACTAAGTTCAATTTTACTTCCACTGTCCCCTTTGAGCATGTGCTTCTTCTTTAAGAAGATGGCATGCTTCGAAACAAACATTTTATTTTAGAGGATAGGTAGAAGTAATATCCGAAAGATTCTTTCGGATATTCCACAAACAAACACTTGTCAGACTTACTATCAAGTTTGTCTGACTATGGCCTTTTGACAAAGGCAGGACAACCCCATACTCGTAAGTGAGAAAACTTTAGTTTCTTACTAAAGAACATCTCAAATAGGGTAGAATCAACTGATTTTGTGGGAACTCTATTTAGTATATAAACAGAAGTCCCTAGTGCATACTCCCAAAACGATTTTGGTAGGTCTGCAGAAGCCATCATAGTCCGTACCATGTCTAGAAGGGTTCGATTCCTTCTCTCAGATACACCGTTATGTTAAGGTGTATGCGGTGGAGTCCATTGAGATAATATCCCATTATCTCTAAGATAACTCAGAAACTCTTGGCTCAAGTATTCTCCTCCTCGATTAGATCTTATATTCTTAATACTTTTACCAAGCTATTTTTCTATTTCATTCTTGAAGTATTTAAATTTATCAAAGGCCTGAGATTTTCATTTCATTAAATACAAATACCTGTATCGTGAGAAATCATCGATAAAGGTTATGAAATAGTTATAACCTCTTCTTGCTTGTATTGACATTGGGCCACATACATCAGAATGTATGAGTTCTAATAACTGTTGGGGATATGCCCTAGAGTCAATTTGTACTTATACAATTGTCATTATGTTTTATATAATAATATGAGGCTTTCCTTTCCATGAATAGTGAGTTTTGTTTTGTTGGTCATCAAGTACGTGACTTGATAGTAAAACCCTACAATGAATACAATGACTATTCTAAAACTGTCCCTGATCGATTATTATTATTGGAATAATAATAAATTAAGATTAGTATGTTTGTGACTTGATGGCTATGTTTTACTGGCCATGGATATTTGTAATATCGAGTTAAGACATAAATAAATGTTAGAGAACATTGTATTGGACATGACCCACTGTGAGAGTACTTCATGGAATATGTCATAAGTACTTTCTAACCATAATAATATTGAAAGTCCTTCGACCTAAATTCATCATAGTTTCCTACTTGATAAATTCTATATTTTGACATTGTCTAAAGTTGTCTTTAACCAGATAATAAATTAGACTACTGTTGGATATAAAATAAATCAAGGAGAGGAATATGATTGATTGTGAAGGAATTTGTCCCTCTCAGTTATGGGAGAGATATCCATGGGCCTCTTGATAAGTTAGACTGTTAAAAATGCATGGTCGTACTCAAATATATCAATCTAAGATATTGGTATCATTTGTTTGAACAGTCTACTATGAAATAAAGAAATAATTGATTAAGCTTAATAAGAATGACATGCTCCGTTCCTTATGCTTAATCTGGATATCGTGTGATAAAAGGACTAAATATAAAATTATGGTTTGGTTCAAAGAGATCACCGATCTTCATTTAACCTGGATAGTTATAATGTTTTGCTAGAAACCGCTTATAACTTATGGGCCATTTAAATATGATTTAGGCACACTGCCAGTGTTAAATGAACCTATAGGGTCACACAATAAGCGAACTTGTTAGGTTATTTTTCTGGTGACCAGGTTCGATGAATCTGGATGATATCCAGATTATAAGAATCTGACTCGGTAAATTAATTAGTTAAATTACCGAGATAATGGCAGAATCTTATCATATTAGTTTTAATTTAATTTGAATTTAAATTAGAATATGATAAGATATTATTAGGGTTGGACTCTAAGAGATTCGGGGGGTTTTTTAAGAAAACCCTAGCCGTCTTTTCAAAAGTCTAATTTTTCGGTTGAGAACATTCATGCCATTCTCTACCAGAAAATAAAAAAAAAACACTCTCAAACCCTAGGCGCTAGCACTCCCCGGGTATCGAGTGAGTTCGCGGTATGTATCCGATAGAGGACGTTCGCATACTGCAGCGTCTGGTGATTGTTCGGGTTGAACGTACAACAGTGTAACCAGAATCGAAGGATTTCGATTACAGCAACCAGAGGTAATTCTTAAACCTTAGATCATCTTAATCGTTTATTTGGGTCCTCGGGAGGGATTCGTAGATGTTTTCCGCGTTTAGGAGTCCACGAATTCTAACAATAACTCATTCGCCCGTTCTCCTTTTCCTGGAAAAGGAGTTTTAGCCATTTTACCTAGTAAATAAGACTCGCATGTGCCATATGATTTATAATCAAATGATCCTACGTCACTAAGCTTGTATAACTTAGAAACATGATTTTCGTTTACATGGCATAAACGACAATGCCATAAGTAAGAGATGTTAGAGTTATCTATTTTAGGTTTCTTATAGTTTATATTGAGAATTAGATTTTCCAAGTCTAGAACATATAAATCATTAACCAGAGTTGCTGTACCATAATGAATATCATTCAATAAAAAAGAACAACATATATTCTTAAATATCAAATGAATCCATTTAAGTCTAAACACGCAACTGAGATAATATTTTTCATTAAAACTGGTACATAATAACAGTTTTGTAATTCTAGAATTAATCCCGAAGGCAGGTTAAGCTCGTATGTCCCTATAACAAGTGCAGTAACCTTTGCCCCATTTGCAGTACGTAGGTCCACGTTGCCTTTCTCTAGCCTTCTATTGCTCTTTAGTCCCTGTAAGTTATTGCACAAATGAGATCCACATCCGATATCGATTACCCATATCTTATTTTTAAAGGCAATATTCATCTCAATCATAAACATACCTGGAGTAGAAGTAGAAGTGCTTGTAAGCTTCTCCTTCTACTTCTTGTCCTTAACAATCTCCAAGTAAGCCTTGCAATTGTGCCTCCATGGTTCATCTTTCCACAATGATGGCATAGACCCTTGGTAGCCGCATCCTTCATGGGAGCCTTCTTCTTCTTCTTTTGAAGTTTCATCTTAGAAGAAGAAGATTCTACCATTAAAACTATATTGGAATCTTTCTTCATGGAGGACTCTGCCATTTTGAGAAGATTGATCAACTCAGGAATGGTGGACTCAATCTTGTTCATCTGATAGTTAATCACAAATTGTGAGAAACTATTAGATAAAGATTGTAGAATTAAGTTAACACTTAAGTCATGATCCATCGCGAACCCGAGAGATCCAAGCTTCTCTATTAAGCCCAGCATCTTCAGCCCATGAGTGGCCACAGAAGAACCTTCTGCCATTTTTCAACGAAATAGTTGCTTCGAGATCTCGTATCTCTCAATTCTGGGCTCGGCGTCAAACAGCTCTCCAAGATGTAGTATAATCAATTGAGCATTCATATGCTCGTGTTGTTTTTGCAGCTCGGGAGTCATGGATGACAGTATAATACATGATGCTATACCACTATCCTCCTTATGCCTTTTATGGACAGTATGCTCATCAGCATGAGCATCTTGAGTTGGTGATGGCAGAATAGGAGTATCTAGCATGTAGAGCAACTATTCTGATTTGAGAACGATTTTTAAATTTCTATACCAGTCGAGGTAGTTTGATTCGCTTCACTTGTTGGTTTCCAAGATGCTACATAGGTTTAAGTTTGTAGACATGATGCAAGTGTTCTAGATGTAAAAATAGAGAGGATTAGCTATTGTATATGCACATAAAATGCAAATAATTAGGACTTTAATTAAACGCATTTTTACTCCACTATTTTACTCAAACCAATAGCCCCCACTACTGATTCGGGAAAGCCCATTGGAAATTTTCTAGTGGACCGGTATCCAAATTTCTCAAGAATAAACTTGGGTTTGCCCAACAAGCCACCCTTGAGTTTATTAGTAGGTATCTAATACCAATTACATCGTATGTAATTACCGGATCATTGGGTGATTAACAGCTTTTAATCTTAAAGCCTTTTAGGTTACCCCAACTTTTCTTCTACATTTCTTTATACTTGAGTTTGTCTAATCGGGGTAAAGAATTTAGCTAAACCTGACCTATTAATAAAAAATTTAATTCCAAAGGAATTTAATTCTATAGCTTGAACATGCCCGATGTCTAGTAGGCTTGGGTTTGCCCAACAACCTGGTCTCGAAAAAGGACTCTCGTTCTTACTATATTAATAGAAGGAATTAGGTTTAATATTAATTGAGAGATTTGTTCCTTTTAGTGATTTCAATAAATGACATACATAAAAATCAATAAATCAAATAATTAAAAATCATGGTAATAAAGCAATTACGTGGTATGGTTATGGACTTTACTCTAAATTAATTCATTTAAGCCATAAAAGAAATTAATATAGTTAACCATATGTGTTCATGCATGATTTAAGTAAAATGTCTTACCTTCTCGCCTTGTTTTGGTTGTCATCTCCAAAATAAAATAATTCTATTCCTATCTAACTTATGTAATTTAATTACATAATTTCCTAAAGAGAGAAAATCTCGAGTTACATTCAAGGGGAGTTAGATGAGAAGAGAATTACACAAGAATTTTTAGAGAAGGTAGGACACGCAGAACCTATTTCATAAAAATCAAAACTGTAAAATGCATGAACAGATATAATCGGTTTTAATCAATAACCATCTACTATGCCATTAATTATGCTTAAACAAAATAAACATATAGTTTTTACTATTCCAAAATCACTATTTTGGAAAAATAAAACAAATTCTAAAATCAATATTTTAGAAAATTTTTAAATTTTCAAAATTATTATTTTGAAAAATAAAATTGTTTGCCTTAAAACTAATTTTAAGAAAATGCTTTTGAGTCTCGTTTCTCATCAAATGAGATTTTTCCCTTTCAAAATTCTATTTTAGAATTTTTTTATTTAAATGCGTGGAACGTCGTGAAATAGAGCAAAGCCGACGTCGATTAGAAGCTTAAGGCGACGCCGACTCTAGTCAAATTTTAAGAAAATTTTTCCAGAAACGATTTCTGGACATCATGAAAATAGCACAGAACCGGCAGCGGTTTAGAGCTGGAGGCGGTACCGGCTGTAGTTAGGAAGAGGTGGCGATTTTCAAAAATTTTCCAGAAACAATTTCTGGAGCTCTTATCTTTCGCAACAATTTAGTGAGAACAATTCTCAGCAGAGTTTTTCTGTTTTCAAGCTCAAAATAACAACCAATTTGTTAATTTAAACAAAAATAAAACAAAAAATTAGGATGAAACGGAAGGCAACAAACATGTACAAGAAAATGTTTTTTTGTAAAAAAACTTGCAGCATATAAAGAAAACAATTTTCAAAATATGTTGTAACTATTACACAAGCATATTGCGCTACGGACCCAACCCATAATGCCCGAAACAATTTCGACTCGAGTGAAAATAATTTTTCACAGTGAACAAAGACAAATACGACTACATGAAACAGCTTTCACGCAAGGAAAAATTGTCTGCAAACCACACATAACAAGGCTCTGATACCACTGTTAGGTATCTCTCGTGCATATCATATATGGTGCAGTAAAAAAATAAGAACGAGATACTATCCAAGGACTCGCATACGTGAGGAAAATAAGACATAAAGAGAACAAAGGTAACAACATTACCTTTCTTTGAGCATTTGAAAAATAAAAATTTTCTTCTTTAAGTCTGAGATACCATCCAGCAATCCTCTTGATCAAACACCACGAGAGTTGAATGTCCAACCACTATAATCACAGTGTATGATTATCTCTAACAGATATCCATGCGGAGGATTACACTCAAACACCAAGATTTTTCTGTACTAGCAGAAAAACAACAATGGCAGCTAGGGTTTTGATCAAGAACAATGAGAGAGAGAAAGAGAAAAGAATGTAGTGTGTGCCCTAGGGTTTGTTGGAGTTGTTTTCGTGTGTCTTACTGGAATTTCGTGCATATATCCTATATATATCATGAAAAAATCCTACTGAAAATACTCTATCTGAGAATTTTAAAATAGTTAGAATTCTCTAATTGTAATTGGAAATATCAAATTCTCATAATTATAGTTTGGACCATAATTATAAGTAATTATAATTTGACAACAACAACTTCTCTTTCTCGAAATTAACCCCACTATGTTATCAAATAATATCTTGAGTATATAATCCTTTATTGTGTGTGACCTATTAGATTTCCCAATCAATTGGTAGCGAACATGAATTAATCCAAATGTCTTTTAGATTAATAATTCATAATTAATTAGAATTAATCATATCAATTCTAATCAAGATTGGTTTATTAATTCATCAATTAATAAACCTCTATTCCCATATCATGAGCAGTATCTAGCGACACATCATGACCACCCAAGAGTCCAAGAAGTCAAGTGGCTTGACATGAACTCTTTAATAACAAACTACAGTGCAATTAACTCCTTTCACCATATAATATCTCATTCGATTTGGAGTACAGAATTGTGCCAACTCCCTCCAAAATATATATTAATTATGACCCGAATACAATAGTATTTGTATCAGGAACCCACTACTCTAGATGTGCATCAATTGGAACTATTTCCAATATACAGTCGCCTTGGCCAAGGACTTCTCGAGTAGTAATTCCTACAAATGGCTGTGAGATATTCGCCCATACTATTAGGAGTGGTGAATCCTTTATTGACCCAATCAACTACTTTCGTTTACCTCACAATATACCCAATATCCATCCCATAGGCGGCCCTCGATCTGGCTCTAAAGATTGGAATCAAAGCACAATGCTTAGCAAACAAAGTACCTTGGAGATCTCAAGTCTAAAGATACTTGCACGTTTATTATATTGAGATTATATCACTGGCACAAAATAGTTATCCATGTGATTATCTCATAGCTAGGTCATCCAATGAACTTGTTCCATTAACAAGCATCCACGTATTAATTTTGAGTATCTCAATACTCACAGATATGAGAACCATTGCCTAATCAAATTAGGAAGTCTAACACATGCTAGTCTTAATGTATTAATGATGTACTATCTCATTAATACTACGACTAGAGACTATTTAACTACTAACACTATACAGTGTAGTAGGAATCTCATATCATGATATCTATCATGATTTTCTTAACACAGTGTTGTACTAGGGACTTTATCTGACAGTTATATTACACAAAAGTAAACAGAAGAAATTGTAAGATAAATAATGCCTTTTATTAAATTAAAATGTGTCATATACAACGTACAAGTGATTGCCACTAGGGCATAACACTAACATTAAATTATTAGTAAGTTCAATTAAAGTCACTTGATCTTAACAATAACATAATGTCTCAGTGCTCATCATGGCTTATGCAAATAGTTCTCTAAAATTGTTCAGGAGGTGTTACAAAAATGAAGTCCCTGTGTCCATCTAAACAAACATCATCACCTTACCTAGTCTAAGCTTAGCAACAAAAGTTGTTGATTGTATTTAATGTGTCTATGCATTAACAATGCTCATTATCACTAATCAATAGTAGCTTGATATTATGTTAACAAATCAAATTCATATCTAGGATGAAGTTGTTACCCTCTTTGACCAACAATCATACTTTAACCTTCGTTTGATGCAAAAATGGGAGAGCAAGCAAGGTTGCATGGTGATACTGCTAGTCTTCAGGGGGAGTTACTAGATCTAGGAAGTTTTTTTTCCTATTGGTTATTGGTACTGCTCTACTGGATATTATTATTATTGAAACTGTTGGTTCTTAGATTTGTTACTAGCTACGGTTTTTGCTAGTTGGTTGCTATCTGACCACTCTATAGTTGAATATTTAAACATTAGCTGCACTATTTACATTGGGACTATAACAGTAAGATAGGTTAACTATGGGTACTATCATTGGTATCGCTACTTTCTTGGAATTACTGTCTGTTTATATGTCTTGATGTTAATACAATGGTATTGAATGTCGAAGATGTCTTGATAAATATGGGTTTTACGTCAAACAATTCAAAAGGGGAGATTGTTAGGGAAATTAGTAATTCCTTGACAATAATGAGCTTTGAGTAATTTGGAAAATTTCATAATTGGCAATATTTGAGCAAAACATATTAGAGTTGGATTAGAGAGGTGAATCCCAAAGAATTTAAAAAAATATCATTGCACAATCCGCAATTAGATATTAACTGGAATCCTTATAGGATTTAGCTATGAAGATTTGGAAAGATTCTGGTATACATGTATTAGACAATATCCTAATTCAACAAGAAAATAAAGTCCTCTATTGCAACTCTAATAAAAATGCCAAAAAACTATGACATATGTAAAAGATACGAAGAAAGCTATTCAACAAAGAAAAGGATTGGTAATAAAGAGTGCTTTTCATGACATATTCTGATAGGTTTTGAAGCATACAATTTCTCTGGTATTTTGATTTTGATTATTATTATGTACTTCACGATTCAAGTTGTTATTGCATCTTTAATATACTATTAAGGAGAGCTTAAATTAGTCTTGATCAACTTTACTACCTTTCTAGTGAATAAATTTATGTGTCGAATAAGGTGTCATCGTGCAAAAGCAATGATGATTGAAGAGAGTTCAATCAACGAATTAGGTCTAGTAAAGGCCTTCATTGTTATGTCTATTACAGTCAAGTAGGAATCATTAGGTGACAAATATTAGTGTATTCCTACAACTTCTAATAAAGTTTAGTGTATCATTTTTCACTAAGCTTGGCCCCGCATATATAGGCTTGTTAAAACTGAATTGTGTTATTAATTTGTTCCATATTGAACTTTTTACCACCATCTGTCAAACTAATACAATTATAACAGAGAAAAGTTTAATAATAATATAGTGGATTTACAAATCAAACCATACGTGCTCCATTCCAAAAAATAATTGAGTGAAACTTCAAATTTTCTAATTAATAGTTTGAGTTAGGGCATGTTAGGCATGAAAATAATCATATTTTTATAGTACTTTGCCTTAGCTTTTATGCACACTTTTGTGTGATAATGAATAGTTTTCTATCATATTTTTTTTCTTGTGTTTTTAAGTCTTGTAGATGAAAAATGAGTAGAACATGGACATAAATGCCATATTGTAACACTAGGATCAATTGCCAGTTGTTTGAAGGACTTGGAAGTAGGTTTTTGAGGTTACATGTGCATGCACAGCTTGATGCACAACCATTTATCAAACTATGCAAAAAAGAGAAGCTTCCACAAGATATGCATTGCCAGATGCACACTCATGCATAACAGGGGAGAATTTTCAGCCCCAGAAGTTTGTGAAAAATTAAGGAAAAAAATCACTTTGCAAAATGCACAGCTATGTGCACGACCACATGTAGGATGCACGGTTGTGCATCTTTCTCATGCCACCATCGAGCATTTTGAGTAGTAATTATGCACGACTTCTACCCATGCTCGTGCTTACAAGCCGTGCAAGCTTCCTGAAGGTTTTAAAAAGTGATAAATAAGTCCAAATGTGGTTTAAAATTCCTAAATTTAATCCAGGATGGTTTAGGGACTTTCTGTAAAGGTGGTGGATGACTAAATTCAAGGGAGACGCATATATACTTCACCAAAACCTAATTTTCTTGGACAAAAGCATCAAAGGAAGCCAAGTGAGTAGAAGAAGCAAGGAGGCAAGAAGACTAGAAATTGTGGGCTTCCTAAGTTCTATTATTCAATCTTTCTCGTATTCTTTCTGGTTTCCAAATCATTTTATGTTTTAAGTTCCTTTGTATTCAAACAATTGAGATTTTATCCATGTTTCTTGAGGTTATGGTTTGTTGTTAAATTGATACCTTGACATTTATGTATTAAAGATTTCATCTTTGATCTAATTAAGATTACTTCTTAACTATTTATGCGATTCTAAGTTTTATACTTATCAATTATGTTGAGTTAATTGTCTAAGTAACATCTATTAACTTAGTTTGATTTCTAGGTTAAATGGCTAAATTAAGTTAGTAGAGAATTGTATAATGTTCAAGTGCATATTTTTGAGGTTAACTGGGTATGTTTCTAGATATTGGTGACGCCTTATTTTCTTATCAACTTTCTTGTTTATCTATGACGATTGATTAGTTGAAATATTGATATCTTTAAAAAACATTAGTCAATTTATCTTAGATTAAGAATGAAATTAGGGATTTTAACTTATAGATTAACTTTAGGTTAGTTCATTGTTGCAGAGATAAGGGATTTAATTAATTAAGAAAGGTCCCTAAAACTAATTACTCAAGATGATCAATTCAATGATAAGTGTCAACACTTGATATCATTACATATGTCTAAGAACTTAATGATTTCTTAATTAGTTTTGAAGTTTCCTATTCTTGCTTGTTTTCTATTTTGATTATTTGATTTCTTAATTTGTTATGAGTACTTTTAGGTAATTTCCTAATGTAATTTTCCCATTCATATGTAGATACTTGTAAATAATACATTACTAGAAGTAATTAAGTTAAGCGGTTATAAGATGATTTCATATGATGAAGTTGGTTAAGTTGTTTTTCTTATTGAATATACTTATTATGATCCTTGTGGAATCAATACCATACTTGCTACTATGTTATAATTTATCATTAGGAGTAGAATTTAAAATTTGTTGGTGTATAACGACTGTATTTTTTTTCTTTCTAAAAACCCATATTTTTAATGTCAAACTCTACTACAACAATTTTTTGGGGGCAGTTGCCTCAGAACAAGAGAGAATATTTTGATCATCTTCACTCTATAATTGATTCTTGTGATACTTGATTTTAATTGGTTCTCTTTCAAACTCTACTACTTTTCTTTACTTTTGTTTGGCTTTTTAGGTTGCTCATCTTGTTATGGGAAATTGAGGAGACAACTCCAAGGAGCTTACTAAAGACTTGCAAAAAATTGCTCCATTAGAGGGCATTAGAAGGCAATTCTTGAGTTGATTAGAAATTAATTTTGCAAATGGTAAATTCTTTCCTATTTTTGTCTCTAAAGCGAATGCCAATCAATCTCTTAAAGAGCTTGCTACCCCTCCTCTAAAGAATCACCCCTTATATATTATTTTTCTTGAAGTTATTCATACTTTCAAATTACATTCGGGTTTGATTCAACTTTTGCCATCGTTTCATGGGTTTCCGAGAAAAAATCCATATGGACATTTAAAAGAATTTCATATTAGTATACTCTAATATGAAATCTAATATGAAATCAGATGGAATTCAAAATAAGGTTGTTATATTGCATGCATTCTCATTTAGTTTGCATGGATATGCTAATGATTGGTTATATGATTTGCCTATGGGTTCCATTACTAATTGGTTGAGAATGCAAAAGCTTTTTCTTGAAAATATTTTCTCACATCGAGAGTTTTAACAATTAGGAAAGAGATATGTGGAATTAGGCAATTGCATGGGGAATCATTGTTTGATTTTTGGGGAAGATTCAAAAGACTTTGTGTTATTTACTATTATCATCAAATTAGTGACCAATTACTTGTGCAATATTTCTATGAAGGGTTGCAGCTACATAAGAAGTCATTGATTGATGTGGCTAGTGGTGGTGCCGTTGTGGACAAAACCCCACAAGTTGCTGGGAATTTAATTGAAAACATGGCATCTAATACACAATCTTTTGGAACTGTTAAGGATCCTATTATGAAAATAGGTGAGGTAGGCACAATTTCTTTGGAAGAAAAGGTGGACAAAGTTACGAATTTGGTAGAAAAGATTTTGGAAATAAACTCGCAAATTAGGACATGCCATCTTTGCAATTCTCTTGATCGTTATAGTGATTTTTATCCTAATTGTGATTTTGATAAACATGCTAATGCTTTATGTTTTTCTTATCAACCTTTTTGGAGGTGCAATGCCTTTTCTAATACTTATAATAAAGGATGGAAAATCCCCCAAATTCTAGATGGGAAAATCAAGGGATTGGGAAACCTATGGCTAGCATGCCTTCCACACATGCATCTTCTTCTTCAAATCCATCTCAAGACTTGTCCCAAGAAAATATGGTCAATTTTCTTGCATCTAGTTCTCTCACTTTTCAAAATAAAACCAAGACTAGCACTCACCATTTAGAAAACCATCTAGGAAAATTAACCTTAGAGATGAGTGACATCAAAGTACAATTTCCTAATGATTTTCCATCTCAATCCTGGCACCTTTAAAAGAATGCCCATGCATCACCCTTATAAGTAGGAAGGAATTGAGTGGACCTAGAAAAAAGCCTTTAGAAGAAGAGGATAAGCTAAAAGTAGCACAAGTTCTCAAACTAACAAAGGAGCTTAGTGTAGGGGAGCCTAAGTTAGAAAAGTCGACGCCAAATAGGAAGAAGGATTTGGAAAAAGAACTTTCGGAAATTTTTAAGAACGTAGAGATAAATCTTCTCTTACTTGAAGCAATTAGGCAAGTTCCTTGTTATGCTATATTTCTAAAAGAATTGTGCACTAATAAAAAGAGGCTTAAGAGGGATGAAAGGGTAACAATGTGAGAAAATATCTCTACTATTCGTAAAACAAAAGGATTCCAGTCACTATTCCTTGTATCATTGGAAACAAACTCATTATGCGTTACATATTAGATTTAGGAGCATTCATTAATGGCATGCCATATTCTTTGTATGCCTCCCTAAATCTAGGACCTTTGATTCCTATAAGAGTCGTTATTTAATTGGAAAATAAGTTTAAAATGTATCCCAAGGGAGTGGTTGAAGATGTTCTAGTAAAAGTCAATGAATTGATTTTTCCTGTGGATTTCTATGTTCTTAATATGGAGGAATAGGCCTAGTTCATCTAATTCTTCTCTCATTCTTTTAGAAATACCATTCTTAAAAATGTCTAAGACACAAATTGATGTTCATAATAACACACTCTCAATAGAGTTTGATGGGGAGAAAATTTACTTTAACACTTTTGTTGCCATGAAATTTTCTTGTAATGAATCTTCTAATATCTCATTGATTAATATTATTGATCCACTTGTTGATGAAATTTTGAACACACATATATGTAGACGATGCAATCTACTTTGGTTTAGAACTTTAATAAGTATTTGCTAAATTCTTTGCCTATAGATTTTAATGTTGATATTGTGAATATGCTAGAAAAATTAGTTACATGTTCTATTTTTTAGCATAAAATTAATTTGTCTATTTCTAATAAAAGAATATTGGCATCTATTATGAGTCCATCTTCACTTAAATAGAAACCATTTCCATCTCATCTTAAATATACATATTTAGGTGAAAGAGAAACATTGCCCATTATCATTGTTATAATCTCTCCTCTCCCAAGAAGAGAGGTTAGTTTCCGTACTTAGGGACCACAAAACTACACTTGGTTGGACCTTAGCTGACATTAAAGGGATTAGTCTATCTACTTGCATGCATTACATCCTTTTAGATGATAAGGCTAAGATATCTAAGGAACCCCAAAAGAGATTAAACCCCCAAATGATAGAAATAGTGAAAAATGAGGTTTTGAAAATGCTAAATTTTGGTATCATTTTTCCTATCATTGATTCTAGGTGGGTAAGCTCAAATCATGTAGTGCTAAAGAAAATTGGAATAACCATAATTAAGAATAAGGAATGAGAAAAGGTTCCTACAGACTTCAAAATAATTGGAGGGTTTGCACTGATTATAGGATATTAAGTGCTAATACTAGAAAGGACCATTTTCCTTACATTTCATGAACCAAATGTTAGAGCGTCTTGCCAGTTCTTCACATTTTTGCTTCCTAGATGGATTTTTCATATATTTTCAAATTTCCATTACACCTGAAAATAAAGAAATGGCCATATTCACATGCCCCTTTTGGACCTTTACATACAAGAGAATGTCTTTTAGTCTTTGTAATGGTCCTAGTACTTTCAAAGATGTGTGTTTTCTATTTTTTCTGAATATGTTACACACATTATTGAGGTTTTCATGGATGATTTTAGTATATATGGAAATTCTTTTGATATATGCTTAGGAAATTTGGAGCTTATTCTCAAAAGGTGCATAGAAACTAACCTTTTGTTGAACTATTAAAAATGTCACTTTATGGTAAATTAAGGTATAGTTCTAGGGTTTGTCATTTTAGCTAGGGGAATTGAATTGATAAAGCAAAAATTGATGTAATTAAATCTCTTCTTTATTATTCTAATGTACGTGGAATATGGGCATTTTTAGACCATGTTGGGTTTTATAGAAGGTTCATTAAAAATTTCTCAAAACTTGCACAACCTTTGTATCATTTGTTACAAAAGAAACTTCTTTTAACTTTGGTAAAAAGAAACTTGCACAACCATGTTGGGTTTTAATTTGCTAAAAGAGAAGTTAATTTCTGCCCCAATAATCTAACCACCAAATTGGATTTACCTTTTGAGATTATGTGTGATGCAAGTGATAAGACAGTTTGTACAGTTTTAGGGTAAAGAGTAAATGAGGTTTCTCATGTGATTTATAATGCTTCTTATATGCCTAACCCTACACAATGTAATTACATCACCTCTAAAAAAGAATTTTATGCTATTGTTTTTACTTTAGAAAATTTTCGTTTATACTTATTAGGAATTGAGGTGATTACATTTTCTGATCATGTAGCTTTAAGGCATTTTCTCAAGAAAAAAGAGTCTAAGTCTAGACCTTTGAGATAGATTTTTTTGCTTTAAGAATTTGATATTGAAATTCATGATAAAAAAAGGAATGGAGAATTACGTGGCTAACCATCTAAGTAAGCTTACCTATAAAAGGAAAGTATTACCTATCTCTAATTTATTTCTAGAAGAGCATTTAAATTTGTTGAATGGTAGCTCTCTTTGGTATACTGACATTATCAATTACTTGGTAACTAAAGAACTACTAGTGGATTTAAGTAGGGCTCAAAAAGAAAAGATCAAACATGATGCTAAGTTTTATATTTGGGATGATCCCAACTTGTTCAAAATTGGTGCCGATAATGTTATGAGAAAATATGTGTCCAAAAAGAATTTCAATCCATACTTGCATTTTGTCATATATTTGAGTATGGAAGTCATTTTGGTCCACAACATACTGCACATAAGGTTCTTGAATGTGGTTTCTTTTGGCCTAGTTTGCATGAGGATGCATATTTGTTTGTGAAAACTTGCAGTGCATGTTAAAGTATTAGAAAATTATCTAGGAAAGATGAGATGCCTCTTAGATATATTTTACCTTGTGAAATTTTTGAAGTTTGAGAAATTGATTTTATAGGACCTTTTCTTAACTCTTTTGGTCACCTATACATTTTGTTAGCAATAGATTATGTTTCCAAATGGGTTAAAACTACGACTACATGAATTAATGATTTTAAAGTGGCAATTGACTTTGTTAGGGACCAAACTTTTAATAGGTTGGGGATTTCTAAGGCAATCATTAGTGATAAAGGATCTCACTTTTACAGCAAAATTGTAAAGGCCTTGTTTAAAAAAAAAAAAAAATACAAAGTCCATCATAAGATTTCAGCTACATATCATCCACAAACCAATGGCCAAGCTGAGATTTCTAATAGGGAAATTAAGTCCACTTTTGAATAAGTTGTAACCTTTAATAGGAAGGATTGGAGTACTCATTTAGGTGATACACTATGGGCTTATCAAACTGCATTCAAAACACTAATTGTTATATCTCCTTATAAGATTTTATTTGGTACATTTTGGGCTAATGTAATTTGAATATGTAAGATGCTCTTGTTTCCCAAAAGTTACAAATTCAAGAATTGGAAGAGATTAGGAATAATGCTTATGAAAATGCCCTCATTTATAAGGAGAAAACTAACTTGTACCTTGACAAATTCATCTCTCAGAAGAATTGCAAGGTAGGTGATAAGGTTTTCACTTTTTAACTCTCGTTTCCACCTCTTTCCTAGTAAGTTTACATCTAGATGGATTGGTCCCCTTTTTTGTCACTACCGACCTTCCCCATGGTGTTGTAGAAATTCAAGCTCTTGATACCAGTAGATCTTCAATAAGTTAAATGGTCATAGGTTGAAACCAGTCTACGATGGAGCTCAAGTTCATCACACCTATGAATTGCACCTTGATGACCCTACCTATATTAGCTAAGGATGGTGAGCATGTTGAAACAATTATGTAAAACCAAAGAACTTCTTAGGAGGTGACTGATAGGGCCTAAATTAGTCATATTTTTCTTAGTTATTTGAGGTTATTTTGTAATACATTTTGTGAAATAACTAGTCATATTCTTTCCTATTTGATATTTTCTTTATAAAAATATTTTTTTGTAATTTTCTGTAAAAATAAAAAAAATTAGAGTTAATTGTGTGATTTTTCAAAATAGAGGCGGCGCCAACCTGATAGCCGACGCCGAATTGCCACTAGAAGAACAAAGAAAAAGCAAGAAAAGAAGCATCAAAGGAAGTCAACAATAACGGCTAGAAGAAAGAAAAGAAAAGGAGATTGGCTTCAGAAATTTCGGCAGCTTCATGGCTCTCTTGAGCCGACAGCAAGACAAGGACAACAGTAAAACAAAAAAGGAATTTCGGCCAGCAACAAAACAAAAGAAAGGAGTGAAATCGGTAGGACCTAGATAAACAAAGAAAGTCAACAATATCAGGCTATGTCACGGCTAAGCAAAAGAAAATGAAAGCACTAGCAAAAGAAAAGAGAGGGAATGTCAGGCGGTTGGCTCAATTGAGCCAGTGCAGTAAAAGGAAAAGGAAGCAAATTCGGCAGTAGCTCATTCAGCGGTTCAAAGCGAGCCGATTGCAAAACAGAAAAGGTGAAGTAACTTCGGTCTTCAGCCGAAGTAGGTGGAAATCGGCTCAGTAAGCCGATGCAACAAAGATAAAGATTCGGCTGGACAGAATTTTGCACGGCTCAAATTGGCAGCAAAATTTAGCACAATTCCAATTCAAACATCAAAGGCTTCTGCAAACACGAGAAAGCACAGAACAACAAAAAGACAAAGTCCAATCCAACTTAATTTCCAAATCTACAAAGTCAAGACGGTGGACTACTGAGTTTACTTTTAATTTTATTTAGTTTTATTTAGGATTTTATTTTAGCTTTTTATTACTTCTTTTTGGTTTTGGATATTTTTTAGGCACTTACTTCTTCTTTACTTAGGACTCTTTTAAGAACTTTGTAAGCCTATAAATAAAGACCAATTTACCCTAGAAAAGGGGGGTGCACAATGTAGGGACTTAGATATATTTTAGAGTGTATCACCAATATTTTTCGAAAATAAATAATTCAAGGAGGATTGTACATGAAGGTCTTCAAAGGAAGAAGAAGAAGGCTTGTCTATGAGTATCTCTTTCTTTCCTTTGTTTTCTTTTTCTTGAACAATAATGTATTAATTATTTTATTGTTTTTTTATATTGTTTTAAATAGTCATGATTTTTAGAGTTATTTGATCTTTTGATTAATTGGTTATTTTCTTGGTATTTAATTACTTGTGCCTATTACAAGATTAATTAGTTGTTTCTTTCCATTAACTTACTTGGAAAATGGGTTGATAATGGTTTCAATTTATTGGTTTCATATTTGTTGTCTTTTAACTTGCTTGGAAAGGGGATTAATTGCTAAGAACTGGTAATAAAAGGTTAATTGATATTTGTCAGGAATGGATTCATTGGTTAATTTCATGGTTTAAATTTGCCAAGAATGGACATTTAATCAAAGGATTATATTTAATACATCTTTTGGGTAAGACTAGTTGAGACAAGAATGTAATGCTAAGTTATTTAGAAGATAGGGATTCATGGATTGGAAAAGAAGTGAGTCTACTTTAATCCTTTATGATGCCAAGCGAATAATTGGTTATGATAATGGTTGGATACTTTAAGATAATATTTGTCTAAACAATGGCTTGAGTTACATAATTCTCCATCATTGACATGTATATAAATATATATATATATATATATATATATATATATATTTCTTTTTTACTTTTTCGAGTCGGACAATGAAAGAAAGGTGACTAGCGTATATTTGTACCTGGAGGATCGATACTCGTTTGAACCCTATGCTATATTAATGAGTACGCTTGCTCATATGTGTAATTTGGGACTAACGTTTTAATGTAAACTTAATTGGAAATGTGCTTATTTTTATATGATTTTTATACCCAAATCCATACGCATCAGTAACCTAAGGGAGTTTCTCTTATTATTCGTATCTTTTATGTATGGTTGATTCTTTTACATCTTCTATTCCAGACTTTTTTATGCACTTTTTCTTTATGTTTTTTTTTTTTTTACTGAACTTCTTCTTTTTCTTTTGGGCTATGTACTAATCCATCTAAAAATGTCTCTTGTTCATCTTTGATGCTTTCAATGGAGTATTAGTGGAACTTCTGGTGCTTTTCACTCCTTCGCATTCTTGGAGCATATTTGATTTAGGAAGTAGTTGGTTTTCCTTTAACCTTTATCTTTTTAGTTCTTTATGGCTATGCTCTTTGTTTTATTTTTCATACATTAAGGATAATGCACGGTTTAAGTGTGAAGGTGGAATTCCAAAACTTTTCCAAATATTTGTTTCTAGTCCTTTTAAGTAATTTTAAGAAAAATTTTGAGCTTCTAAAGAAGACTTGGTGGAGTTAATTTCTTTTCTTTTGACTTTAAAAACAATATGATATTTATTTAACTAATTAGATTTTTTTTTAAACTTTCATATTAAGTTAGAGATAACTAAGTCTTGTGAATTTAGTTTTAATATGTTTATTTCTTATTAGAATCATGAAGCTTTTGACTTTGTAAAATTATTATAATCAATGTAATGAGTATAAGTTTGGTTTATGTGCTAATTCTTGTTGAAAATTGTCTGGACTAATCCTAAACTTGGGATTAAGTAAATAAGATAGGATGGTGGTTCCCAAATAGCACCTACTAAGTGAGGAGAAAAAAGTTCTGGGAATGCAAAGTGTATAGCCTTTAACGAAAAAGAGAAGAGAGTTGAAAAAAAGAAAAAAAAAAGACATTTTTGAAAAGGGGCCAATATAGTGAGATGGAGCGAAATGCACTTACTTGAGGTTATAAATCTCAAGAAAAATTCTACCTCAACAAAGTAAGAAAAATAAAAATATATAATTGAGAAATTCTAGTTTGCTATCCAATTTGTAGTAGTTTAGATGACAAACACTTGAATTAGTTGCATATGCTCGACTTATATGACTTGCAACACTTATGTGTTTTAGTCAAAGAAAGAAGTGGAATATGTTGAATAAAGATAAACTTGTTTAAACTAACTTTAAAGGCCTTAGGTATAGTTGACTTAATATGTGAGTTTGCCTAAAATCTTTTTGATTAAATAAAGGTTAGATTTCTTTTTATTGTGAGAAGAATATATATTCTCTTCACCATACTTACTGGAAATTGGAATTCATGTCATAATGCTTTTTGAAAAAAATCGTTTTGTTTGAGAAAGTAAAAAAAAAGTTAAATATGGGGGTATTTGTTAGGCGTAAAATAGTCACATTTTTATAGTACTTTTCCTTAGCTTTTATGCACATTTTTGTGTGATAATAAATGGTTGTCTACTTATACTATGTTCTCTTGTGTTTTTAGGTATTGTTGATGAAAAATGAGTAGAACATGGATATAAATACTATATTTCCATACTAGGATCGATTGCCGATTGTTTGGAGGCCTTGGAAGTACTTTTTTGAGGTTAAATATGCATACACGACTTGATGCACGACCATGCATCAAGCCATGTAAAACAGAGAAGGTCCCAGGGGACATGCATGCATGTGCATCAACCCGTGCATAACAGGGGATAATTTTTAGTCCTAGAAGTTTGCAAAAATCTAGAAAAAAAAGTCATTTTACAATATGCATGGCCATGTGAATGGTCATGCATGACCCCGTTAGGATGCACGGCCACTTGCATGATCGTGTATCTTTCCCGTGCCACCATCAAGCTATTTTAAGTAGAAATTATGCATGACTTCCATGCATGCCCATGCCTACAAGCTGTGCAAGCTTCCTGGCAATTTTAGAAAATGCTAAACAAGTCCAAAGATGGTGTAAACTTTTCAAATTTAATCAAGGATGGTTTAGGGACTTTATATAAAGGTGGTGAACGTCTAAATTCAAGCAAAACACACATATACTTCACCAAAACCTAATTCTCTTGGAGAAAAGCATCAAACGAAGCTGAGAGAGGTGAAAAAGCAAAGAGGCAAGAAGACTAGAGATTGTGGGCTTCCCAAGTTCTATTATTCAATCTTTCTCTTGTTCTTTCTTGTTTCCAAATACTTTTATGCTTTAAGTTCTTTTGTATTCAAACAATTGAGATTTTATCCGTGTTTCTTGAGATTATGTTTTGTTATTAAATTAATACTTTGAGATTTATATGTTAAATATTTCATCTTTGATCTAATTGAGATTACTTGTTGAGTATTTATATAATTCTAAGTTTTATGCTTATCAATTATGTTGAGGCAATTGTGTATGGTTTACATGTTAGGTATCTCATGCATATCATATATGGCGCAACGGAAAAATAAAAATGAGATACCATCCCAGGATCCGCATAGTGTGGAAAATAAGATATAAAGAGAACAAAGGTAACAACTTTACCTTTCTTTGTGCGTCTGAAAAATAAAATTTTTCTTCTTGTCTGACAATTATGGCGCGATCCAGCAATCCTCTTGATCAAACACCACGAGACTTGAATGTCCAACCACTACAATCACAGTGTATGATTATCTCTAATAGAAATTCACACAGAGGATCACACTCAAGCACCAAGATTTTTCTGTGCTAGCAGAAAATAATAATGGCAGCTAGGGTTTGATGAAGATCATTGAGAGGGAAAAAGAGAAGAGAAGGGAGTCGTGTATCCCTAGGGTTTTTCGTGAATACTTCAGCAAGCAGGAATCGTGTAATATCCTATATATTACACGAAAATCTCCTGCTGAAAATACTCCATTTGAGAATTCTAAAATAGTTAGAATTCCCTAATTGTAATTAGAAACATCAAATTCTCACAATTATAATTTAGACCATAAATTATAACTAATTATAATTTGACCACAACAACTTCTCTTTCTCGCAATTAACCCCACTATGTTATCAAATAACATCTTAAGTATATAATCCTCTATTGTGTGTGACCTATTAGGCTTCCCAATCAATTGCTAGCGAACATGAATTAATTCAAACGTCTTTGAAATTAATAATCCATAATTAATTAGAATTAATTATATCAATTCTAATCAGGATTGGTTTATTAATTGATATTGGTTTATTAATTCATCAATTAATAAACCCATATTCCCAGATCATGAGCAGTATCTAGCGACACATCATGACCACCCAAGAGTCCAAGAAGTCAAGTGGCTTGACATGAACTCTTCAATAACAAACTACAGTGCAATTAACTCCTTTCACCATACAATATCTCATTCGATTTGGAGTACAGAATTAGTGTCAACTCCCTCCAGAATATATATTAATTATGGCCCGAATACAATAGTACTTGTATCAGGAACCCACTACTCTAGATGTGCATCAATTGAAACTGTTTCCAATACACAGACGCCTTGGCCAAGGACTTCTCGAGTAATAATTCCTACAAGTGGCCATGAGATATTCGTCCCTATTATTAGGAGTGGTGAATCCTTTATTGACCCTCTCAACTACTTTCGTTTACCTCACAACGTACCCAATATCCATCCTATAGGTGGCCCTCGATTTGGCTCCAGAGATTGGAATGAAAGCACACTGCTCAGCAAATATAGTACCTTGGAGATTTCAAGTCTAAGGATACTTGCACGTTTGCTATATTGAGATTATATCACTGGCACTAAATAGTTATCCATGTAATTATCTCATAACTAGGACATCCAATGAACTTGTTCCATTAACAAATATCCACGTATTAACTTTGAGTATCTCAATACTAACGGATATAAAAAACACCACCTGATCAAATCAGGAAGTCTAACACATGCTAGTCTTAACGCATTAATGATGTCCTGTCTCATTAATACTACAACTAGGGACTATTCAAGTACTAACACTATACAGTGTAGTAGGAATCTCATATCATGATCTTTATCATGATTTCCTTAACACAGTGTTGTATTAGGGACTTTATCTAACAATTATATTACATAAAAGTAAATAAAATAAACTGTAAGATAAATAATGCCTTTTATTAAAATAAGATGAGTCATATACAACGTTCAAGTGATTGCCTCTAAGGTATAACACTAACATTACAACCTTTTAATTCACACAATTGTATTGCTAAAAATAATTGATCTTTTCAGTTAATTATCTAAGTAGCAGCTGTTAACTTAGTTTGATTTTTAGGTTAACTGGCTAAATTAAGTTAGTAGGGAATTGTATAATGTTCAAGTGTATATTTTCGAGGTTAACAAGGTATGTTACTTGATATTAATGATGCCTTGTTTGTTTATCATATCTTTTTTTTTTTTATCTATGACAATTGATTGGTTGTAGTATTAATGTATTTAAGAAAAGATTAATCAATTTGGCTTAGGTTAAGGATGAAGTTAGGGATTTTAACTTATAGATTAACTAAAGGTTAGTCCATTGTTGTAATGATAAGAGATTTAATTCGTTAAGAATGGTCCCTAAAACCAATTGCTCAAAGTGATCATCTCAATGATAAGTTTCATAACTTGATAGCAATACATATGCCTAAGAACCTAATGATTTCTTAATTAGTCTAGAAGTTTCCTGTTCTTGCTTGTTTCCTATTTTGATTATTTGACTCCTTATTTTGTTAGGAGACTTTTAGGTAATTTTGTAATTTAATTTTCCTATTCACGTGTAGATACTTGTAAACAATACATCCTTAGAAGTAATTAAGTTAAGTAGCTATAAAATGATTTCATATGATAAAGTTGGTTGAGTTATTTTTCTTATTGAATAAAATTGTCATGCTCTTTATGAGATAGATTCCTTACTTACGACTATGCTATGCTTTATCTTTAGGAGTAGAGTTTAAAATTTATTAGTACATGACGACTACGTTTTTTTTTTTTTAAGAACCCATATCTTTAATGTCAAACTCCACTACAACAAGGCAGCCATAAGTATCCAAATTAAATACCAAAATTCAATTTTGGATCTCATATCCCATAAGGGTTCACCTCAAGTAATGATAGTAAGAGATCTGGTTTGGTTTGAGTTCTACTAATTTCAACTCTCAAGCTCAAACTGACACCCCTAGATATTATATTTTTTTCTCATTGGCTTTTACTTTTATAACCATATCAGATAAAGAGAAAAACTATTTTAAGATTAGTTGAAAAAGAATAGATTGTGAACAAAAAAACACTACAAAAATGCATCATCACATGTAGTTAGGAAGGGATTAGAGAATTAAATATGGAAGTAAATGGTAAAAAACTCATGTTAAATTAGAATTAAATTATTTGTGGAAGTAAATTGAAAAAAGGGCTCCCCCTCCATGTTAACAGTTCTTTTCCTCCAGTTTTGGAGAAATTGAAACATAAAAAAAATAAATAATAAATATATTCCTTCCTTCAAACTTTTCAAATGTTAAAGTAACGAATATAATAGATATAACAATAAATTTAGTACAAACAAGAAATGTTTTATTTAGTTTTATTTTATCTCAATTGAATAAGATAAAAAATAAATACTATTTATTTTTCCTATTGGAAGTAAAGGCATTACTTTCTCTTTCCCTCCTAAATAAAGTGCGAGATCTAAATAAAAGGTCCAATTCTCATACATGTATAGTACATGAATGCGAAGGACATTAAAAGGGAGACCCGCTCTCATTTATCTCCAGTTTAGGACTCGGGTTGAGTTAAAGTACTCCTTATATAAATAGCAAATTGATATCGAACATCACTATTTTCAAGATGTTCCATTGTTGTACTTATGTAGTCCATCGGGATAACCTCAACATTTGTAGTGATGTGTTCTGCTACAAAATCAAGCATCTCTTGGCCTTCCTTTGCATTTTCCACCAATACTTGAAGCCGCAGCTTTCCTACCTATTAACAAATAATTCAAGGACACATTCAGGCATAAATTTTAAGAGATAATCAATGTCAATCCAAAATAATAACCCCAATCTAACATCATAAATTGCTTACCCAGTACTAAAAGAATAATTGGTAACTGATTTGAATGATTCTGTAGTAGATTTAGAGAGGGCAAAGTAGTATGGATGATAGAAAACAAATAAATAATTCCATCTAAGGTTCAAAAGATGGCCTTCAAAAGAACCAAGTAAAGACTTCAATGTAAAGATTAATAATGTGAAAGAATAATGCACATAATTTGGACTGAGATAAAGGAAAATGGTAAGCATTTATTTTGGTTGGGAAGCTAAAAGGCTAAAAAAAATAAAGGAAAGATTAAGTAAAATGTTCAAGAATGAAGCAAAAAATGGAAAGGAACAGAGAGGATCATAGTTGCATTTACTTCTTCACGTCTTCTAATTGAGCATGTAGCTTAATAGGTTATATTTTGAAATAAGAGCTATTATATCCCTACATTCCATTTACCTTTGGATAGAAATGATATTGAAAATTTAATACTTAAACCAATTCCATCCATTCTTCTTCTTTTCCTTCTCTCTCCTCTAATAAAATCCATACACACTCAGAACTTAAACTTTCCTATCCACCTCATTTTCTTTCTCTCACATTCAACCTAATAGGCCCTTAAATGTAAACTGCATTTTTTTTCCTGGCCTAACTCCCCAGTATGTCATTAATACTTTATGTTTACTGTTCATGTCTGGACATTGCTTCCAAAAGAAATTATTGCTGTTGATTGCTAATTTATAGTTATGTATGGTCGACTAACTTTGTTATCCTAATATGCAATAAAAAAGCTTTATATATAATAGGGCCAAATAGTGTCTTTTTCAAATATACTAGCTATTGATATAATAATGTCCAAGATGCTATAAACAATTCCTTAGAAATGCATTCACAAACAATACAATTGTTTATTAGTCTAGGAATGCATTCGCAAACAATTTAAAAGTAATTTTTATGCAGAACCTAAAAAATATATTGCTTTTGGAAGTTACAATTGCATTCCTTTTTTGCTTCCCCAGTATGTCATTATTGGTTTGTGCTTTCTAGTTGTGCTTAGTTATCATGGCTAATTTTGAAAGAAATTGTTACTGTTGATTGCTGATTTAGAATTAATTTTGTGATCTTGTTGTGCCACAATTAGGGAAAAAAAAACTTCATGCAAAATTAGGCAACACAGTATGTTGCTGAAATATAGTTGTTGGTACAATATTGTCTAAGGGTGTTGTGAACAACACCTTAGGAATACACTCGTAAACTGAAAAAGATATTGCTTTTGGAAGTTAAAACTACACTTTTTTTTCTTGGCCTTACTAGTATGTCATCAGTGGTTTGTGCTTACTGTTTTTGTTTGTCCATGGCTAATTTTGAAAGATACTAATTGTTGATTTTGAAGTCATTTTGGTCAAGTGATCTTGTTGTGCAACACTTAGAAAAAAAGTTTTATGCAAAATTTGGCGATAATACTATCTTGCTGAAATATAGTCGTTAGTACAATAATATCTACTATTCTATTATCAATGCCTTAGGAATGCATTCCCAAATTGAAAAATGTATTAGTTTTGGAATTTAAGAATGCATTACTATTTGTGCTTGGCCATGGCAAACAAATTGTTATTGTTAATCGTTGATTTAGAGTTAAGTTTGATCATGTGACATTGTTATGAACGATGCTTTATGAATGCATTCACAATCATTACAAATTTATGTGCAACACTTGAAAAATATAATTGCTTTTGGAAGTCAAAATTGCATTTTTTTTTCCCCCTAACCTATTGGTCATAATTAGATGTGTTTCTTATATATTAACTGTTTGGTGTATTTGTTGCAAAACTACTAAATTTATTATTTTTATTTGGCTAAGAAGTGAAAACCCCCAGTACAACATGCATTATGGTGAGTTGGACTATCGAGTAGCAATTAGATGGTCCAAGAATTAGAGGCCTTACCAAAGAGGCCTCCATGGACCTTCGTTCTATTTTTACAAGTAGATACTGTTTAATTGATTATACCTAATTCTAGTCTAATTTACTTTTTTGGGTCCCATTTGCAAATAATGAGTCTTTTATTTATAAAGTCTTATAAGGGTATTCATATTTTAGGAAGATTATATGGAGAGGCAAGAAGCCACTAGCTAAAAAAGTAGAGCTTGGAATACAAAGGTAAAAGAATAAGCTAAAATCTGTTTGCCCCAAGGGTTCATTTCTTTTAATTTATCGTGTTGTCCAATATTTAGTTGATTATATAATCTAATTTTTAAGAACTAATGCTATTGCATTTTGACAAGCCCCCCAAAAAGCACAAGCCATTTGGCAAGCTCTAACAACTGTGGAGAGGTAATAGTAGGAAAACTAGCAAAAGGTATTTTTTTTTTCAAAAGTATGAAGAAGCTAGAGGTAGTCTTTATAATCCAGCGAGAACTATGGAATTACAAGTGAGACTTGATGTAAATTGTTACAATGTCATTCATAGTGTGTATGGAATGAAATTGATTTTGTTAACTATTTATTATTATCGCATAATGATTTAAGGATCAATAAGAAATTTTTTAGATTACACAACAACAACAATCCATTTTCTACTTAACGCAGATGCTAATGATACTGGTGGCAAATACTGACAATTCTAAGCACCGAGCAATCCAAGAAATTGGATTAAGAGGAACATTGCAGCAAAAATGCTTTAAGACACTGTACGACCCTTGATTTTGGGTGATCAACCATTTCAATCCAAGTTCATGAGTGATACTGTTGGATCATGGAAAATACCTATACATGTTTTTTAAAAGTTATGGAAATATGCCTCTGTATTCCTAGAATAGTAAAGCCTCTGAGGGAGTTAGCAAGGATTAAGTTAGGGAGAGTTCTCTATGAATTTGCAAGAAAACTATTATATGCTTCTTGAAGAGTTGAGAACTAATGGAGACTAGTGATAAGTTCAAAAGAAAGTTTGTGGTACTCGTGGTATCCACTTTATTGGCCCTACGGAGATGGGCACAATTAAACACTGAAGTGTGCCAATATTTGAAATAAGTGAAAAACATTAGGACACTAAATTGGACTGAGTATGCACGACAACAATTGTGCAGGAAAACCATTTATTACAAAAAATTGATAAACTTAACACAAAAGAAGAAAAAGAAATCATAACTTGGTCCCGAGCACCCACAATGATCGGGCATACAATTGCTATCCATAATGGAAAAGAGGAATGTATAAACCAATGCTTCCATAGATTCGATCGTGCTTTACTATTATAGCTTCCATACCTATTTTGTTTATTTTGATTTTTTGGGACATAGGTTCCATACCTTGTATAGAACTCATGCATGAAAGAAACGAGATTAAGCCGCGTGGCGATACCCGCGAAGCTTAGTTAACACAAAAAAGATACATCGAAGGATGACTAAATTTATTAATAGTAAAACCATATTATCTATCGGGCGTGCAAAATTGTGACTGTATAATGCATATGAAGCACATCTATGACCCTGCCTTATTACTTTTACATAGGTTTTAAATTTAATGTGATCAAACTGAAAGAAATGCCTTGTTGGCATGAAGGTTATGGATTTGCATATGTATTCATGTTTTAGAATATAACTGTTATTTGATATGAAAAAGGAACCTATTTATTTGTAGCATTTATGCAAAGAATCCTAAACATTGTTATATTACAACAATTGTGTATGGAATTGTATGCATTTGCTATTTGTAGTTTTGTAATACTTGTTCATAACTTTGCTAAATATGATGCATATAGTCTTGAACCCTACAAATGAGTTTTATTAAAGTTATGGTTCATCTTGAAATCATTGTTTATTGATCTAGGTTTAGTCCATCTAAATTGTAAAAATTGTGTATGATTTATGGACACACGACTTTGTTGTCCTATTTACAAGTGTTGTATGTAAATTGTATCATTTGTGAATATATTCCTAAGACATCATTCATAGAATTCTGCATTATTGGATTAACAATAGTATATTTGAAAATGATACTAGCTTGGCATTGTTTTGTAGATACACTATCTAGATCAGGTCAGGGTGCTATATCATCATCTACCTAAGACCGTCCCAAGGCGTGCGGCAAGATCATATGTTAAGGTAAGAAAAAGAGTATAGCTAGACTGGCTATTGATAAGGGTTTTGGAAAATGAGAGGTATGGCTTCCACTGATGCATTTTATTTAATCTAATTTATATCCCATCACAATATGTATCACACTGGGTACAGAACATCGTAAAACATAATAGGATTTAGCGCAGCCTACATCACAACATCTTTAACATATTGAGCAATACTAGGCATAATGCTATACACAAATTTACACAATTTTATACATAGTTGTTCACAATGGCATTCATAATGTTAGTATTTACATTTACATTGCCAACGATGATATAACCTCTTCCTTGTACTATTTTTATGTTTATTAAATACGTGCCAAGCAATGGTCGATCATCTTATCAATTATTATTGTATTTTTAGATTAATTTGAGGAGTTGTTTGAAGTACAAGGTTAGGATCAGGTGTACGTAGAGGCTAGCCGTATATTTGAGGAGATTGCAAACATAGTTAGGCTATTTATTGCCAAAGTTTCAATCATCAACTGACTATTTATTCAATTTTCCCCATAATATTATCTATATTGTCAAGGTACATACTTGATGTGTAAATTTTGAGTGTATAAAAATCATCAATTTTAAATCCATCACTTAGTCAAATTTTAATTAAAACATTAATCTCAAAATACACATGTGAGTAAGTATACTCATTGCAAGTATAATATAGGAAATTAACGAGTATCGATCCTCAAAGGAACAAGTACACACTAATTACTTTGTAATCATTATTTAACTGACCCCAAAAAAAAGAGAAAATAATAAAACGAAAAATAAAGAAATATTAATGCGTATTTATTTGGGTATAAAATCATATAAAAATAAGCACATTCTCAATCAAGTTTAAATTAAAACATTAACCCCAAATTAGACATATGAGCAAGCGTACTCATCATTAATATAGCATAGGGTTCAAACGAGTGTCAATCCTCAAGGAACAAGTATGCATTAATAACTTCTCTTTCATTGTTTTACCGACTCGATAAAATGAAAAGGAAATAAAATAAAACAAAAGAAAATAAAAATAAAAATATATACATGTCAATGATGGAGAATTATGTAACTTAAACCATTATTTTGACAAGCATGATCTTAAAGTACCTAATTATTATCATAACTAATTATTCTCTTGGCACCATGAAGAATTAATATAGATTCACTTCTTTCCCAATCCAAGAAATCACTATCTTCTAGACAAATTAGCATCACATACTCTGTCTCAACTAATTCACCCAAAAGTTGCATTAAACACAATCCTTGGTTAAATTTCCATACTCTGGAAAACTTAAAACATGAAATTAACCAATGAAACTATATTCTGGCAGACATCAATTAACCTTTAATTATATAGTTCTTAGCAATTAACCCATTTCTCAAGTAAGTTAAGAGACAACAAATATGAAGTTAACAAATTGAGATTACCATCAACCCCTTTCTCAAGCAAGTCAATAGAAAGAAACAACCAATTAATCTCGTAATCAGTACAAGAATTGAAATACCAAGAGGAACAATCAATTAATCAAAAGATCAAATAATTCTAAATATCATGAATATCTAAAACAATGTCAAATTACAATAAAATAATTAATATGTCATTGTTCAAGAAAAAGAAAACAAAGTAAAAGAAAGCACTCATAGACAAGCCTCCTTCTTTTTCCTTTGAAAACCTTCTTGCACAACCCTCCTTGAATTGAAGAATTTCTCCTTTGGTTTGAATGATTTTCTATGATTATCTATGAAGTCTCCCATTTTCTCTTGTTTTTTCCATCTCTTTATATGCTTAGGAAGTGCCTAAACTCGTTGGTGTAAAGTTCTTGGCCAAGTAGAAGCAGGAAGATACTAAAACTCCATAGATTACCAAAAACCGCGTGCAAAAATCAAAATCCCGTCTTTTCATCAGAGCATAGCCAGCGCCGCCTTGGCTACTGATCTGACGCTGATTGTGTACTATTTTTTCCGTTGTTCGCTGATTTTTCTCGATTTCAGCACAATGTAGTCCAGAGTGTAGCCAGTGCTGCCTTAGCTACTGGAGTCGGCGTCGGTTCGGTTCTGTCCCGGTCTGTTTCAACAATTTTTTGTTGCTTCGAAGTTCATGTCATAAGCACATGGCTGGCGCCGATTCTTCTATCCTGGCCGGCGCTACCTTGGTTCTGTTTTGCAACGTTTTTGCTTCGTTTTACCCCTACAATCTGAAATAATGAACAAAATACATTTCCAATGGTAAAATCTCAAATATAAAGGAATATGACTAGTTATTGAACAAAATATATCACAAAAGAGCCTCAAATAACTAGAAAAAACATGACTAATTTAAGCCCTATCATATTCTCCCACACTTAGCTCTTTGCTTGTCCTCAAGCAAAGTATCAAAGACAAGTAAGAAAACACAAGGTTTCATCAATCACTAAATCAATTTTAAAATAGTATCTCTAATGCTTCCTTCATTCAAGAACATAAAACACATGCTACTACACCTTTCACAATAAATGCAAGACTTGTGTAACTGAATAATGACTTAGTAGAACCAGCTCAATACTTAACAATATTCTCAAACCATTGGAAAGAATTTTTAGTTCAAAAAGAATATGCATTCCATAAGCTTACATTTCATACACTCTCTCCACTAATCCGAGACATATCATGATTCTACTTAGGTCAAGTAGGACTTTTAAGCTTATAATATAAGGCTAAAGGCTTGTAATGTAGCTTATCAAACGAAGGATATAGGAAAATCAAATATCAAAGAAGCTGAGAGTTCGCAAGAAAATGATAAACAAAATGTATCAATACCTTCCAACTCTTCTTACCCTCCTATTCCAAAATCAATCAAACTCATAACCTTGTTTAGCAATTACAATTCAGTTCAAGCAAATCTTGCATTTTCACTCTTTTTCTTTTCTTTTTCTCATCTTTTCACTTCCTTCATCAACTCTTCTCTATTTTTCACAAGATCACTCCTATTTTCAGCAATGGTGTCCAGGATTTGATATGAACTCTCAACTTTTACAACTCAATCACAATTCCTCTTGTGATTTTTCTTTTCTTTTCTTTCAATTTTCTTTTTTTTCACTCATTCCTTTTTTTCTCTCTTTCTTTGTTGCTATTCTTTTCTTTCTCATCTTTTCTCTTTCTTCTCCTTCTTTTAGCAGCTTTCTATTTTTCTTTCTTGTTTTCAATCTCTCTTTTCTCTTTCTTCTCTTTCTTTTCTCTTTCCAGCTCAACACAACTATTGATACATGACTGAAAGCAACGAGTCATGCTCTTTCTCCCTTTTATTCTCCCTCAACATTCTCCTTCATATACTTCCATCCATCAAGAACATAAAGATTTGGAAAACTATTCAAACTCTCATAAACAAGCAATGGACAAAGTAGGATAACGGGTTCTAAAGAAAGAAATCCACCAATTTAGGCTTAAAATAGGCACTAAGGATAATATAAAAAATAGATAGGCTTGAAAAGCTCAAACTATCCAAAGAAAGCCTATTACCATTCTCCCTAAGTTAAACCATGAATGTCTTTCTTATTTCGCCTTGAGAGATATTCAAGTAAGTTCTAGAATGCTCCATGAATTTTAGTAGAAAAATAGATTTAAGAACAATGCAAAGCATTTGATCAAGAACTACTTAGTCTAAGTGCATGCAAAAAGTCATGCATAAGCCATAAATGATATAGAACATATGCTCTATAACCCATCATAAAGACATGCATTAAAAATACCGCTTGAAATCTCAAAAAAATCAGAAAAAAATTTGAAAATTTTGCTCACAAGAAGGCTGGCTAAAGTATATGCACAGAAGTTTCAATAGAAGTATTTTCAATCAAATCACTCCCCCACAATTAAACTGGACATTGTCCTCAATGGCTAAATAAATATAACAAGGAATAAACAATGCCAAGGGACCAAAAATATAAAAGAGAAGAGATAAGAAAGACAATACTTCCATATATTGTGCAATGTGCTGTACAAAAGCTGAATTCTTGAAGAACAAGGTATTGTCAAAGTACCTAAAAAAGGAAAATACAAAAGAGCACACCAAAGCATAAAAACTAGAAAAGAAAAATAAATCAAAAACAAAAGAAAGAAAATAATACAAAAAAGCAACAAAAAAGCAAAAACTAACTAGAAAAGATATTAAAAGATAAAAGAAAAACAAGAGTGATCGAGAAAGTGGGGAACAATCATCGTCAGTCCTCATCATCATCATTATCATCATCAGCCGGTGTGGAAGTTCCCTCACCACCATGTTGCCCAGAAGAATGCTGCCTCTATTCAGCCAATTGCTGCTCTATAATAGCTTGTCGTCTCGCCAAGTCATCTACTGATCCTTGCAAGCATAAGAGCATCTCCGTTTGCTGGGCTAATTGTCCCAGCACGGTAGTCTCAAATTCAGTCCGGGGTTGGGACTGAAAACTGATAGTGCGTGCATGTGCTGGTGGCGGTGGTTGCTCTTCTTCCACAGTGGGTGGCCTAACCAGACCGGGATGTCTGACCTCAAAGGGGGTTAGCCACGTTTTCAACTCCTGGCTGTACTTGTACCTGTAACTCATCAGAGTTTGTTCCGTAACCATATCGTACTTAGTGGTAGCCTCCATTAGCTCTCCCTCAAGACTAATACCAAAGTCTTTCAAAATTTTCATTATAACCAGAGGGAATATGAAGGCTTTTGTAGCGAGACGGTGATGAACCACATCCCAAATGGATTGTATAATCAAGGGTGCAAGAGGGATAGGCAAGGTGTTCATCATCCTATGCAAAATGTAGGTATCGATAAGTCAAGTCTAATTAAAACCACTAGCACGAGGTACAACATTGAACCCAAACATATAGACTAGAGCTCTAAAGTTGGCAGCAAGATCATTGTTTGAATAGAAACTGTTGGCCTGAAACGCATTATGCTTATACAACCCTAAAGTGGCTCTAGTCCCATTGGCATCCCAATTTGGGTCAGAAATATTTTTTTGATTGTTCACGTCTATCCCTTACCAAGAATCATCATCAAAAACCTGGAGAAGATTAGCTAATTGATTTTGGGTGATGACAATGGGAATTAATGCATTCAGACTTGGGTATAAAAATCATACAAAACTAAGCACATTCCCAATCAAGTTCAAATTAAAACGTTAAACCCAAATCACACATATGGGCAAGCGTACTCATCATTTGACTAAGCATAGGATTAAAACAAGTGTCAATCCTCAAGGAACAAGTAGATATTAATTACCCTTCTTTCATTATTTAACCCACTTGATAAAGTGAAAAAAAAATAAAAGAAAAATTAAAAAGAAAATAAAAATAAAAAAATGTATATGTATATGTCAAGGATGTAAATTTATGTAACTCAAGTCATTGTTTAGACAAACATGATCTTAAAGAACTTAACCATTATCATAACCAATCATTCTCTTAGCACCATGAAGGATGAAGGTAGACTCACTTTGATGGTCAATCCATGAAATCACTATCTTCTAGATAAATTAGAATCACTTGGTCCGTCTCAATTAATTCATCCAAAAGACGCATTAAACACAATCCTTAATTAAATTCCCTTAGTCTCAGTGAGTTTAGAACATGAAATTAATCAATGAACCCTTGGTCTCGGAAGACATCAATTAATCTTCAATTACCAGTTCCTAAACAATCAACCACCTTTGGTCTATCAAGTCAATTGTCAACAGAATATGAAATTAATAAATCGAAACACCCATCAACCCTCTTTGGTCCAGAAAGTCAATGGATATAATCAAATAACTAATCTCGTAATAGGCGTAAGTAATTGAATACCAAGAATAATAACCAATTAATCAAACGATCAAATAACTCTAGAAATCATGAATATATAAAACAATGTTGAATTACAATAAAACAATTAACATATCATTGTCAAGAAAAAGAAAACAAAGTAAAAGAAAGAACTCATAGACAAGCCTCCTTCTTCTTCCTTTGAAGACCTTCTTGTACAACCCTCCTTGAACTTTAAAGAATTCCTCCTTAGACTGAGTGATTTTCTATGACAATCAATGAATTCTCCCATTTTCCCTTGTGTTTTTCATCTATTTATAGGCTTAAGAGGTGCCTAAACTCGTAGGTACAAAGTTCTTGGCCGAGTAGAAGTTGGAAGCTGCTAAAACTCTTCAAATTTTCAAAAACGCGTAGAAAGATCGCAGCACCGCCTCAGGGACAAACCACAGCCGGTGCCGCCTTGGTCCTTCGGAGCCGGCGTCACTTAGGTTCTGTTCTACTCTGTTTCTACAATTTTTTCATCGCTTTGAAGTTCGTGCAACCAGTGTATAGCCAGTCAGTTCTAGGGCCCTAGCTGGTGCCGCCTCTGCTCTGTTTCGCGACGGTTTTGCTTCGTTTTACCCAAAAATCTGAAATAGTGATCAAAATACCTTTCCAAGGGTAAAATCTCAAATATGAAAGAATATGACTAGTTATTACACAAAATGTATTATAAAAGAGTCTCAAATAATTAAGCAAAGTATGACCCATTTAGCCCCTATCAACAATCAAAAGCGAGTTCCAGTTCTCCCACTGCAAGAGCCCAAACTTATGCTCTATTTCCTACGTGTAGTCCATGTTCACTTTTCTAGAATCTTCTAATCTTTCTAAACCCCTGCAAGGAGTTACAGATATGATCAGTGGCTCCTAAATCAATAATCCAAGTGGAAGTTAATCTAACCATTGATATAGACTCTAGATAGAAAACATTATCTGTGAAGTTTTTCTTGGCCTGAAGATCTGGACACTTCTTTTTACAGTGTCCCTCCTTCCCACATTTGAAGCATTTGACTTTAAGTTTATCTTTGGGCTGGGACTTGGGCTGGTGCACTGCATTCCCCTTCTTCTTCTTGAA
Organism: Voacanga thouarsii; assembly: GCA_026120185.1. Lineage (NCBI taxonomy): Eukaryota > Viridiplantae > Streptophyta > Magnoliopsida > Gentianales > Apocynaceae > Voacanga > Voacanga thouarsii. The sequence continues at coordinate 1,706,195 of JANUWF010001152.1, forward strand.
CTTTCTGGGTATAGGCCCAGTTCTTGAAAAAGAAGCCATAATAGCTCTAGCTTATGCATTCATGACCTTTTTTGCCACCTGGAGCTCCTTCATCAACTTCGTTAAACTCATGTTTAACTTGTTCATGTTGTAATTTAACTTGATCTAAGTAAAAGAGCCCGGCAAAGATTCGAGAACTATATCCACTTAGCTCTCGGGGTCAATGACATTCTCCAAGACATCTACTTCCTCGAAAGTAGCAATCATCTTGAGTATATGCTCTCTAATTGATGCTCCCTCAGCTATCTTGGCGTTAATTATTATTCAAAGAGCCTCTTGCCTTGCGAGTCGCCTCTTGTCCGCGAACATTTTGGCTAATGACGTACTTATTGAAGGCATAGAAAACTAAAAACATAGGGCACACAGCGGAAGCGAAGATCAAAAACTGAAAAAAAATAAGAATAGGGGATTCCTGAACAGGGCCAACGCCAGTGCCGGTTAAGCTCTGTTCAGATTCCGATGTTAAAATTTTTTTACCTCTTTTCCTCGTTCTAAGAGTTGGTTGGACCGGAATATGTACTACCAGGGTAGGTACGCTGGTGAAAGCCTCTGGTGCGATTTCTGCAAGTCTCCTACTCCGTTTTTGCATGTAGGTGAACGGCAATCCCTCGATCTTCCAGTATATAGCCTACTTAAATCCGTTTAGTGAATAACTATAGACTAAGGAACCTTTTTCTGGAGAGAGAGAGAAAGAGAGAGAGACGTCTAGTTTTTTACAGAGAAGCCGTCTCAGAGAGTGTGTGTTCTATCTCAACAACATTGTTTCCAACCCTCCTGTTTAACCTAAATAAAACCCTAGGTTAAACTGGACTGGGCCATTGGACTCTTAATTTAATTTTTTAGGCTTAATTAATTATTCTAATTAGAACCAACCTAATGGCCCAATTAATAATTAATTTTTTAGCCCAAATAAACTAGTCCAATTAATAAGCCTATATTAGTTTAGTCTCAGGTTAATCTTTAATTATTCAAACTGAGCCAAAGCTCTGAATAATTAATTAACCCACTAAACTAATTTAATTAATTCTATCTCTATGGACCTTTATTTTATTTTAGCCCAATAATTAAATAAGGCTACTTAAATAAAATAAATTTGATTTAATTTAAGATCAATTCCTTAGCCCGTATTTAATTAGGACTCACGGTCTATATTGGGAATCAAAAGACACACCGCATTGGCTACTAAAATGACCAAAATACCTGTGAAACCCCAGTCAAAACCAACCTTAGAGTAAGGAGGTTGGGATGTATAACATACTTTATTGCATGATTAAATATATTTTTATTTGATTTTATGAGCCTTAGATTTGAGTTTTAATGTCTTGGAGGCTTGTTGGTGAATATTGAGTGAGAATGGCAAAATGGTAATTTTTTCCTGAGGTGAAAATAGGGAGATAGCTTGATGATTGAATAGGAAATAAGTTGCTAGTGAAAATAACAACAAGAGTTGTTATGATGTAGTGGTTAGAGCTTTGGAAATTAATTCTTAAGGTCTTGGATTCAAATTCCATCATAGGAGCTTTAGCTTGGTTAAATTTTATTTTTGCTTGGGAAGTAATAATTTCGGCCTTAAGTGCTTAGAGTAGGGGAGTGATGATGTCCTAAGAGAGACATGTTAGGAGTATCCTCATCCTACTCCCTTGCCCTACTCAAATTTCCTAAGAGGAATTCATTTTTCCTTGATCTTTGATTTTTCCTTAGTTCTCAACTCATTAGTGTGATCAAGTTTTTCTAGTCATTTTCTTTCCAAAAATTTCAGTAAAGTGATGTGGTCTTGTAGGATCAAAATGTCTTAGTAAAAGACTTCTTATGGCTTGAAAATGTAAAAGACTTGTGGGAGATTCTAAGAGGAAAAATTCCTCTAGTGAGCTTGCTGAAAAATTCACTCTAGCTAGTTCATCTTCCTTCTTGGAATGAACTGAAATTTTCCAACTTATTGTGCCTTTAAGGTGTCGAGTTTCTTAGCTAGCATTCCCTCACAAATGCTACCAGAAAAATGGTCTTTTGGATCAGCTTGCAACCTGTATTCTTTAGCCATTTTCGGACTGCTCAAAGCTGGAGCAAAACCAGGAAAAAATCCTGTACAAATCGCAACTTTGAGAGTCCAAAACCAAGCTGTTTTCTTCCAAATTTTGTTGAGAACTTTAGCCAAGTTTTTCCTCCATGAAGAAGGCTGGAAACCAGCCTTGAACACCCCTGAAATTCCCCTTCAAACTCGCTGCAAAATGGCTGGAAAATGGCAGCCGAAAAAGCTGTCCAGAAATTCCAGCCTAGCGAAATTCTGTACAATCCAATTGTCCAGCTTTGTTTCCTAATCTTCCTCCAGCCGAAACACCATCATTGGTCTGCATAAACCTTCCTTAAACCTTCAGTAACAGAGCTCCATTATTCCCCTTAAGCTTCTGCACGAAATTCAGACATGGCTACCCGAAAATCTCTCCAACAAATTCCTGCAATTATGCTTGATGGATTTCCAAAATTCTAGCCACCATAGTGTAGCAACTTTCCATAATGTATCCCTCAAATGACCAGACTTCTTCTTCACCATTATGCCCCTATTTTCAGCCACCATAAGCTTCCTTAAACCAGTATTAATTCTACTGAATCTCTGCTCAAAGCAGTCAGCCATGGTAGACTTCCAAAGCTCTCCAACAATCAAGATATTCTAGGATATTTAGTTTTCAAATTTACTTCCTAAAAATATTCTTCAAGGACTTTAACAACCAACCTTTCCTTTTCCCTTCCAAATCAGAGAACCAACCTCTTAAACCCTACAGAAAATTCAGCAGCCCTAATTCTCTCAAAATTTCGGCAGCTGCACAACACAATCTCTCAAATTCCGTCAACCTTCAAGAACACACACACTACACCAAGAACACCTACTTCTTCCTTTCACCTAATACCCCTCCAAACCACTTCAAACCTTCTCTAAAATCTCCAGATTTGACCTACTCACTACCTTGAGTCCATCAACACCATTCTTAACATCAAACTCCACAAATCAACTCGCTACTTCGGATCAAAACCAGAAAATTCTGTGAAGGTTCAAGAACACCTTCAAGGTAGGATTGTTCTAACAACTTCATCTTCTCCAATTTTGATCTCAAGTGAGAATATATGTGAATAAACATGCTAATGGTCTCTCTCTCTCTCTCTCTCTCTCTCTCTCTCACATGGCTAAAACTCTCTCTCTTGGCCGGATGGCTTCATCTTCCATGGTCATGCTATCTCCATCTTCCTTGGACAAATTTAGGCATCTAGGAGTTGAGATCCGTTCTAAACTCCTTCAAAGCATTCATCGACCAAGTAAGTGCCTTCAATCTTTCTTTTAAATCCTAGATTCACGTCTCTAAGATGATGTTGTTAGAAGGTGGATTATGATGGGGTTCGAGTATGTATTGTTGAGATTGAAGCATGAATATATGTATGATTGTGAAGGAGATAGGATTTATGCATGGAAGGATTATCTTGGTTGATAGTATGATAATTTGAGGTTTGATGCATGTCATAGGAGGTATTTGTGATGAAGTATGCTAGAAATTATGCCACCTTTGATGAATAGGATTTATATGCATGTTGGATTTTTGAAGCCATGATCATATTTATGCTAGTAGAGGTTAGATCATGTCTTGATAAATTGAGATCTATGCTTGTATGCATGATTTGGATGATTTGATGAGTTGAAGGGTTGTATATGTTCATGATTGTGAATAACCATGGAAATATGATCATGATCTAGTTGTCCCTAAGCAAATTTTTATTTCATGAATAAAATATTTAATAATATAATTTTACTAGTGATTTCAAAAAACCCTAGGAAGGGTGGATTTGGAATATTATATTTATATAAATGATAATTTAGTCAAATAAATAATAGTTTTAATAGAAAAATAAAATATATAGATATTTTATAAAATAATGAAATCAACTAAAGCCTTTTGATGGAAATAATCATAATTAGTAAAATACTTATTATTATAAATTTAATTATTATCTTTTAATCAAAGCCTATTAAAACTTATTTATTATTTTTCAAGCAAGACTCATTAAAATTCATTTTCAACTAACTTTGGTTATCAGTTATTTTCTAACAACTAAATTATTAATAACTCATTATTTTCCCTAATAACTACTTAGGACTCTTGATCAAATAAACTCTAAATTTTTCTCAGTAAGATTTAAACTTTCAACATCTTGGAATTTATTTCTCAAACCATTAGTTATTTAAAATATCAAATTAGGCTCAACCTATAAACCTATTTATTTATTGATTGGCCTTAAAGCTTGGGACACTAAGACCATGGTAGTAGCAAGTTGAGTTGATTTAAAATTGAGGATGTGGATTGTGGCTTGAAATTGATTGTGATTTGTATTTGCCATATGGGGTTAGGTCAGCTATTGGGGACCTCTTTATTATGAGCAAGAATCAGGTAAGCTCCTACATAAAAACCTGATTGTTGAAAAATGTTTAGTTATGGCAAGCCAAATGTAGAGTGCATGAACACTCATTTTTGTGAAGGCAATTGAGGGTTGCCTCCTGTTTTATTTCCGTCAGATAAGTTATTTGAAACTTAATAAGTAGATTTACTCAAACTCATAACTCTTTCTGAAACTGTTTTTGACAAAGATTCTGGAAACCCTTAATTGCCATGTTTAAGTGGAACTGTGTTTGTTCATTTTTCCCAAGTGGGATACGTTACGTTGAGTACTCAATAAAGATGGACTACTGGGGCTAGTCTTTGAGGGGTTAGGGTAAATCTCTCAGTAGGTGGCCACCTCTGAGGGGTGAATCCTTCCCAGATAGGACATCAGTCTAGTGGGTCGTGCCGGTCCGAGCTAGCAGTGTTCTTTTCAGTCAAGTGACTGTGTTTTACCAGAATGGACACCCGGTTGTTATTTGGGTATAGAGAAGGAGGAGTATCTTACCCAATAGGCCGATCACCTACTTTTGTCAGTCTGCACAAAGTGTGGCATTCTGACCGGCGGTATGCACAAAGTGTGGCATGCTGACCATTCGGTTATGGGGCCCAACGTGTGATAACCCGTGATCCTTTCTTTTGAGTGGTTGATTTTCTAAATTATGTATGGCTGGAAAAGCCAAAACACCACTCTTGCTTTTGACGGATGTTTATTGCTTGCTAGTGATCTCTTGTAAAGAATTTTATACTTTGCATTCACGAACTGTTTTCACCCGACACTTAAACACACATGGACTTACTGAGATTTCTGTCTCACCACCATTTTTACCATGATTTAGGTCAGTCCTGTTGTGGGGATGAGTAGCTAGATTATGCCTGCTCGAAAAATTTTCTGATGATTTATTTTTGTATAATGTTTTGGGGAGACGAGAGTGGATAAATTTTTATTACGGATTTATTTTTGGTATTTTGGGATTTATTCTTGGATTGATATTTATTTTGGGATGTAATAAATTTTAAGTTCAAGTATCATTTATATTCCGCTATTTCATTTGTGTGACCTAGTTATAAAGACCCCTTGTCCTTTGGACGAGGCGACATCCCCGGCCCTGGCGGGCCTAGGTAGTGGGGTGTTACAAGAGGTATTCAATTAAGTTTTAGAATGTTCCATGAATTTTAGAGAAAAACAGGTTTAAGAATAATGCACAGCATTTGATCAAGAACTACTTTGTCCAAGTGAGTGGAAAAAGTCATGCATAAGCCATCAATGACCTAAAACATATGCTCTATAATCCATCATAAAGACATGCACTAAAAAAAATGCAACTTGAAATCTCCAGAAAATCAGAAATTGGTAAAAAATTTTGAAAAATCCCGCTCCCAAGAATATGTATAGAAGAATTGTCAATCAAACCATTCCCCTACACTTAAACTGGACATTGTCCTCAATGGCCAAATAAATATAACCAAAACAACCAATACCATGGGATCAAACAAAATAAAGGAGAAGAGATAGGAAAAATAAACTTCCATTCATTGTGGCATACAAGAGCTGAATGCAGGAAGAGGGAGGCAGCATCAACATACCTAAAAAAAACAAAAGAAAATACCAAAGCGTAACAACTAGAAAAGAAACTAAAGCAAAGACAAATGAAATAGAAAGACAACGAAAGGAAAGCCAAACTAACTAAAACAAAAACATGAAAAAAGAAAGGAAACAAAAACAAAAGTGAGCAAGAACACATCATCAATCCTCCGCAGCATCATCATCCTCATCCTCCTCTTCATCAGCGAGTGTAGAGGGGGCTGCACCATCATGTGGCCTAGAAGGATGCTGCCTCAACTCAATCAACTGCTGCTCCATGGTAGCTTGCCGTCGTGCCATATCTTCCATAGTACCCTACAAGCGTAGGAGCACCTCCATTTACTGGTCGAGGTGCCCTAGTACGGTGGTCTCAAAGTCCATCCAAGAGTGGGACTGAGAACTACCAGCTCTAGCACGTGCCGTTGGTGGTAGCTGCTCTTCCTCCGCTATAGGTGGCCTTTCTTGACCGGGGTTGGACCTCGAAGGGAGTGAGCCATTTCTTCAACTCCGCGCTGTATTTGTATCCGCAACTCATAAGAGTGTGCTCAGTGGTAGCCTCCATGAGTTCTCCCTCTAGACTCACCCTAAAGTCCTTTAGAATCTTCATTATAACCAAGGGAAAAACAAAGGCTTTTGTGGAGAGACGGTGATGAACAACCTCCTTAATAGATTGGATGATCAAAGGAGCAAGAGGGATAGGTAATATGTTCATCATCCGGTGTATAATATAAGTGTCAATAAGCCTAGTTTCATTGAAACCACTAGCATGGGGAACAACATTAAACCCAAACATGTACACCAGCACGTAAAAATTGGCTGCCAAGTCATTGTTGGAATAGAAACTGTTAGCTTGGAAGGCATTATGCTTATATAAGCCTAGGGTTGCTCGCGTCCCCCTAACATCCCAATTCAGGTCTGAAAGAATCTTTTAATTATTCACATCAATCCCTTGCCAAATATCATCGTCATAAACCTAGAGGAGGTGAGATAATTGGTTTTGAGTGATGACAATAGAAACTCCTTTCACTCTTGTTTCAATATGCGGAAGATGTTTATTGCCCATGTCCGTCATATTATCATAGAATTCCTTGACAAGCATGGGACAAAAATTCCCTTTTAATTGTACTATGGATCCCCAACCTAGTCGTCTAAACATCATGCCCAATTTAAGTGCCCGGTCTAAGGTGGGGGAGAAAGTACGCTCAACAATAATCTTATTTGAAGCTCTCCTACTATACCATTCCTCACAAGAGGCATTGACAAACTCAGTAGGTCTAAGAGCTACGGGATCAACAGATGATAGAACTGAGGACGAGAAAGGTCTCGCCTTTTTAGATGGTTGACTTCTCGCTCTAGACATGGTCACAGAAGGAATGGAGTACTAAGAAGACAGAACAGATACGCTCAATCACTGAAGAGAGTATAGCTACCCCTACACAGATATATCTCAAATTTCACACAACCCTCAACCAAGCTCACAATCCGCAAACCACAACTCCTTCAATGTATATCAACTCCAACACCAAATTCAATCAACCACTTTCACCCAATGCAACACAACCTGCATAATGCATGTAAAAGTCCACTGTAAAGCATAACTTGTACTGATATCCTCAAAGCATGCTAGTAAACATGATCATGTGCATGAAGGCAATGGTATTATGTGATCAATAATGCAGTTTCAATAGATTCAAGTGTCACCAATAACCATAATTCTAGCCCAAGCTATATGAATTCTTGAATGATAACAAGCATGAATCAAGTAATGCAGGCTCAATAACTCCTAAGGTAATCCAATGAATGAAACTCAAGTAGGAATGCACAATCATAGAATATATAATTCCCAATGTTCGGCCAAAACCGTCCTTATAATTAAAAAAAATCAATTCCATCAATTCAATCGTATGACTTAAATAAAAATCATACTTTTAGGCTCTTATATGCATGGGCCAGCAAAATATGCAAGATTTTTGCGAGAATCTACTCCCTTTGCTTGTGGATTGAATGTGCTATTGTTGTGAAAAATCAAAACTTTTGATGTGTTTGATCCGTACGATCAATAAAAAAGAAGGTAAGAGATGTTATGGAGGTGTTTAGAAGTTGAAAAATCAAAGTTTAGGCACTAATGGATGTGAAGTCGGCGCGGGCTTGAGAGGATTTGCGAGGGAGAAGGGAGGTTTTGAAGAAAAAGTGGCCAAAATGGCCCTTTAATTATGTTCCTCCCGACAGGAACCGGCGCCGACACGGCTCTTGGAGCCGGCGCCGGCTCTTTTCTATTTGGTTCAAATTTTTTTTTTAAATGCAACATGCAGTACTGATGAATCATGCAATTTAATTCATGAAGACACGATAAAAAGAAAAAACAAAACGACGAAAATAAAAATTATTTCAAACAGCAAAAATGACGCACTGCTTTCCACAGCCTACACCTATAAAAGATAAGAGGAAAGTTAGATAACCAAAATTCATATTTAAAACAAAATTAAAAGAAGAAAAAGTTAGTAAAATTAAATAACTAAATATACAATATATACAAACATACAAATATAAGTTAGTGATTATGAACATGTATATACCTATTTACATTTTTACAACATATAGTGAAATTACAATACAATTATACAAACAACAACATAGACACTTCTTCATACAAGGAACGTATATACATATTTACATATTTACTTATTTACATATTTACATGGTTAAATCAACAAAATTCAAGTTTTCATGCTATTGTTCCCCGGCAACGGCATCAAAAACTTGATGCATTCAGACTTGGGTATAAAAATCATACAAAACTAAGCACATTCCCAATCAAGTTCAAATTAAAACGTTAAACCCAAATCACACATATGAGCAAGCATACTCATCATTAACTGAGCATAGAATTAAAACGAGTGTCAATCCTCAAAGAACAAGTAGACATTAATTACCCTTCTTTCATTGTTTAACCGACTCGATAAAGTGAAAAATAAATAAAAGAAAAATTAAAAATAAAATAAAAATAAAAATATGTATATGTCAAGGATGTAGATTTATGTAACTCAAGTCATTGTTTAGACAAACATGATCTTAAAGAACTTAACCATTATCATGACCAATCATTCTCTTGGCACCATGAAGGATGAAGGTAGACTCACTTCGATGGTCAATCCATGAAATCACTATCTTCTAGATAAATTAGAATCATTTAGTCCGTCTCAACTAATTCATCTAAAAGACGCATTAAATACAATCCTTAATTAAATTCCTTTGGTCTCGACGAATTTAGAACATAAAATTAATCAATGAACCCTTGATCTCGGAAGACATCAATTAATCTTCAATTACCAATTCTTAAACAATTAACCCCCTTTGGTCCAACAAGTCAATTGCCAATAGAATATGAAATTAATAAATCAAAACACCCATCAACCCCCTTTGGTCCAGCTAGTCAATGGATATAATCTACTAACTAATCTTGTAATAGGCATAAGTAATTGAATACCAAGAATAATAACCAATTAATCAAAAGATCAAATAACTCTAGAAATCATGAACATCTAAAACAATGTTGAATTACAATAAAATAATTAACATATCATTGTCAAGAAAAAGAAAATAAATTAAAAGAAAGAACTCATAGACAAGCCTCATTCTTCTTCCTTTGAAGACCTTCTTGTACAACCTTCCTTGAACTTTAAAAAATTCCTCCTTAGACTAAGTGATTTTCTATGACGATCAATGAATTCTCCCCTTTTCCCTTGTGTTTTTCATCTATTTATAGGCTTAAGAAGTGCCTAAACTCGTAGGTAGAAAGTTCTTGGCCGAGTAGAAGTTGGAAGCTGCTAAAACTCTTCAGATTTCCAAAAACGCGTAGAAAGATCGTAGCACCGCCTCAGGGACAGACCACAGCCGGCGCCGCCTTAGTCCTCTGGAGCCGGTGCAGCCTTGGTTCTATTTCTCCACTCGTCCACCAATTTTTCTCTGAATTGTGCGCATACGTTCCAGAATGTAGCCGGCACCGATTCCTGCCTTACAGCCGGCACTGCCTCTGCTCTGTTTCGCGATGGTTTTGCTTTGTTTTACCCAAAATCCTGAGATAATGACCAAAATACCTTTCTAAGGGTAAAATCTCAAATATGAAAGAATATGACTAGTTATTTCACAAAATATATTACAAAAGAGCCTCAAATAACTAAGCAAAGTATAACCAATTTAGCTCCTATCAGGGATTCTTTTCACTCTCGTCTCAATATGGGGAAGGTGTTTATTGCCCTTGTCAACCATATTAGCATAAAATTCCTTGATAAGAACTGGACAATACTTCTCTTTCAACTGTACTATTGAACCACATCCTAGCCTCCTAAACATCATTCCCAATTTAAGGGTACGGTCTAAGGTAGGTGTGAAAGTATGTTCTACAATAATTTTGTTAGATGCTGTCCTATTGTACCATTCCTCACAAGATGGATCGATAAACTCAGTTGGGCTAAGAAACAAAGGGTCGATGGATGAAGGGGCTGAGGAAGACGAAGCTCTCGCCCTTTTAGAGGAATGACCTCTTACTCTAGACATGTTATCTAGTAAGGAGTAGTAAAAATAGGAGGATAGAACAATTGAGCTCAAAGACTTAAAACGGGTGTAGCTACCCTTTGCAAACACAATCCTCAACTCACATTCAACCCTCAACCAATCTCACAACCACAAAGCCCAAACTCCTTCACTGTATATCACACTCCAATCAACAATCAATTCAATCCCCTCCAATCAATTCATCTCAACCTGCAATAATACATGGAAAGCTCACTGTAAAGAATAAACGTGTTGAACATCCCCAATTCATTCAAGTATATATGATCATGTGAATGAAAGTATTATCATGGCATTACGTGAAAAGCAATTCAAGTGCCATATATAGCATTTATTCAATCATCATAAATAACCACAATTCTAACCTTAGATATATGCATGAAGTTCCTAATGATCATGTGCAATGTGCATGAATTAAGTATCCAAGAACCATTAAATCCTAATCTATCTAAACTCATAAAGCTCAAGGAGTAATGCACTATTCAAGATAACATAAACAATCCCAATTTTCGGCCAAAATTGTCCCTAAAATTAGAAAAAGTCATCTACACAATTTTAACCATGGGAATTGAATAAAAATCATACATTTATGCTCTTGTATGCTTGAGCAAGCAAAAGATGTAAGCTTTTTGCAGAAATCTAAGCTCCTTGCTTATGGATTGAAGGTTAGTTTGTTATGCAAAAATGAAAGATTTTGATCCGTAGGATCAACAAAAGAGAGGTAGATAAATGTTATAAAAGTCATTAGGAGGTGAAAAATCAAATTTTGAGAAATGCGGGAGGTGAAGCCGGTGCAAGTTAGAGAGAATTTGAGAGGGAGTTGGAGATTTTGAAAGAAAAGTGGCCAAAATGGCCTATATGTTATGCCTTACCCGACAGGAACCGGCGCCGGTCCTAGCCCTAGCCAACGCCGGCGCCGGTTGTATTTTGTCTAATTTCTAACTTTTTTTTTCAATTAATAAAAAATGATGAACACACAATAATGATGAAAAATGCACTCTAATTCATGAAAAACGATCACTCAAAATGACAGAAGTAAAAAATTGTCTCAAGCACAAAACTAAAAGTAAAGTAAAATGAAAAAAAATTGGCTTCAATGCTTTCCACAGTTTTGATCCCGTGAATTTTCCTCAATGTTTCCTGGCAATGTCCCAGCTTAACGATCTCCCAGTAGTTTAGCTAGTTGACCAATTTTGTTTTTCAAGTTGCGCATGGAAGCTTCTAGGTTCCTTGTTGTAACATTGACCCCTTGGAACTTAGTCTCCGTTGTACTTACCAATTGGCCAATCAATTCTTCCAATGGTAGCTTTAAAAGTATTGCGTTACTGTTTATGGGGTTTTGGTTCCTTTAATTTCCTCCAAAATTGAAAGAACCCTGCCTAGGTTGATTTTCATTACTCTAAGAGAAATTAGGGTGATTTTTCCAACTAGGATTATAGGTAGAGTTATAAAGGTTGTTACCTGGCCAGACTTTACTTGCGAAGGCCGCTTGTTCCGAGGTTTTTTGGAGTGACCCTATATTTTGGCATTCATGATTCGGGTGTCCCTCTCCACAAAAATCACAACTTACGTTTAATATCTGGCCTTGAGGCATCACCATTTGTTCTATCTTTTGAGTTAAGGCGTCCACCTTAGCTTCCAATGCTACCACAGCATCCACTTTGTGTACTCCTTGCACACGAGCTCTAGACCTTGTACTTTCCCAATAATAGTCATTAGAAGTTAGATTTTCAATAAGATCAAATATCTGTTCCAGGGTCTTATGATTGATGGAACCCCCTGCAGAAGAGTCCACCACTTGACGTGTTGCAAACGTGAGGCCATTCAAAAAGATGAGCATCTGCATTCCAAGCTCAAATCCGTGGTGTGGGCATTTTCTCAACAACTCCTTGAATCTCTCCCAATTTTCATATAATGGCTCGGAGTCTAATTATTGGAAGGCAAATATCTCATTCATAAGTTTGGCTGTACTAGCTGGAGGGAAATATTTTGCCAGAAATTTTTCAGCTAGGGCATTCCAAGTAGTGATGGAACCAGTAGGTAAAGACTTTAACCATGATTTGGCTCTATCCCTCAAAGAAAAAGAAAAAAGTCTTAACTTTATGGCATCCTCAGAAACACCATTCATCTTAAAAGTATTACAAATCTCAAGAAAACTAGCTAAATAAGTATTGGGATCTTCCGCAGATAGCCCATCAAATTGAACCATGTTTTGAACCATCTGGATAATATTAGGCTTTATTTCAAAATTATTTGCATCCACCCTAGGCCTAAGAATACTCGAGCTTGTGCCCAAAATTGCGGGTTTCACAAATTCATCCATAACCCTCCTATTCCCAGCATTGTTATTTTGAGCACCATCTATTTCGACGATCAAATTCCTTTGGATTGTCTGGCGGATCTTTGATAGTGTTCTTTCGATTTCAGAGTCAAATCGACTATCACGTCTTCGAATTTTCGAGTCATGTACCAAAGATAACACCCAAAAAAATAAGAAGCAAGTTAGATACAAAAGTAATGATTAAAACAAAATTAAAAGAATACAAAGTTAGCAAGTTAGGTTACAAGGGCATACATGAATACACAAAATGCAAAAGATAGCACCTTTTTGCGAAGAGAACAATTGTACATATTTTACATATTTACGTATTTACTATATTTACATAGTTAAATCAACAAAATCCAAGCTTTCATGATATTGTTCCCCGACAATGGTGCCAAAAACTTGATGCGTATTTATTTGGGTATAAAATCATATAAAAATAAGCACATTCCTAATCAAGTTTAAATTAAAATGTTAACCCCAAATTACACATATGAGCAAGCGTACTCATCATTAACATAGCATAGGGTTCAAACAAGTATCGATCCTCAAGGAACAAGTATGCATTAATCACTTCTCTTTCATTGTTTAACTAACTTGATAAAGTGAAAAATAAATAAAATAAAACAAAAGAAAATAAAAATAAAAATAAAAATATATACATGTCAAGGATGGAGAATTATGTAACTTAAACCATTATTTTGATAAACATAATCTTAAAGTACTTAATCATTATCATAACTGATTATTCTCTTAGCACCATGAAGGATTAATATAGATTCACTTTTTTCCCAATCCATGAAATCACTATCTTCTAAACAAATTAGCATCACATACTCTATCTCAACTAATTTACCCAAAAGATGCATTAAACACAATCCTTGGTTAAATTTTCATACTCTGGCAAACTTAAAACATGAAATTAACCAATGAATCCATACTCTGGCAGACATCAATTAACCTTTAATTACCTAGTTCTTAGCAATTAACCCATTTCTTAAGCAAGTTAAGAGACAGTAAATATGAAATTAACAAATTGAGACCACCATCAATCTCTTTCTCAAGCAAGTTAATAGAAAGAAACAACCAATTAATCTCGTAATCAGTACAAGAATTAAATACCAAGAGGAACAATCAATTAATCAAAAGATCAAATAACCCTAAATATCATGAATATCTAAAACAATGTCAAATTACAATAAAACAATTAATACATCATTGTTCAAGAAAAAGAAAAAAAAGTAAAAGAAAGCACTCATAGACAATCCTCCTTCTTCTTCCTTTGAAAATCTTCTTGCACAACTCTCCTTAAATTAAAGAATTACTCCTTTGGTTTGAGTGATTTTCTATGATGATCTATGAATTCTCCCCTTTTCTCTTGTGTTTCCCATCTCTTTATAAGTTTAGGAAGTGCCTAAACTCGTTGATGTAAGGTTCTTGGCCGAGTAGAAGTAGGAAGATACTAAAACTCCACAGATTACCAAAAACCACATGAAAAAATTAAAATCCCGTCTTTTTCTCAGAGCACAGTCAGCGCCACCTTGGCTATTGGAGCCGGTATCGGTTGTGTTCTGTTTCTTCCATTGTTCATCGATTTTTCTCGATTTCAGCATAATATAGTCCAGAGTCTAGCCGGTGCCACCTTGGCTACTGGAGCTAGCACCAGTTCGGTTCTATCCTGGTCTATTTCAATAATTTTTCGTCGCTTTGAAGCTCGTGTCATCAGCACATGGCCATCACCGGTTCCTCTATCCTGACCGGTGTCACCTTGGTTCTGTTTTGTGATGTTTTTGCTTCGTTTTACCTCTAAAATCTGAAATAATGAACAAAATACCTTTTCAATGGTAAAATCTCAAATATGAAGGAATATGACTAGTTATTGAACAAAATATATCACAAAAAGGCCTCAAAATAACTAGGAAAAACATGACTAATTTAAGCCATATCAAATATATACAACTCAAGGATGTGAAAATATGCAACTTAGATTAAAGCTTTTGAAAACATGATCATGAATCACTTAGCCAATATCACAAGTAATTATTATCGTGGTCTCATGAAGGATTTAATATAGATCCACTTCGTTTGCAATCCATGGAATCACTCTCTTCTAGTTAAATTAGCGAACATATTCTGTTTTGACTAACTATCCAAAAGACGCATTAAAATCAATTCTCATATAAACCCCTATATTCGAGGCGATTTAAAACATGAAATTAGTTAATGAATCCATATTCTAGCAATTATCAACTAACTTTTGATTACTAATGTTCTCAACAATTAACCCATTTTTCAAGCAAGTTAAGAGATAACAAATATGAAATTAATTAATTGAAATCATTACCAACCTCTTTTTCAAGCAAGTTAATAACAAAATTCAATCAACTAACTCCGTAAGAAAAACACATAATCAAATCCCAAGAACAATAATCAATTGATTAAAAAACTAAATTACTAAATAACTCATGAATCACGAAAACAATATCAAATTACAATAGACATATTGAATACTGTTAGGGATATGCCCTAGAGTCAATTTGTACTTATACTATTGTCGTTATGTTTTATATAATAATACGAGGTTTTGCTTTCCATGAATAGTGCATTCTGTTTTGTGGTCATCAAATACGTGACTTGATAGTAAAATCTAACAATAAATACAATGACTATTCTAAAACAGTCCCTGATAGATTATTATTATTATTGGAACAATAATAAATTAAGATTGGTATGTTTGTGACTAGATGGCTATGTTTTACTGGTCATGGATATTTGTGATATAAAGTCAAAACATAAATAAATGTTAGAGAACATTGTATTGGACATGACCCACTATGAGAGTACTTCATGGAATATGTCATAAGTACTTTCTAGCCATAATGATATTAAAAGTCCTTCGATCTAAATTCATCATGGTTTCCTACTTGATAAGTTCTTTATTTTGACGTTGTCTAAAGTTATCTTTAACCAGATAATAAATTATACTACTGTTGGATGTAGAATAAATCGAGGAGAGGAATATGATTGATAGTGAAGGAATTTGTCCCTCTTAATTATGTGAGAGATATTCATAGGTCCCTTGATAAGTTAGAATGTTAAAATGCATGGCCGTGCTCAAATATATCAATCTAAGATATTAATATCATTTGATTGAATAGTCTACTATGAAATCAAGAAATAATTGATTAAGCTTAATAAGGATAACATGCTCCGTGCCTTATACTTAATCTGGATATCGTGCGACAAAAGGACTAAATATAAAATTGTGGTTTCGTTCAAATAGATCACTGATCTTCATTTAACCTGGATAGTTATAATGTTTTGCTAGAAACCGCTTATAACTTGTGGGGCCATTTAAATATGATTTAGGCACACTGCCAGTGTTAAATGAACCTATAAGGTCACACAATAAGCAAATTAGTTAGGTTGTTTTTCTAGTAACTAGATTCGATAAATCTGGAAATATGTCTAAGTTAATCGAACTTAGAAAATTTATCAAATACAATGAATCTGGAAATATGTCCACATTCGATGTATCTGGGTGATGTCTAGATTATAAGAATCTGACTCGGTAAATTAATTAGTTAAATTATCAAGATAATGGTAGAATCTTATCATATCATATTTTAATTTAATTTGAATTTAAATTAAAATATGATAAGATATTATCAGATTTAGACTCTAAGAGATTCGGGGGTTTTTAAGAAAACCCTAGCTGTCTTCTCAATGGTTCTGTTCTGTTAAAAATTTCGTGCCTCAATTCACTAGAGGAAAAAAAAAACCTCTCAAACCTTGGGCGCTAGCACTCTTGGGGTAACGAGTCTTTTAGCCGTGTATACCTGTAGAAAATATTTGCACACTGCAGCGTCCGGTGATCGTTCAGGTTGCACATACGACAGCACAGTCAGAATCAAAGGATCTTGATTTCACAAAACAAAGGTAATCCAGTGAACCTTAAGTCTTCTTAATCGTTTACTTGGATTCTTGGAAGGAATTCGTGGGTGTTTTTCGCGTTTAGTAGTCCACGAATTCCAACAAATACACGATTATTTAAGGAAAAGAAAACAAAAGTAAAAGAAAACACTCATAGACAAGCCTCTTTCTTCCTTCTTGAAGACTCCTTTGAACAACCCTCTTTTCCTCCATTAATGAGAGATTGAGAATTTCTGCTTATGGATTCCACCTCTCTCTATTGTATCTCTCTAAACCCTTGTGCTTTCTTGTGCTTTTATAGGCCTCTTGGATGTTAAATTCGTGGATGAGAAAGTCTTGGTCGAGTAGGAGTAGGAAAATACCAAAATCATTGGACAATCTCTAATTTTGTGTACAGAATATTCGCCTCCAGAGCGTACCTGGCACCGGGTACCTTCGACCTACCTGGAACCAGGTGCACTCTATTTTTTTTCTCTATTTTTGCTCTTTTTTTAGTTTTTTCTCCTCGACAGAAAGAATGGACCCGGCACCAGGTGCACTTGCCAGACCTGGCGCCAGGTCTGTTCTGGAATTTCCCCTGAAGCTTGCTCAAATTCTTCTGCGGGAGCAGAATGGACCCAGTGCCTGGTCTATTGGTTGGGCCTGGTGCCAGGTCTATTCTGGTTTTGTGCACTTTCTGCTCGAAATATACTAAAATCTGCACATATTTACCAAAAATACCTTCTACTAGTAAAATATCAAATAAGAATGAATATGCCTAGTTATTATAACAAATGTATCTTAAAATTACATAACTCAAGTTATGATGTAAGGAAAACACTCCAAAATTTTTTTCTCTCATAATTTTTTCCAATGACTTAGGAAATTAATAGCCATGCTTAGGAAATTGATAGCCTCTAGTGCATGGATTTTTCTTCACACACTGTATTGTCCCCCTTTACATTCATTCACTCATCATTTTTTTTCTCACCAATTCTTTCTTTCTTTATTTACTTTTCTTGCCTCTTTGCCTTCGGGATAGCCTTAAGAAAGTGCACTAAATTTACTTGCTACTTTTCCCCATATTGACCCCCTTTTTAGCTAAAGGTCTTCAATGATCATCAATAAAAGCCTTTTTTTTTCAATTCACACCAACAATAGTGTCGTTTCTACTCATTATTTTTTCAACTCAAATAAAAAAATTTTCAGAATTCTCCACAATCTTTCCTTTCAAAGATCTTTTATCAACTCACGTTGTTCATCATAACTCAAGGCTAGCAAAATTTAAACTTATATACAAGAGTTAGCCAATAAACTCTTCCCATATTCCTCATATCCTCTATATTTAAACTAGATGAGTCAAATAAGATTCAAACACTAATGCGTAAACAAGATTAATCAAAATTCTCAAGTCTTGACAAATATCCTATCCACAAAACAAATTTCATAAAAATTCACCTAATGAATGACAAAACTCATATCCAAGTAAGAAAAAAAATTACAACCTTGTTTATCAATGAAAACCACTGAAATTTTGAAAAATAATTCACAAAATGATATGAAAAAATATTTCTTCAGCCTCATTCTCCCCCACACTTAAATTGGACATTATCCTCAATGGCCAAAGATATAACAATAGAAGTACAGCCAAGAAGACCAAGCTGAATAAAGAAGAAGAATAAAGTGAAGAAGATACTTCCATTACATTGTCGTGCCACTATATTTTGAATCCACCTCAAGGATGAGTTACAAGAGTACCTACTAAAAATATAAAACAAAACCAAAGAAAAACATAAATCTAGAAAAAGAAAGCGCATAAGAAAATAAAAGAAAAAAATACCTAAAACTAGTAAAGGTCATTAAAATTCAAAAGAAAAATAAATAATAGAAAATAAAATAAAATACAAAAGAGTGAATCAAGAGCCATCCTCATTATCATTATTATCATCATTAACAGCTCCGCAACTGGAAGATGCACCAGTAACTTATTGGATCAAAGTGGCCAGTTTCTGATCTTGAACATCCTGGTGATGACGAATATCGGTAATCAAATCGCGAAGCTGGAGGAGGATAGTCATTTGGCTCTCCATCTGTGCCTCCATTCATGCCTCAAATTCAGTGTATGAATGAGAGCTAGTGGCACGAGGCACAGGTCTAGCAGGTGGTGCCTTTTCCTTCTCCTCATCATAGGGGACCTCCCCTCTTCTAGGGTACTGCACTTTATACGACCTCTTCCACCTCTTGGCCCTTTCATTATAGCGATACCCACACAGAACCAAAGTATGCTCCGTCACTAGGTCGCGGTCAATAATTGTCTCACTAAACTCTCTATCCAGCCGTACTCCAAAGTCTCTTAGAATACGCATAATAATCAAAGGGAATTTAAGGGCTTTAGCTGCAATGTTAGAGGAAACAACCTCTCGCATAGAGTGAATGATGATTGGAGCAAGGGGAATAGGCTCACGGTTCCTTATATTATCCAGAATATAAAGATTAAGGATCCTAGACTCATTGAAGCCGCTAGTTTTGGGATAGACGTTGAATGCAAAGATATAGACTAAGGCACGCCACTGAGCCTCAAGGTCATTATTGGATTAATACTGGTATTGACCTATTTCCTCTTTTCTCCTCATACGAAAACTAGCCCTTACAGCCCCCACATCCTATGTAAGCTTAGAGATGATCTTTTGATTGTTATGGTCCACAACTATCCACTGTCTCTTATCTGAAATTCCCAAAATTCTAGTTAGTCTAGCCCTGTTAAACTCAATAGGAATCCCTTTAACCATGGTAGAGATGACTTGGAGGATATTTTTCTTTTTGTCCTGCATGTTGGCATAAAATTCTCTTATGCGCACAGGACAATAAGGGCCTTCCATTCTAATGATGGGCTCCTACCCCAGGCGCCTAAATATAGTAGAAAGCTATAAGGAATTGTCTAAAGATGTCTCGTATCGCTTTTCTACTATAATCTTATTGTGTTTGTGCATGTCATACCGAATTTGGCACATAGGATCAAAAAATTAGGTAGGTCGGGTACGTAGAGGCTCAAAAGAAAGTACTGAGGAAGATGCACCTCGAGCCCTCTTATCCCCCGATGCTAGCCCTCTAGGTCATCTAGACACAATGGAAGGATGAAGAAAGATGGTAGAACAGAAAAATATGATGTTTTTAACTCACTCTTTACAATAAATGCTCCACTCTCAATCTACTCACAATTGCAACA
Organism: Voacanga thouarsii; assembly: GCA_026120185.1. Taxonomy (NCBI): domain Eukaryota; kingdom Viridiplantae; phylum Streptophyta; class Magnoliopsida; order Gentianales; family Apocynaceae; genus Voacanga; species Voacanga thouarsii. The sequence continues at coordinate 1,726,270 of JANUWF010001152.1, forward strand.
CCCTTCAACACCACAACTAACTTAACTCAAAACACCACAAGATAATCAATAAACACAACTCAACTTCCTCCGACAAACATGCAAGAAAAATAGTTATATGCCAATCCAAACACAATTACAACAAGCTTGATCAAATCCACAATGTTTAATAGTGCTCAATAAAACCATATTCAGCTCAGAATCACAATGTTTAATTAGCCATCACAATGAAAAGCTTAGCAATATAAGGCTAAGTGAAACATGACCAAGTATCCTTTATCCCCAAAAAAAAAAAAATTACTCATAAAGAATGCATGCTCAATCACTTCCAAAAAGATGTAAAATATCAATGGCATTAATCATAAAATAGTATCAATGATATTCTCAAGCCAATGAATGCTCAAAGTAAGCAATCTTAATCAATCAAATCCTTCATCAGAAAAGATTCAAGAATTTTTGTCCAAAAATGCATAGAAAACTACCCAAAATTCATACGACAAAATTTAATCGTAAAAAGTGTAGAAAATTCATACCACAATGATCTCTACTGTATAGGCAATGATTCTATGCAAAAAAATTGAAGAAATCGTGCCCTCAATAGAAGTATTGAAAAATGGGTTTTGGGTGAAAAGATTGGATTTTTCCTTATTTTGATCCAAACTTTCAAGAACAAAGTGAGGATTTTATGTTTTGGAAGTGTTTTGGAGGTATATAAAGTGATTCGGCGATGTTTTGAAGATGAACCCGGTGATGGGTTGAGAGAAAAATTGAGAGGGATGAAAGTTTTTTTGAACAAAAATGGCCAAAAAGGCCGGCTTTAAGTGTTGCGGCCGAACAGGCCTGGCACCGGGCCCATGGATTGGGCCTGGCGCCAGGCTTGTTCTGTCCGCGCTTTGGCCAAAAATTAATTTTTTTTAAATTGGAATTTAATTGAAACAAAGAAAAAGAACACAAACGCATGAAAAGAATACAGTCTAACAATTAAATAAACGAAAGCAAGCGAGAATTAAAAATATTGTTCAGCAAAAAATTAAAGCAGTTTAAAATCAGCGTTTCCCACTATCTTGGTCTCATGGGTTGGTCTCTATGTTGCCTAGAAGTGATCCCGATTGACAATCACTAAGGAGTTTGGCTAACTGTCCAATGCGTATGGATGCCTCCAAATTTCTTGTGGTCATATCAATTCCTTGGAACCGTGTTTCCGTCCCACTTAATAGTTGGGTGACCAGTTCCTCCAAGGATGGTTTAGTTGGTGGGGTATTGTATGGCAGAGGTGGTTAAGTCCTTTGTATCCCAGAGTTCGAAGAATCTTGCCGAGGTTGGTTTTGATTATTGCAAGAAAACGTTAGGATGATTCCTCCAACCTGGGTTGTAAGTATTGCTATAAGGATTATTACCTTGCCGACTATTACCTACAAACGCCACTTGTTCCAATACTTCTTGTGAAGACCCCATATTTTGACACTTACGGTTTGGATGCCCTTCCCTACAAAAGTCGACTCATTACCTACCTTTGAGAAAGTGGCATGACCAATTGATCCATTTTATATGTGAGTGCCTCTACCTTTGCCTCTAATGCAGCCATGACATCTACCTTGTGTACTCCATGTACACAAGCTCTAGACCCTGAACTACCCTAGGCACAGTTATTCGTAGCCAGATTTTCAATCAAATCAAATATCTCTTCCAGGGTTTTGAAATTGATGAAGCCTCCTAAAGATGCAACAACTAATTACCTCATAGCAAAACTTAACCCACTATGAAAGATCTGCATTTGCATTCCCAACTCGAATCCATGGTGAGGACATTTTCTCAGCATTTCTTTGAACCTCTCCCAATGCTTATAAAGGTTTTCAGCCTCAAATTATAGGAAAGCAAAAATGTCAGTCTTAAGCTTGGAAGTTCTAGCTAGTGGGAAATATTTTGCTAAGAATTTTTCAGCTAACATGTTCCAAGTAGTAATGGACCCGGTGGGCAATGATTTTACTCAATTTCTTAAGGAAAAGGGAAAGATTCTTAGCTTGATAGCATCCTCAAAAACACCATTCATCTTAAATGTGTCACATATTTCTAGAAAGCTCGCAAGGTGGGTATTGGGATCTTTCTCATATAACCCATCAAATTAGACCATATTCTATATCATTTGAATCACATTGGGTTTTATCTAAAAATTACTGGCCTCTATCCTAGGCCGTGTGATACTAGAACCCGTACCTGAGATTGCGAGTTTTACAAAGTCATTCGTAATCTGCCTGTTAGCTCCACCGTTACCACCATTGTTGGGCTATTTACCTCCATCTCTTTCCTTACCCTTTCCCTATAACATTTCAGACCTTAGTGAGAGTTCTTTCGATTTCTAGAACAAGGTCGACTATCTCGGCTTTGGATTGTTGGGTCATAAACTAAGGGTAAGGTCTACACAAGACAGAAAATTGTGAGATTAAAGAATTTACAAGTTAGACAGTTAGGATATATTTACAAATTAAGTTACAAGGAATTACAATATATATAGATATTAAAGTACAAGTATACATAATATGGCATCTAGTCATTCAAGAAACATATTTACATATTTACATAAAAACATATAAATATGGTTAAATCAACAAAATCCAAGCTTTCTTGATATTGTTCCCTGGTAACGGTGCCAAAAACTTGATGTGTAAATTTTGGGTGTATAAAAATCATCAATTTTAAATACATCCCTTAGTTAAGTTTTAATTAAAACATTAATCCCAAAATACACATATGAACAAGTATACTCTTCGCAAGTATAGTATAGGGAATAAATGAGTATCGATCCTCAAAGGAACAAGTACACAATAATCACTTTTCATTCATTGTTTAACCGACCCAAATAAAGTGAGAAAATAATTTAAAAAATAAAAAAATATATACAACTCAAGGATGTGAAAAATATGCAAATTAGACAAAAACTTTTAAAAACATGATAATGAATTACTTAGTCAATATCACAATCAATTATTGTTTTGGTCTCAAGAAAGATTTAATATAGATTTACTTCATTTCCAATCCATGGAATCACTATCTTCTAGTTAAATTAGTGAACATATTCTGTCTCGACTAACTTATCCAAAAGATGCACTAAAATCAATCATCATATAAACCCCTGTATTTTAGGTGATTTAAAACAACAAATTAGTTAATGAATCTATATTTTAACAATCATCAACTAACCTTTGATTACTAATATTCTCAAAAATTAACCCATTTTTTAAGCAAGTTAAGAGAAAACAAATATAAATCTAATTAATTGAAGTCATTACCAACATCTCTTTCAAGCAAGTTAATAACAAAACTCAATCAACCAACTCCATAAGAAAACACATAATCAAATCCCAAGAACAATAATCAATTGATAAAAAAACTAAATTAATAAATAACTCATGAAGCACAAAAATAATGTCAAATTACAATAGACATATTGAATACATGATTGTTTAAGGAAAAGAAAATAAAGGTAAAAGAAAGCACTCATAGACAAGTCTCTTTCTTTCTCCTTGAAGACTCTCTTGAACAACGCTCCTTAATTTGGGTGAACTTCTCCTTTAAAGAGAGATTGAGAATTTCTGCTTTTGGATTCCACCTCTCTCTATTGTATCTCTCCAAACCATTGTGTTTTCTTGTGCTTTTATAGGCCTCTTGGATGCTAAATTCGTAGTTGAGGAAGTCTTGGCTGAGTAGCAGTAGGAAAATACCAAAATCATTAGACAATTCCTAATTTCGTGTATAGAATATTCGCCTCCAAAGTGTACTTGGCACCGGGTACCTTTGACCTACCTGGGGCCAAGTGCACTCTGTTCTTCTTCTATTTTTGCTCTGTTTTTTGTCTTTTCTCCTCGGCAGACAGAATAGACCCGGCGCCAAGTGCACTTGTCAGACCTAACACTAGGTCTGTTCTAGAATTTTTCATGAAGCTTGCTCAAATTCTTTTGCTGGAGCAAAATGGACCTAGTGCCTAGTGCATTGGTTGGGCCTAGCGCCAGGTCTATTCTGGTTTTGTGCACTTTCTTCTCAAAATCTACTCAAATCTACACATATTTGCCAAAAACACCTTTTACAAGCAAAATGTCAAATAGAAAAGAATATGCCTAGTTATTATAACAAATGTATCTTAAAACACCCTTAAATAACTAGAAAAAGAATGGTGATTTTAGCCCATATCAATACTGAAGAATCACAAGAAAATAAAATTCGTAGTGAAAACATGTAATTTAAATTTTTTTTTTTCCGTTCAATAGTCTAGGAGTACTTACTCTTAGGGTGCCTAGGTTGAATAACTGATGGAATTAGGTTTGATGAAACGTCTTTGTTTATCATAATCACTTATTCCGCGGAAATCCCATCCAAGCATCAACTCCTTCATATCAAATATGTGTACCAAGATTACTAGCTTTCAATCTTCCAATGGACTATCTAACTCTAATGGACTATCTACTGGTGAGAGTAGAATTAGGATGAAAAATAATAATTGGAAGAATATTGAGTGAGCTAATTTAGTGAACAAAGGAAAAAAGACCAGCGGCCTTGATTAGGAAGAACAAGCTATTGTACTACTTTTCTCCACGTGAATAGTTGTTCAAAATATGCACACACACTTGGCATTAAAACAACAACTTCAAAATTCGTCACAACAATAGTTTCCGCCTCTCTTTCTTTTTTCTTCTCAAATGTGGCAACATCAAGGGTTTACAAACCCTGTAGTCGTCTCCTTAATCCTTAGTGGGCCAATGTTCTATCCTACTATGCAATAAGCTTAAAACTAATTAATTCCCTTAGGCCTAATATAAAAATTACCCAAGATAATTATTTAATAAACTAATTTAATTAAATTGGCTCGATAAACTATTTTAGCTCAAATAAATAGTTATTGGATTCCTACAATAATTATTTTAATGTTAATTTAACCCAATAAACCTATATAATAAATAAAATTACTAAGGTTAATTAAGCTGCTCTGGGGACCAAAAAATATATTATTCCTAACTATTAAAATGACCAAGTTATCCCTGCTAACAAATTGCTATATTTTATCATTTTAAATATTTTATTTATTACCATATAAAAATATTGACCCCAAGAATAATATTGAAAGTGTAGTGTCTCCGACCTGCAGGTGTAATAATGAAAATATCTCTCTACGTAACACCCATCATTGAGATAGGAAAAATGTACTAGCACCTTTCTCAATGACATCTACTATCCTTTGATTTCTAGTTCGATAATCCATTACTTTCAGTATGTATCCACTTATCTCATGGAGCTATCCAAAAGCATACATACTTAGCCACATTCTCAAGGCCTTAGATTATTTAGATTATCTTGGACAATCATAAATTGGTGATATCATCATTAATAGAGTCATACACCTAATGTACAATATTGTTAGCCTTGCATTAAGACCTCACCCATCATACATCAAAGTGCACAAGTCCAACTTCACCAGACCACCAACTTATATCCAAGTCTTAGTGTGCTATCCATGTAGTAGCAGTAATGGACTAATCTTTATTTATTGTAGTACTTTTATAAAGATTACTATCGCATGCTCCAGTTCTACGTATTCCAAATACGCTTACACTAGTGGTGTAAATGGACTACTCACTAGTTAAAGGTAAATCATTCTCTATTTAGAAACTATAGTATAATAATTTAAACTTTGATAAAACACCCAACTTTATTCATCAATCAAGAACATTTTAGCTTATATGCTAGTAGCCTATGATTTATACCTTACTGTGAAAGTACAACTCAATCACATAGATCACTTAGTAATACACTTAGATCTTAATGTATAAATATATATAAACAAACAACCATTAATGAATGCAATATTATATTAATTTCTAAAATACAGAAATAAATAGTTTATTTTGGGCATACATTCCAACAATCTCCCACTTGCTCTAAATAGACTATAATAGTCTATATGTGCCTATCTCTATGATGTCTAAATGTCTTCAAAACACCTTTTCTATCAAAATCTTAGTAAAACAATCCACCAGATTGTTTGAAAAGAAAATATGACAAACTACTATCTCTCATTTCTATATGAACTTCTGGATTAGGTAATTTTCTTTCATATTTATTATTAGTGTTGTGCCATAGAGGTAATCACTTGTACTTTGTATATGACACATTTGTTTTATAATATAATGCATTATTTATCTTTCAGTTTGTTTTCTTTACTTTCATGTAAAATAACTGTTAGATAAATTCTCTAATACGACACTGCATTAAGAAAATCATGATAGAGATTATGATGTGAAATTCCTACTACACTATATTGTGTTAGTACTTAAACAATCCCTAGTTGTAGTATTAATGAAATAAAACATCATTAATCCATTAAGACTAGCAAGTGTTAGACTTCCGGATCTGATCAGACAGTGGTTCTTATATCCGTGAGTATTGAGATACTCAAAGTTAACACGTGGATACTTATTAATAGAACAAGTGCATTGGATGACCTAACTATAAGAAAATCACATGGATAACAATGTAGTGCCAATGATAGAATCTCGTTATAGCAAACGTTTAATTATCTTTAGACTTGAGATCTCCAAGGTACTTTGTTTGCTGAGCATTATACTTTGATTCCAATCTCTGGAGCCAGATCAAGGGTCGTCTATGGGATGGATATTAGGTACAATGTGAGGTAAACGAAAGTAGTGTTGAGATGGTCAATAAAGGATTCACCACTTCTAATAGTAGAGGTGAATATCTCGTGGCCACTTATCAAAATTACTGCTCGCAAAATCCTCAACCAAGGTGATTGTGTATTGGAAATAGTTCCAATTGATACACATGTAAAGTAGTAGATTTTTGGTACAAGTACTAATATATTCGGGCCAGAATTAATATATATTTTGGAGAGAGTTGACACTAATTCCGTACTCTAAACCAAATGAGATATTGTATGGTGAAGGAAATTTATTGCATTGTAGTTTGTTATTGAAAGGTTCATGTCAAGCCACTTGACTTTTTAGACTCTTGGGTGGTCATAATATGTTGCTAGATACCGCTCATGATCTGTTGAATATGGGTTTATTAATAAATAAATTAATAAACCAATCTTAATTAGAATTAATATGTTAATTCTAAATTATTAAGGATTATTAATCTCAAAGACGTTTGGATTAATTTATATTCACTACCAAATGACCGGGAAACTTAATAGGTCACACACAATAGAGGAATCGATACTCAAGATGTTATTTGATAACATTATAGGGTTAATTGTGAGAAGAAAAAGTTACTATGGTCAAATTATAATTAGTTATAATTTTTAGGTCAAATTGTAATTGTGAGAACTTGTAGATTCCAATTACAATTAAAGAATTCTAATTCTTTTAGAATTCAAAAAATGTTGATCAACGGCTATTTTTCTGGGATTTTTCCCTTAGAATAGGCTATGATCATTTTTTAAAAAATAACAGAGAAAATTGTTGAGTTTTTTTTATACACACGTTTTCCCCTTCTTCTTCTGTTCAATTTTACCCTAGCCACCATTCCTTCTCTGCTAGCACAGAAACTGTGTTCTGGCAGTGTTGAGAGCATACCTCGTGTGGAATACTATTAGAGTCAATCTCACGTTGAGATTGAAGAGATAAGACAAACTGTTCATCATCCGGTTACTGTTGGATCGAGAGGTTTGTTGGATTGCACCTTAGCCTTCACACACAAAGGTTTTTTTTTTTTTTTTTAACTACAGAGGTAAACCCATGCTTTTCTTTGGCCTATTTAAATCGTATGCATGTGATCCTATGATGGGATTTCTATTTTTCGCTGCACTATATGCTATTGCGTTAGAAAAATCCCTTCAATGGTATCAGAGCCTGCTTACTTGTGATCTTAACGGGTTTAATTTATGCTATGAAATTATTTCGAGCATGATTTTAGGCATTATTTGTTGCTTGGTTTTGAGACTGTGAAGAAGTTTCATGATGTGATCTTGGTTTTTGAAAATTGTTTTCGTTTGATTTCCTTACCTATGTCTAAAATTATTTCACGCACATAGTTGGATTATAGAAAATTATTTCTATAATTCATTTAGTTTGAAATTGTTTCTATTCTGGGTCATAATTCTTGCAGAGAAAATATTTTTCTGTGTTTGTTTTTATAACTAAAAAAACAAAAATTGTTTTCCTGATGTAGTCTTGTTTCTTGAACAAATTTTGATTTGTACTGGTTTTGTTTTACTGGAAAAGGGTTTAAATCAAATTCATAGAAATGAAAAAGGGGATTAGAATGTATAGAGAATTTTTCTCTGAAGTAGTCACAAAAGACTTGAAGTTTTCTGCCCAGAAATAGTTTCTGGAAGTCGAAGAGGAAAGGCGAAAAAAAATGTTTTTTTTTTTTTGCCCAATCCGCGGCTTGAGGCACAATTGGCCCTAAGCCGCAGCTTGGAGCCGTAACTCGCAGGCTGTCTGTGGGTAGATCATAGGAAGGATGAACATCATCCTCCCCAAGATGAATTCTTGTCATTTATGTCTTATATGTAAAAAGAAAATCTCCATTTCGGTTGATTTCTTCTAGGTGGCCCGCAATAAAGTTTTTTCTCCTTTTCCTTTTGCGCCCAAAGCTTTACAAAAGTTATGTTTTGGGACTAACCAAGATTAATTTCTAAAATTGGTTTTGAAAATTAATATATATTATCTAAAATAGTGGTTTTAGATATGTAAAAAAAATAATATGTTTTTTTTAATTCTCGTTTTGAAAATTAAATCTAATTATGATTAGTTTTTAATTGGGACCCATGATTTGGGATAAAATTATATTTTAAAAATTAATATGTTTTCTAAAATATTGATTGTAGATTATATATTATTATTTAATTCCAAAAATATGATTTTAGCAATTAATAAATTTTCTAAAATATTAATTTTAGATTTCATCCTAATTAAATTTCTAAAATTTCATTTTAGAAATTAAATCTAAAATATTGATTTTAGTTTTTTTCTTAATTTAATTTCTAGAATTTGATTTTAGAAATTTAATCTAAATTTATTTTATTTTTCTAAAATAGAGATTTTAGAATAATAAAACTATATGTTTAATTTTTGTTTAAGCATAATTAATGGTATGGTGGATGGTTATAGACTAAAACCAAATTATATATATTCATACATTTTCTAGTTTTGGTCTATATTAAATAGGGCTTGCGAGTCCTGCCTTCTCTAAAATTTTTGTGCAATTCTCTTCTCATCTAACTTCCCTCGAATGAACTTGAGGTTTCTCTATTTAGGAAATTTATGTAATTAGATTACATAAGTTAGATAGGGATAGAATTATTTTAATTTTAGAGGAGGCAACCAAGACAAGGCGAGAGGGTAAGACCTTCTACTTAAAACATTCATGAACACAAATGGGTTAACCATGTTAGTTTTCTTTTTGGCTCGAGAAAATTAATTTAGGGACAGTCCATAACCATATCATGTAATCGCTTTATTACCATGATTGTCAATTTATGTGATTTATTGATATATTTATGCATGTCATTTGATGAAATCACTAAAAGGACTAAATCTCTCAATTAATATTAAACCTAATTCCTTCCGTTAATATAGTAAGAACGAGAGCCCTTTTTCGAGACCAGTTGTTGGGCTCACCCAAGCCTACTTGACATCGGACATGTTCAAGCTATGAAATTAAATTTTTATGAAATTAAATTCCTGATTAATGGGTCAGGTTTAACTAAATTCTTTATTCCGGTTAGGCTAACTCAAGCATAAAGAAATTTAGAGCAAATATTGGGGTGGTCCAAAAGGCTTCAAGATTAAAAGATGTTAATCAAACAATGATCTGGTAATTACATACGATCTAATTGGTATTAAATACCTACCATTGAACTCAATGGTGACTTGTTAGGCAAACCCAGGGTTATTCTTGAGGAATTTGGATACCGGTCTACTAGAATAGCTTCCAAGGGGCTTTTTTAAATCAATGGTGGGGGCTATTAGTTTAAGTAAAATAGTGGAACAATAATGAGATTAATTAAAGACCTAATTATTTGCATTACATGTGCATATACAGCTAGCTAATGTTCTCTATTTTTACATCTAGGTCACATGCATCATGTCAACCAACCTTAACTTACGTAGCATCTTGAAGACCAATAAACTAACTGAATTGAACTATCCCGACTGGTATAGAAACTTGAGAATCGTTCTCAAGTCGGAAAAGTTACTATATGTGCTAGATGCTCCTATTTCGCCACCTCCAGCTCAAGATGCTATCCACAAGAACCACAAGTAGGACAGTGACACGGCATCTTGTATCATGCTGACATCAATAACTCCTGAGATACAAAAACAGCACGAGCATATAGGTGCTCAATCGATGATTCTCTATCTTCGAGAGCTGTTTAACGCCTAAGCCAAAACAGAGAGATATGAGATCTCGAAGCAAATGTTCCATTGTAAAATAGCAGTTGGTACTTTTATGGCTACTCATGGGTTAAAGATGTTGGGCTTGATTGAGAAGTTTGGATCTCTTGGGTTCGTGATAGACCATGAATTAAGTGTTGACTTAATTCTACAATATTTATCTAATAATTTTTCACAATTTGTGACTAACTATCAAATGAACAAGATTGAGTCCACTATTCTTGAGTTGATCAATCTTCACAAGACTGCGGAGTCCTCTATAAAGAAGGATTCCAATGCGGTCTTGATGGTAAAATCTTCTTCTTCCTAGAAGAAAGTTCAAAGTAAGAAGAAAAAGGCTCCCACTAAGCCCAAAGATGGTGTAAAGAAGAAGGATGCAGCTACCAAAGGCCCATGCTATCACTGTGGCAAAATGGGCTAGTAGATATGCAACTGCAAAGCCTACTTGGAGTCCGTTAAGGAGAAGAAGCAGAAGGAGAAGCTTGCGAGTACTTCTACTTCTACTCCTGATATGTTTATGATTGAGATACGTACTTCCTTTAAAAATGAGATATGGGTATTAGATACCGGATATGAAATCATTTATGCAATAACTTGCAGGGACTTAGGGATAGTAGAAGACTAGAGAAAGGCGACATAGACCTGTGTACTACAAATGAAGCAAAGGTTGTTGCACTTGTTGTGAGAATATACGAGCTGAACCTGCCTTCAGGATTAGTTTTAGAATTGAAAAATCGTTATTTTGTACTAGTTTTAATGAAAAACATTACCTTAGTTGCATACTTAGACTTGTATAGATTTCATTTGATATTTAAGAATAAATGTTGTTCTTTTTCATTGAATATATTCATTATGGTTCTGCAACTTTGGTTAATGGTTTATATGTTCTAGACATGGATAATCTAATTCTCAATACAATCAACAAGAAACCAAAGATTGATAACCCAAACACCTCTTACTTATGGTATTGCCGTTTAGGCCATGTAAAGGAGAATCGTGTTTCTAAGTTACACAAACTTGGTGACTTAAGGTCATTTGATTATGAATCATATAGCATTTGTGAGTCTTGTTTACTAGGTAAAATGGCTAAAACCCCTTTTTCTAGAAAAGAAGAAAAGGTCAAAGAGTTATTAGAACTCATACATGCTGATGTATGTGGCCTAATATCTATACATGCAAGAGGAGGTTATAACAATTTCATAACCTTTATCGATGATTTTTCTCAATAAGGGTATTTATATTTAATAAAATACCAATCTGAAACTTTTGAAAAGTTCAAAGACTTCAAGAATGAAGTAGAGAAATAACTTGGCAAAAATATTAAGACTCTAAGATCGGATCGAGAAAGTGAATACTTAAGCCAAGACTTTCAGGGCTATTTTAGAGATAATGTGATTTTATCTCAACGGACTAAACCGCATATACCTCAACATAATGGTGTATCTGAGAAAAGGAATCGAACCATTTTAAACATGGTATGGACTATGATAGCTTTTGCAGACTTGCCAAAATCATTTTGGGTGTACACACTAGAGACTTTGGTTTATATTCTAAACATAATTCTATCAAAAGCAGTTGATACCACCCCATTTGAGATGTTCTTTGGCAAGAAACCAAAGTTATTTCACTTGAGAGTATGTGGTTATCCTACCTTTGTCAAAATGCCACAGTCAGACAAGTTTGAAAGTAAGTCTACAAGTATTTATTTGTGGGTTATTCGAAAGAATCTTTCAGATATTACTTCTATCTCCTCTCCAAAAACAAAGTGTTTGTTTCAAAGCATGTTGTCTTCTTAGAGAAGGAGTACATGCTCAAAAGGGACAGTGAGAGCAAAATTAAACTTAGTGAAGTTCAAGAAGGACAAACAAACAAGGATCAATCATCTAATCTCACATCTATTAAGAGAATAGATGAACCATCTACTACACAAGATCCTCAAAGGCCGAGTAGGATACGTGTGGCATCTGAGAGATATGGATTTCTCATAAGTGACCATAATGACGTATTACTCATAGATGAAAATGAATCTACTATCTACAAGGAATTTCTAAACAGTTTAGAATATAACAAATGGCTTGAAGCCATGAAGTTAGAGATGGATTCTATGTATGACAACCAAGTATAGACTTTGGTTGATCCACCCAAAGGAATCAAAACTATTAGGTATAAATGGGTTTTAAGTAAAAAATCAACATAGATAATAACGTAGTTACCAATAAAGCACGACTAGTGGCTATGGGCTATCATTAACAACATGGTATTGACTATGTTGAAGCCTTCTCGCCAGTAGCTTGCTAAAATCTATCAGGATACTCCTAGATATTGTCACTCATCATGATTATGAGACTGGTAAATGGATGTGAAAATAGCTTTCCTCAATGGAAATCTGACTGAGGAATTGTATATGATACAACCTGAGGGTTTCATATCTAATGATATCACAAAAGTGTGCAAGCTGCAAAGGTCCATTTATGGACTTAAGCAAGCTTCTAGGAGTTGAAACATCAATTTTGATGAAATAATCAAAGAATTTAGTTTCATTCAAAATAAGGATGGGCTTTAGATTAGCGCAATCGTTTTCTTATTACTTTATGTTGATGATATATTGCTAATAGGAACCGATGTACCTATCCTACAGTTAAATTTTGGTTGTCCAAGAAATTCTCCATAAAAGACCTTAGAGAAGCAACCGACATTCTTAGAATAAGGATCTATAGAGATAGGTCAAAAAGGTTGCTAAGTCTTTCACAATCTATATATATAGACAAAGTGTTAAAGAGGTTTGCATGGGTCAATTCAAAAGGGGATTTTTACCCATGGCGTATGGAGTAAGCCTTTCAAAGTCGATGTCTCCTAAGATACAAGTTAAAAGGGATCACATGAGTTAGTTTCCCTATGTTTCGGCAGCTGGATCTATCATGTACACTACAATATGTACAAGGCCCGATATATCCTATGCTATTAGTTTGACGATAAAATACAAATCCGACCCTAGTGAGGGTCATTGGGCAGCTGTGAAAAACATCCTTAAGTACTTGCAAAGAACCAAGGATGTGTTCTTGGTTTATGGAGAAGGTGATTTGAAAGTAAAAGGGTAAAGTGATGCCAATTTTCAATCTGACAAAGATGATTTCAAATTACAGTCTGGCTACGTGTTTACGTTATGCGGAGAGGCAATAAGTTGGAAGAGTTCCAAACATGAGACTATCGTCGACTCTGTGATAGAAGTTGAGTACATAGCCGCTTCTACAGCAGCTAAGGAAGCCATTTGAATCAAAAAGTTCATGACGGAATTGGGTATGGTCCCTAGCGTTGTTAGTCCAATATTATTATATTGTGACAACAACGAAACCATTGTATAAGCAAAGGAACTACTGTCTCATCAATGATCAAAACATGCACTACGATGCTATTATCTGATCTGGGAGATCATAGATAAAAATGCTGTAAAGATAGAAAGAGTTCCCGTGGATGAGAACATAGCTGACCTACTTACAAAAGCACTATCTCAGAAGAAACATGATAGGCATGTTGAGTCATTTGGTATTAGATACATGAATGATTGGCTTTAGTGCAAATGGGAGTTTGTTAGTGTTATGTATGCCATAGAGGCAATCACTTGTACTTGGTATATGACATATTTGTTCTATAATACAAGGCATTATTTATCTTTCGGTTTGTTTTCTTTACTTTCATGCAAAATAACTATTGGATAAAATCCCTAGTACGACACTGTGTTAAGGAAATTATGATATGATATTCCTACTACACTATATTGTGTTAGTACTTAAATAATCCCTAATCATAATATTAATGAGATATGACATCATTAATGCGTTAAGACTAGCACGTGTTAGACCCTGATCTGATCAAGCAGGGGTTCTCATATCCGTGATTATTAAGATATTCAAAATTAACACGTGGATGTTTGTTAATAGAACAAGTACATTGGATGACTTGACTATGAAATAATCATACGAATAACTATATAATGCCAGTTATAAAATCTTGTTATAGCAAACGTGCAAGTATCCTTAGATTTAAGATCTCCAAAGTACTTTGTTTACTGAGCATGGTACTTTGATTCCAATCTCTGAAGCCAAATCAAGGGTCGCTTATGGAATGGATATTAGGTACAATGTGAGATAAACGAAAGTAGTTAAGAGGGTCAATAAAGGATTCATCACTCCTAATAGTAGGGGCAAATATCTCACATCCACTTGTTGGAATTACTATTCGTGAAATCTTTAGCCAAGGTGAATGTGTATTGGAAGCAATTCCAATTTATAGACATGTAGAGTAGTGGATTCCTGGTACAAGTACTAATATATTCGGGCCAAAATTAATATATATTCTGGAGAGAGTTGGCGCTAATTCTGTACTCCAAACTGAATGAGATATTGTATGGTAAAGGAAATTTATTACACTGTAGTTTATTTTCGAATGGTTCATGCCAAGCCACTTAACTTTCTGGACTCTTGGGTGTTCATGATATGTTACTAGATACCGCTCATGATCTGTTAAATATGGGTTTATTAATTCAAATTAATAAACTAATCCTGATTAGAATTAATAGATTAATTCTAAATTATTAAGAATTATTAATCTCAAAGATATTTGGATTAATTTATATTCGCTACTAATAGATTGAGATACCTAATAGGTTATACACAATAAAGGATTAAGTACTCAAGATGTTATTTGATAATATTATGGGGTTAATTGTGAGAAAAAGAAATTTTTGTGATCAAATTATAATTAATTATAATTTTTGGGTCAAATTATAATTGTGAGAACTTGTAAGTTTCAATTACAATTAAAAAATTCTAATTCTTTTAGAATTCAAAAGACGTTGATCAGCGGCTATTTTTCTGGGATTTTTTCCCTTAGAATAGGCTGTGATCATTTTTAAAAAATGACAGAGAAAATTATTTTGAGTTTTTTTTATACACATGTTTTCCCTTTTTTCTTCTCTGGGATTTTATCCTAACTACCATTCCTTCTCTGCTAGCATAGAGATTGTGTTCTGGCAGTATTGAGAGCATACCTCATGTGGATTACTGTTAGAGTCAGTCTCACGTTGAGATTGAAGAGGCAAGACAAATTGTTCATCATCCGGTTGCTGTTTGTTCGAGAAGTTTGCTAGATCACGCCTTAGCCTTCACACACGAAGATTTTTTTTTTTTAATGATAAAGGTAAACTCGTGCTTGTTCTTTTGCCTATTTAAATCATATGCACGTGATCCTGTAATGGGATTTCTGTTTTTCGCTACGGTAAATGCTATTGCGTTAGAGAAATCCCTTTATTTATCTACATGAAAGTTTAAGTCAATGTAACCATTAGAAATTAACTCATCAACTCTATATATGCTTTAGGTACTAGAGTATATGCTTCACAGCTTGACAATATTCTTCTCCTGCGTTTGACTAAAATCTGCTAACCATGCCTACAACAAAGTAGATATCTAGCCTAGTACAAAGCATGGTATATATGAGACTTTCTACTGCTGAAGTATTGGGAATCCTACTCATTCTTTCTTTTTCTTCCTATATCTTTGGACATTACTTTTAAGATAAGGTTAACCCGTGCCTAAAGGATATAATTGCTCCTTTGCACTGATCCATGCTAAACTTGGCTAATATGTTGTCAATATAAGTAGATTGGGAAAGTCTAACATTTTTTACTTCCTATCTCTAAGACGGTTTATCTCAAGAATGCAGTTAGCTTCTCCTATATCTTTCATTTAAAATTTAACTTGACAGCCAGACTTATATAGATAACAATGTTCCTATATTATTTTCAATTAGTAGAATGTCATCTACATAGAGTACTATAAAGAACATGTTGTTTCTATCTAACTTCCTATACACATATAGTTTATTTACATTTTGTATGAAACCATAAGACTTTATAGTCTCATCAAAATGTATGTTTCATACTCATGATGTTTGCTTAAATCTGTAAATTGACTTCTTAAGCTTGCAGACCATATATTCTTTGTAATGAAGCCTTCAAGTTGGGTTATGTTGGTGTTTTTGTTAAGATAACCATTAAGAAATGTTATCTTAACATCTATTTACCATATCTCATAGTCAAAATGACATGCGATAACCAAAAGAATGCGAATTGACTTAAGTATAGCTATTGGTGAAAAGATCTCCTCGTAATTGATCCCTTTTTTCTAAGTATAACATTTTGCAACCAACCTTATCTTATCTGTTTCTACCTTTCAATCTACAGCTCTTTTACTCTTGTATATCTACTTGCACCTAATGGTTTCAATCCCTTCAAGAGTAATGACTAGATTCCAGATTTGATTTAAATACATAGACTCAATCTCATCATCCATTACCATTTGTTATTTGTCTGGATCAGCATCAGTAATGACCTCATCATATCAAGTGGGATCTTGTTCCCTATGGTAAGAGACTACCTCAAAGGCTTCTTCAATCCATCATTATGGAACCCTAGATATCCTTCTACTACGACATGGCTCAGTCTATATTGGAACATTTGGTTGTGCCTCTTTAGCTTCCTCAGTCAGGATACTAGAAACTGAAATATCACTCAACTTCTTCTCCAATTCTACCTCACTTGAAACCTTAGTGAATACACTTTGTTCATCCTCTAAGTATCTAGCATGAGTACTCATACGTATCTTTTGCTCTTAGGAATGATAAAAGTATCTACCTCTTGTTCTTTTTAGATATCCTATAAAGTAATACAATTCTGATCTTAGGTCTAATTTACTTCCCTTAATCAGCACATAAATTGGACAACCTCATACCATGAGATGATTTATACTAGATTTATATCCAATCTACATATCATAAAGTGTCCTAGATACTAATTTAGAAGGTGTCAAGTTTAGAATATATGCTACTGTTTCCAGATCATACCCCCAAAAGAAAATAGGAGGAGTTGCGTAACTCATCATGCTTCTGACCATTTCCATCAACGTTCTATTTCTTCTCTCAGCTATTCCATTCTATTGGGGAGTCCCAGGTGCAGTTTGTTGAGATACAATTGTTAATATATCATGTAATCCTTGAATTCATTAAGAATGTACTTTCCACCACGATCCGATCTTAGCTTCTTAATTAGTTTACCTATTTGAAACTCCACTTTACCCTTAAATTCCTTGAATTTATTAAAGGATTCAGACTTGCATCTCATCAAGTAAATATAACCAAAACGCTTATGATCATCTATAAAAGTGATGAAGTATTTACACCCTCTTCTAGCCAATGAAGACATGGGACCACAAATTTCTGTGTGAACTAACTCAAGTATTTCTTTATCCCTTTCCACCTTTTAAGTAAAAGACCTTTTGGTCATTTTACCTATAAGGCAAGATTCACACTATGGTCATTCCTCTATTTTCAATTAGTCCAAAGACCCATTTTAGATTAACATCTAAATTTGATTAGGATTTATATATTCCAATCTTAAATGCCATAAAATATCAGTTATTTGATGTGGCCTTTCTCTTCTTATTATTAAGTTTCGTTTGAATATTATTTATTTGATGACTCATAGGAATAACATAAAAGAGATTGACATACAAGTTTCGAGAACAAATAACATTTTCATTTCTACTTATTGAAATACTAGCATGGAAAAAAGTAGAATATCCTTAATTAATCAATCTTGAAATTGAAATCAAATTCTATTTAAAACTAAAAACATATAAAATATCATTTAATACTAAAATCCTATTACAATCAAATAAAAGCTCCATGTCTCTCTCTACTTCAACCCATAATTGTGCTTCGTTGCCCACTTGAAGTCCATATTCTCCTCTAGTGAGTCTCCTTATCTTGTTGAACCACTGCAAGGAATTACAGATACGATCAGTGGCTCTGGAATCAAAAATCTAAGTGGATGATAATCCATTCATCAAAATGGACTCTAACCAAAGAGTAATACATGTGGAGGATTTGGCAAGAAGTCTAAGCAATCTTTCTTGCCACATTTGAAGTATTTCCCCTTGGACTTTGCGTTTGGCTTAAATGTACTAGACTTAGTGTTAGTGTTATGCCCTAGACGCAATCACTTGTACTTTATATATGAAACATTTGTTTTATAATATAATGCATTATTTATCTTTTAGATTATTTTCTTTACTTTCATATAAAATAACTGTTACTTAAAATTCCTAGTACAAAACTGGAGATCATAATGTGAGATTCCTACTACACTACATAGTGTTATTACTTAAATAATCCCTAGTCATAGTATTAACGAAATAGGACATCATTAATGTGTTAAGACTAGCACGTGTTAGACTTCTTGATTTAATCAGGCGGTGGTTCTCACATCCATAAGAACTGTGATACTCGAAGTTAATATGTAAATGCTTGTTAATAGAACAATTACATTGGATGACCTGACTATGAGATAATCACATGGATAACTATGTAGTGCCAGTGATAGAATTTCGCTATAGCAAACGTGCAAGTATCCTTAGACTGGAGATCTCCAAGGTATTTTGTTTGTTGAGTATTGTACTTTAATTCCAATATCTGGAACCAGATCGAGGGTCACCTATGTGATAGATATTGGGTACAATGTGAGGTAAACGAAAGTAGCTAAAACGATCAATAAATGATCCACCACTCCTAATAGTAGGGGCGAATATCTCATGGCCCCTTGTTGGAATTACTACTTGTGAAATGTTTGGCCAAGGTGATTGTGTATTGAAAAACAGTTCCAATTGATACATATGTAGAGTAGTGGATTATTGGTACAAGTACTAATATATTCAAACCAGAATTAATATATATTCTGGAGGGAGTTGGCTCTAATTCCATACTCCAAACCGAATGACATATTATCTGGTGAAGGGAATTTATTGCACTGCGGTTTATTCTTGAAAGGTTCAATTTATGCTATGAAATTGTTTTGAGCATGATTCTAGGCATTGTTTGTCGCTTGGTTTTGCGACTGTGAAGATGTTTCACGATGTGATCTTGGTTTCTAAAAATTGTTTTCGTTTGATTTTCTTGCCTATGTCTGAAATTGTTTCAAGCACATAGTTAGATAATAGAAAATTATTTCTGTAATTCTTCAAGTTTGAAATTGTTTCTATTTTGGGTCATAATTCTTGCAGAAAAAATATTTTTCTGCGTTTGATTTTATAACCGATAAAACGGAAATTGTTTTCCTAAAGCTATCTTGTTTCTTGAACAAATTTTGATTTGTTCTGGTTTTGTTTTACTAGAAAAGGGTTTGAATCAAATTCATAGAAATGAAAAAGGGGATTAGAATGTATAGAGAATTGTTCTCTGAAGTAATCGTAGAAGACTTGAAGTTTTCTGCCCAAAAATTGTTTCTAGAAGTCGAAGAAAAAAAATTTTTTTTTTTTTTTGCCCAACCCACAGCTCGCAAGGAGCCAAGCCGCGGCTTGAGGCACAATTGGCCCCAAGCCACGGCTTGTAGTCTGTCAGTGGGTTGATCCTGGGGAGGATGAACATCATCCTCCCCAGGATGAATTCTTTTCGTATATGTAAAAAAAAAAAAAAATCTCCACTTCAATTGATTTCTTCTGGATGGCCCACGATGAAGTTTTTTTCTCCTTTTCCTCTTGCACCCAAAGCTTTCCAAAAGTTATGTTTCGGGACTAAACAAGATTAATTTCTAAAATTGGTTTGGAAATTAATATATATTATCTAAAATAGTGATTTTAGATATGTAAAAGAAAATAATAAGTTTGTTTTACTAATTCTCGTTTTGAAAATTAAATCTAATTATGATTAGTTTTTATTTGGGACCCATGATTTGGGATAAAATTATTTTTTAGAAATTAATATATTTTTTAAAATATTGATTTTAGATTATATTATTATTTAATTCCTAAAATATGATTTTAGAAATTAATAAATATTCTAAAATATTGATTTTAGATTTTATCCTAATTAAATTCTAGAATTTGATTTTAGAAATTAAATCTAAAATATTTATTTTAGATTTTATCTTAATTTAATTTCTAGAATTTGATTTTAGAAATTATATCTATGTTTGTTTTATTTTTTCAAAATAGAGATTTTGGAATAATAAAATTATATGTTTAATTTTTTTAAGCATAATTAATGACATAGTGAATGGTTATGGATTAAAACCAAATTATATCTGTTCATGCAATTTTACAGTTTTGGTTTTTATTAAATAAGACCTGTAAAACCCCACCTAAGACTACCCTAGAAATAGAGGGAAGGGTTGCATTCCACGCCATATTGCATGAATATATTCTTTATTGGTGAAATTGTGCATTTTTAAAATTGCTATATATGGGTTTTGTAAATTATTTATGCTAGATGTGTGTTGGGGGCAATTAGAAAATTTTGCTTAGGGATGAGGGAAGAAGAGACTTGGGTTTTAGAAGGGAAGAGAATTAGATTGGGAAAATAAGAATAACAATTAATGTTGCTATGTGGCTAGTGCTTTGTGATTAATTCCTAAGGTCTTGAGTTCAAATTCCATCAACTAAACATTATTTTTAATTATCCTAGCTATGGTTTGAATTTTATTTCTTGCATTCCAAGAAGTAAGGGATGTTGTCTTAAAGGAGATACAATGGTAATATTCTAACCATCTGATCTTATCCTAAAAGAAAATTTAGAGGAGTTTTAATCTCCATTATTTTAGAAACCCATGTTCTAGCCTATTTGAATTTAAAATATTCCTATTTCTTTAATTCTTCTAATTTCCTCATAAAATATCTTGGATAATCTTGGACTTGAATTTTTGAAAGAAAATTCCAGCTTTTGGAAGTTATATGGCTAAAATTTAGGAGGGGCAACAGTTGGTTGTTTTCCACGATTAAATCACCTTGGTTTCTTCTCTAAAGAACTATATTTTTCTTGTTCTTATCTTGGTGCAAAACTAAAATTTTTCTAGTTCTTCCTCTTGGCTAGATTTCCAGAAAAAATGCAGTAAATTTACCTCTTCTTCCTTGCTAGCAAACAACCATTTCATGTGTACAGGAAGCTAAAAATCCCTTGGAAATTTAGAGCTATCATAGCTTCACCAAACCAGAAAATTTTCCATCAAACCACAAAGTATTTTAGCCATAGGAGTTGAGCATTCAACCCATGCATAAGTTCATCTAAAATCATCTTCTTTTCCTTCAAGATGATGGCTAAAAACCACCATTAATAGACCTAGAAACACGCATATTTTACAGCTGCAAATTCATTCAAAATAATTCAAATTCTTGCTAACAAACTACCTAGACCTTATCACTTCTTCTAGCTAGCTAACCAGAATTTTTTTCCAGCTAGCTTTTCTCTTCATTTTCTTCTTCAATTCTCCTTCATTTCTTCACTATATTTTCAGCCATACTAGGGACCTAGTTGAACATCCTTTCTTCTTCACCAACCTTGGCCAACAAAACTCCATTAAAGCACCTCAAAACTCTCCTAGTGTCTCTTTATTCAAAATACTTTGAATTTGAAAATTAAAACCTAACCTTTTGCTCCATCAAACACTCACCTATCTAGCAACCAATCCTATCAAACCAAACTAGAAATTTTGCACTCTTTTCCACAAGGATTTTAGGCCACATGATCCAAGAACGCTCTCCCACTTCATCTAGCTTTCTCTCATATTCTCTCAAGAACACCAAAAACACACACTACCCACCTTCAACCATTTAGTCACTTCTAAACATCTCAAACCACTCTAAAACCTTCAAATCAACTAGAGATCATCATATTCCTTCCTTTGGCAAACTTTATAACACCAAAACATCCTAAGTGCACCCTCTATTTGGCTCAAACAAGTATTTTTTTTTTTAGCAAGTCAAGAAGAACACTATAAGGTAAACTAAGTTCAAGCTTCTTCTTTCTTTCTCATTTCTTTACTTCCATTTCTTCTTATTCTCTTCTCAATCTCTCTCTCTCTTAGCCAAGTTCATTGAGGGCCAACTTGGACTTCTTTAAACCTTGATCTCCCAAAGGACTCATCAAGGTATTTAAGGCTTCGATTGTCAAAGCGACATCTTCAAATTAGATCGATTATCAAACAAGTATTTTGTCCTAAACTCCCTCATTTATTTTTGAACTCAACATTGTTAGGATAATGGCTTATTGATATAATGATGAATGATCTAGTGGTGTTGGGGAAAATAAATGCATGTTTATATGACATGGATAATTTTATGATATATAGATTGAGATGTGTATTATGACTATTCTATGAATAAGATTCAGATTTTGATTTTAACATGAAGTTATGATATGTTGTCAGTATATTTGTGAATTGGGTCTATATGACATTACCAAGAGATGATATGATGGATAAGAAGATTGTTGCTCTTATGATTTTGCCAAAGTTTTAATATTGTTGATCTTGTCATCAATCCCCCATGCAAACATCTATATAGCTAGTGATACTACTTTTGCTATGAAAATTATTATTATCGCTTTACTTGTATGATTACTACTTTATTTAATAATAGAAAAATTATTACTACCTTTAAATGCTAACAGTAATATTATTACTACTTTTGATACTTAAATCGCTATAATTACTTTTATCATTAACATTACTACTAACATTGTTATTTTTAATAATAATATTATAAGTATTAGTATTTCTATTGCTATTTCTAAGTATCACCGATATTATTAATATCACTATTGTTATTATTACTAAACATCTTTATTTTAGAAAAATATTAATAAAATTAATATTATTATTATTGCTATTAGCCATAATATTTTTATTTAATGATATTATTGTTAATATTAATATAATAAATATATTATTTCTATTATTTTTATTAAACATTATTATTTTCTTTTTAAATTAATAAATATAAATAAATACATAATAATATCATCATTACTATTTTATTCTCCTTATAGCAATGATATTATCTATAAAATTATCAATACCTTTGACAATGTTATTCTTTTTTGTTATACTCAACAAATACTTATGTCACTTACTTATGTTGTTATAATATCAAATTATTTTTATATTAATGTTAACCTCTAAAATATTTTATTAATTAATTTTAGAACTCCTAAACCATTAACATCGTATTTGAGTGTTGCTATTGATTATGTATATATAAAGTTGGGAGTTATTTGTACCTCCGCAGTTTTGTTGCTTAGTTGTGCACCAATAGTGACATATACCCTTGTTTACCCCAGACAAGGCTAGGTTGCCTTGAGCAAGACTTGGATGATTATTTTGCAAAATGGAATCAAGAGTTCAAAGTAAGTCCTTGCATAAAGATGTTTGCGAACAAAAGTGCTTCTGCAAGTTAAATACATGGATTGCTATGGAAAATGTACTTTGGGATGCAATTATGAATAATTTATTCTTTCTGCTAAATTAAAATAATTTTAGTCAAGCAAATAATTTTTCAA
Source organism: Voacanga thouarsii (assembly GCA_026120185.1). Taxonomy (NCBI): domain Eukaryota; kingdom Viridiplantae; phylum Streptophyta; class Magnoliopsida; order Gentianales; family Apocynaceae; genus Voacanga; species Voacanga thouarsii. The sequence goes on from JANUWF010001152.1 coordinate 1,750,038, forward strand.
GAAAAATAATAAATTTTCCTTAAACAAATTTTTACCTAAGGTTGTTTGAAAACCATAATTGCTACTTCAAAGAAAGATCTTCATTGATTTTACATTTTTCAAGTGCAATAAACATAACGTTGAGTACTCAATAAGGGTAGACTACTTGAACTAGTCTTTGAATGGTTAGGTAAGTCTCTTAGTAGAAAACCACCTCCGAGGCACAAGCTCCGCCTAGATAAGATGATAGTTCTTGTTGGTCAAGCCGGTCCAAGCTAGCAATCACAGTTCAGGTAGACTGTTTATTTTTGGAGTGGATAACTAGTAAGTTTGGATGTAGAGATGGAGGGGTATCTCACCCGGTGGGTTGTACATCTACCATGTATCAGAATGCATAAAGTGTGGCATCTTGATCATTCTCTTGTCATGATGCAGAAAGTGTGGCATCCTGACCGTTCTCTTGTCATGGTGCACAATGTGTAGTGCCATATCCATTCATGATGTACGGTTTCATAATCAACTTTATTTGAGTGGTTATTTCTTTAAAAGTTGAGCACTTTTACTTTACAAATGCTGATAATACACCATTCAATATTCAAAGACAAATTTTTAGACTTGCAGACTTTTTGTTGTAACTTGTTCAAAACTTGCATACATGAAATGTTTTCTTAAACTATCATAAGCATACACAGGACTTACTGAGAAATGTTTCTCACGCCTTTTTATATCATATCTTCTGGTCGATTCTACTTCGAAGGAAGATTTACTTATATTGTTATGAGCTTGGAAGATTTATTTTGATATATTTATTTATTGGAGATTTCAGTTACCTTCCATTTGTTTTGAGACTCGTATAAGTATTGGCTTTGGGATTGTAATAAGTGTTAATTTTTAGTTTATTTTTCTTCACTATATTTTATTATTTAGTTATAAAGACCCCTAGTCCTAAGGATGGGACGACATCCCCGCCCCTTTCGAGATATGTATGCAGTTGGGTGTTACAGGACCTGCGAGTCCTACTTTCTCTAAAATTCTTGTATAATTCTCTTCTCATCTAACTCCACTCAAATGTAACTCGAGGTTTCTCTATTTAGAAAATTTATATAATTACATTACATAGGTTAGATAGGGATAGAATTATCTTAATTTTGGAGATGGCGACCAAAACAAGGCGAGAAGGTAAGACCTTCTACTTAAAACATGCATTGAATACATAGGGTTAACTATGTTAATTTTCTTTTTAGCTCGAGAAAATTAATTTAGGAAAAGTCCATAACCATACCACGTAATCACTTTATTACCAGGATTATCAATTTATGTGATTTATTGATGTATTAATGCATGTCATTTAATGAAATCACTAAAAGAAATAAATCTCTCAATTAACATTAAACCTAATTCCTTCCATTAATATAGTAAGAACGAGAGCCTTTTTTCGAGAGCAGATTGTTGGGCTAACCCAAGCCAACTCGACATCAGGTATATTCAAGCTATAAAATTAAATTCTTATGCAATAAAATTCCAGATTAATAGGTCAGGTTTAACTAAATTCTTTATTCCGGTTAGGCTAACTGAAGCATAAAGAAATTTAGAGAAAATTTAGGGTAGCCCAAAAGGCTTTAAGATTAAAAGTGTTAATCACCTAATGATTCGGTAATTATATACGATGTAATTGGTATTGGATACCTACCATTGAACTCAAGGGTAGCTTGTTGGACAAATTCAAGGTTATTCTTGAGGAATTTGGATACCGGTCCACTAAAAAAGCTTCCAACAGGTTTTTCCGAATCAATAGTGAGGGCTATTGGTTTAAGTAAAATAGTAGAACAACAATGCGACTAGTTAAAAACCTAATTATTTGCATTACATATGCATATATAGCTAGCTAATATTCTCTATCTTTACATCTAGGCCATATGTATCATGTCAACCAACCTAAACTTACGTAACATCTTGGAGACCAACAAACTAACTGAATCAAACTATCTCGACTAATATAGAAACTTGAGAATCGTTCTCAAGTTTAAAAAGTTATTCTACGTGCTAGATGCTTCTATTCCGCCACCACCAACTCAAGATGCTCATGCTGATGAGCATGATGTCCACAAAAAGCACAAGAAGGACAGTAAAATGAAATCTTGAATCATGCTACCATCAATGACTTCTGAGCTATAAAAACAGCACAAGTATATGGATACTCAATTAATGATTCTCCATCTTTGAGAGCTATTTGACGCCCAAGCCAAAACAAAGAGATATGAGATCTCGAAGTAACTATTCTATTGTAAAATGGCTGAGGGTTCTTCTGTGTCTACTCATAGGCTGAAGATGTTAGGCTTGATTGAGATGCTTGGATTTCTTGGGTTCGTGATGGACTATAATTTAAGTATTGACTTAATTCTACAATTTTTACCTAATAGTTTTTCATAACTTGTGATTAACTATCAGATGAACAAGATTGAGTCTACCATTCCTAAGTCGATCAATTTTCTCAAGACTACGGAGTCCTCTATAAAGAAGGATTCTAATGAAGTCTTGATGGTAGAATCTTCTTCTTCCAAGAAGAAAGTTCAAAAGAAGAAGAAGGAAGAAGAAGAAGACTTCCACTAAGTCCAAAGATAGTGTGAAGAAGAATGATGCAGCCACCAAAGGCTCATGCCATCACTATGGCAAAATGGGCCACTGGAGGCACAACTGCAAAGACTACTTGGAGACCGTAAAGGAAAAGAAATAGAAGGAGAAGCTTGCAAACACTTGTACTTCTACTCCTGATATGTTTATGATTGAGATAAATACTGTCTTTAGAAATGAGATATGGGTATTGGATACAGGATATGGATCTCATTTGTGTAATTACTTGCAGTGATTAAAAGGCAGTCGAAGGTTAGAGAAAGGCCACGTGGACCTACGTACTGCAAATGAAGCAAAGGTTACTACACTTACTATGAGGACACACGAGCTGAACCTGCATTTAAGATTAGTTTTAGAACTACAAAACTATTATTTTGTACCAGTTTTAATGAAAAAAGTTATCTTAGTTGCCTATTTAGACTTGTATAGATTTCATTTGATATTTAAGAATAATTGTTGTTCTTTTTCATTGAATGATATTCATTATGATTCTGCAATTTTAGTTAATGATTTATATGTTCTATACATAGATAATTCAATTCTCAATATAAATAATAAGAAACCAAATATTGATAACCCAAACACTTTTTACTTATGGCATTGCTGTTTAGGCCATGTAAACGAGAATCGTGTTTCTAAGTTACACAGCTTGGTGACTTAGGGTCATTTGATTATAAATCATGTGGCAGTTATGAGTCTTTTTTACTAAGTAAAATGGCTAAAACTCCTTTTTCTGGAAAAGGAGAAACGGCCAAAAAGTTATTAGAACTCATACATTCTGATATATGTGGCCCGAGTATGTAGCCCAATGTCTATACAAACAAAAGGAAGTTATGACTGTTTTATAACCTTTATTGATGATTATTCATGATAAGGGTATTTGTATTTAATGAAACACAAATCTGAAACCTTTTGACAAGTTCAAAGACTTCAAGAATGAAGTAAAGAAACAGTTTGGTAAAAGTATTAAGACTCTAAGATCGGATCGAAGAGGTGAACACTTAAGGCAAGAGTTTCAAGGTTATTTTAGAGATAATGAGATTTTATCTCAATGGACTCCATCACATATACCTCAACATAATGGTGTATTTGAGAGAAGGAATCCAACCCTTCTAAACATGGTATTAACCATGATGGCTTCTGCAGACTTGCCAAAATCATTTTGGTGGTATGCACTAGAGACTTTTATTTATATTCTAAATAGAGTTTCGTCAAAAACGGTTGATACCATCCTATTTGAGATGTCTTTTGGCAAGAAACTAAAGTTATCTTACTTGAGAGTATGGGATTACCCTACCTTTGTCAAAAGGCTATAGTCAGACAAACATGATAGTAAGTTTGATAAGTGTTTGTTTGTGAGGTATCCAAAAAAATCTTTCGAGTATTACTTCTATCTTCCCGTAGAAAACAAAGTGTTTGTTTCGAAGCATGATGTCTTCTTAAAGAAGGAGCACATGCTCAAAGGGGACAGTGGAAGTAAAATTGAACTTAGTGAAGTTCAAGAAGAACAAACAAACAATGATCAATTGTCTGATTCCACATCTATTGAGAGAATAGATGAATTTTCTACTTCACAAGATCCTCTAGGTCGAGTAAGATACGGGTGGCACCTGAGAGATATGGATTTCTCATTAGTGACCACAATAACGTATTGCTCATAGATGAAAATGAGCCTACTACCTACAAGGAAGCTCTGAACAGTTCAAAATTTGACAAATGGCTTAAGGCCATGAAATCAGAGATGGATTCCATATACGACAACCAAGTATAGACTTTGGTTGATCCACCCAAAGGAAGCAAACCTATTGGGTGCAAATAGGTTTTTAAGAAAAAAAACAAATATGGATGGTAACATAGTTACCTATAAAGCACAACATGGTATTGACTATAACGAAACCTTCTCACTAGTAGCCATACTAAAATCCATCAAGATACTCATAGCCATTGACGCTCATCATGATTATGAGATCTGGCAAATGGATATAAAAATAGCTTTTTTAAATGAAAATCTGACTGAGGATGTGTATATAACACAATCTGAGGATTTCACATCTAATGATAGCACAAAAGTGTGCAAGCTACAAAGATCCATTTATAGATTTAAGGAAGCTTGTAGGAGTTGGAACATCTGTTTTGATGAAACAATCAAAGAGTTTGGTTTCATTCAAAACATGGATGAGCTTTGTGTGTACAAGAAGGTTAGTAGGAGCATAATCATTTTCTTATTACTTTATGAAGATGACATATTGCTAATAAGAAATGATATGCCTATCTTTCAATCAGTTAAAGTTTGGTTGTCCAAGAAATTCTCCACGAAAGACCTTGAAGAAGCAACCTACATTTTTGGAATAAGGATCTATAGAGATAGGTCAAAAAGGTTGTTAAGTCTTTCACAATCTGCATATATAGACAAAGTGCTAAAGAGGTTTAGTATGGATCAATCCAAAAGGGATTCTTTCCCATGTCCCATGGGATAAGCCTTTCAAAGTCGATATCTCCCAAGACACAAATTGAAAGGGATCACATGAGTAAGATTCCATATTCTTCAGCAGTTTGATCTATCATATACGCTATGATACGCACGAGGCTTGATATATCCTGTGCTTTCAGTTTGACGAACAGATACCAATCTGACCTTGGTGAGATTCATTGGGCGGTTGTAAAGAATATCTTTAAGTACTTGCGAAGGACTAAGGATGTATTCTTGGTTTATAGAGAAGGTGATTTAAAAATAAACAGGTATATTGATGCCGGTTTCAATCTGATAAAGATAATTTCAAATCACAGGCTGGCTATGTGTTTATATTGTGTGGAGGGGCACTAAGTTGGAAGAGTTCCAAATAAGAGACTATTGCTGACTCTACGACATAAGCTGAGTATATAGCCGGTTCTGAAGCAGCTAAGGAAGCCGTTTGGAACAAGAAGTTTGTGTCGGAATTGGGTGTGATCTCTAGCGTTGTTGTTCTAATATTATTGTATTATGATAACAACAGAGCCATTACCCAAGTAAAGGAGTCACAGTCTCAAAAATGATCCAAATACGTACTACAACGCTATCATCTGATCCGGAAGATCATAGATAAGAATGATGTAAAGATAGAGTGTGTTCCCAAAGAAGAGAACATAGCTGACCTGCTTACAAAAGCACTATCCCAGAAGAAACATGATAGGCAAGTTGAGTTATTCAGTATTAGATACATGAATGATCGACTCTAGTGCAAATGGGAGTTTGTTAGTATTATGCCCTAAAGGCAATCACTTGTACTTTGTATAGACACATTTATTTTATAATACAGGGTATTATTTATCTTTTAGATTATTTTCTTTACTTCCATATAAAATAACTATTTGATAAAGTCTCTAGTACAATATTGTGTTAAAGAAATCATGATAAAGATAATAATGTGAGATTCAACTACACTGTATAGTGTTAGTACTTAAATAATCTCTAGGCGTATTATTAATGAGATAGAACATCATTAATGCGTTAAGACTAGGACGTGTTAGACTTCCTGATTTGATTAGGCGGTGGTTCTCACATCCTTGAATATTGTGATACACAAAGTCAACACGTGGATGCTTATTAATAAAATAAGTACATTGGATTACCTGACTATGAGATAATCACATGGATAACTATGTAGTGCCAGTGATAGAATCTCTCTATAGTAAATGTGCAAGTATCCTTAGACTTGAGATCTCCAAGGTACTTTATTTGTTGAGCATTGTACTTTAATTCTAATCTCTGCTGCCAAATTGAGGGCCACCTATGGAATGGATATTGGGTACAATATGAGGTATACGAAAGTAGTTAAGAGGGTCAATAAAAGATTCACCACTCCTAATAGTAGGGGCGAATATCTCACGGCCCCTTGTTGGAATTACTACTCATAAAATCCTTGACCATGGTAATTGTGTATCAGAAACAGTTCCAATTGATACACATGTAGAGTAGTGGATTCCTGGTACAAGTACTAACATATTCGGACCAGAATTAATATATATTCTGAAGGTAGTTGGTGCTAATTCTGTACTTCATATCGAATGAGATATTGTATGGTGAAGGGAATTTATTACACTGTAATTTGTTATTGAAGGGTTTATGTCAAACCACTTGACTTGCTAGACTCTTAGGTGATCATGATGTATTGCTAGATACCACTCATGATCTGCAGAATATGGGTTTATTAATTGATGAATTAATAAACCAATCCTGATTAGAACTAATAGATTAATTCTAAATTAATAAGGATTATTAATCTCAAAGACGTTTGCATTAATTTATATTCAATACCAAATGATCGAGAAACTTAATAGGTCACACACAATAGAGGAATTAATACTCAAGATGTTATTTGATAACATTATAGGGCTAATTATGAGAAGAAAAAGTTATTGTGGTCAAATTATAATTAGTTATAATTTTAGACCAAATCGTGATTGCTGAAACTTATGGCTTCCAATTGCAATTTGTGAATTCTAATTTGATTAGAATTCATAGAAACGTGTTTTTGCAAATTTTGGTGATAACATTGGAGTGAAAAAAGCTAGATATATTTTGATATATTATAAGAACGGTTCTCACGGCTTGAGCGCGAAAAACACAGAACATACGCAAAAACCTCTCTCTCTCTCTCTCTCTCTCTCTCGATTTTCTATTTTAGAAAATACAAAAACAAACCCTAGCTGTCAAGAAAGTCTTCTAGCAAAAACTCGTTTTGATTTGCTTGAGTCCCTCATGTAGATACTATCAGAGCCAACCTCACACTAAGATTAGAGTGGCTCGTCTTGGACATCGATGTAGACTGGTTCTTGGAACGAGTGTATCTGAATCACGCCTCAGTCATTCAACATGAAGAGAAAGTTTTGAATGACAAAGGTAAAACTCATATTTTTCTTTTGCCTATTAAAATCATATGCATGTGATCTTGGGCTGGGATTTCTATTTTTCGCTACTATAAGTGTTTTAGTATTTATAAAATGCCTACACTTAGACCCCTTAGGCTTGGCCCCTGCATTGTTATAAGGCTTTTCTTCTTAAGCTTCTTGGGTTGGGCCCTAATTCTAGAAGATAAACCAGAACAAATAACCAAAACATTTAAAACATACTTCATAATTTTCTCAGCAGCCTGGAGTTCCTTTATAGCTTAATCAAAGACATACTCAACTTGTTCATATTCTAGTACAACTTATATTAAGAGTATGAATCTGGTAAATCTCAAGAACCAAGTTAATTTGGCTATCAGAATCATTTGTTACACCTAGGACCTCGGCTTCCTCAAAATGAGCGATCATCTTGAGTATATGCTCGTGAATTGATACCCACCTCAACTATCTTAATGTTCATGATTAACTTAAGAGTTTCCTACCTTGTGGGCTGAATTTTATCAGCAAACATGGTGCATAACAATATATCGATATCATACACATTAGGTATATTCTCGTGCTTAGGCTGAAGAACATTCGATATGGAAGCCAACATATAACAATTTGCTTGCTATTTTATTGGCTTTCTTCCATGCCCTCTCATCCTCATGGTCTTAGTCCGTGGAATCTTCCCTAATTTTAGGACAGGAGTCGATCAGAGTGTATTTGTACTCCTTAGCTGTGAGTACTAAATTCAAATTTCTTTTCCAGTCTACGTATATTTAGTCCAGTTAACTTATTCTTCTTGAGAATAATGGACAAGTGATTAAAACTAGATATTTGGTTGAATGAAAATAAAAATTCATCCAGAAAAACATTTGTTTTGAAAAATATATATATAATGCACATTTAAACATCATAGTATATCCATGATATGGTTAACCTATTAAAACCATTATCAAAAATATGAAAATTCAGCTCTTAGAAAAAATTAACAAAGCTTCTTAGGAAGATTAATAATTTTCTAAGTCAAGTGTATATCCATCACTAATTAAACCTCCTAAATAGGTAACAATTTAAAAATAGTTCCATCGATAGGATGGCTACTAGTCTTATTACCTATGGATAATCTAATGTTAATAACCTCTAACGCAGGCTGGCCGATACTAACAATATCTTAGACTTTAATTATAATTCCTTCATTAGTTCTAGATTCTCATAAAAATCTATCCTATAGGAGGTCATGCTGAGAATGATATGAGGATAACTATAATCTCTAACAGGAATTCATGATGGAATCCGTGGGGTCATTGGAATCCCTCTTCCATTTAATATTTTGAGAAAAATAAGTTTTTGGAAAAAAAACGTTTTCTTTAAAAATATATTTAGTTTTCATTAACTTTAGTAAAAAATTAATAATTTAACCATAATTCTTTATATCAAGGATAATACCTTTTAAAAGAATAAACCATGAATTATTATTTTTACTACTTAAATTGAAACCATTTCTAGGAACTAAATTTAAAATACTTAAATTTAAATTATTCTCCATGTCAAGAATAAAATCCTTTAGGAAAATAAATCATGAAGTTCATTTTAAATTCCTAAGTCCCCTTTTTAAAATGTTTTTCTTAGTTATTTTATCTAGAGAAAAATAAATTCCTCAAAAACTTGTGTATTTGATCGCAACATTAAATAAGATAGCCATGCTTCCAAAAATAAACTTTTTACATGCCATTTTGATGTATTTGGATTTGGATATAAAAATCATACAAAAACTAAGCACATTCCCAATCAAGTTTAAATTAAAACGTTAGACCCCAAATCACACATATGAGCAAGCGTACTCATCATTACTGAGCATAGGGTTCAAACGAGTGTCGATCCTCCAGGAACAAGTAAACATTAATTACCCCTCTTTCATTGTTTAACCGACCCGATAAAGTGAAAATCAAATAAAAAGGAAAACTAAAAAGAAAATAAAATATATACATGTCAAGGATGTAAATTTATGCAACTCAAACCATTGTGTAGACAAATATGATCTCAAAGTACCCAACTTCTATCATAACTAATTATTCCCTTAGCATCATGAAGAATTAAAATAGACTCACTTCTTTCTCAATCCATAAATCCCTATCTTTTAGGTAACTTAGTATCACATATTCTGTCTCAACCAGTCTTACCCAAAAGATGCATTAAACACGATTCTTTTGATCAAGTCCCATTCTCAGGCAAACTTAACCTATGAAATTAACCAATTGAATCCATATTCTGGTAGACATCAATTAACCTTTAATTACTTTGTTCTTTCAATTAACCCCATTTTCAGGCAAGTTAAAAGACAATAAATATGAATCAATCAATTGAACCACCATCAACCCTATTTTCAAGCAAGTTAACGGAAAGCCACAATCAATTAATCTAAGCTCAAGTAATTAAATACTAAAAACAACAATCAATTAATCAAAAGATCAAATTACTCTAAAAACCATGAGTATCTAAAACAATATCAAATTACAATAAAACAATTAACACATTATTATCAAGAAAAAGAAAACAAAGTAAAAGAAAGAACTCATAGACAAGCCTCCTTCTTCTTCCTTTGAAAACATTCTTGTACAACCCTCCTTGAACTTGAAGAATTCCTCCTTAGACTGAGTGATTTTCTATGATGATCAATGAATTCTCCCATTTTCCCTTGTGTTTTTCATCTATTTATAGGCTTAAGAAGTGCCTAAACTCATAGGTACAAAGTTCTTGGCCAAGTAGAAGTTGGAAGGTGCAAAACTCCTCAAATTTCCAAAAACACGTCAAAAAATCACAGCACCGCCTCAGGAACAGACCACAGCCGGGGCCGCCTTGGTCCTTCGGAGCCGGCGCTACTTGTGTTCTATTTCTCCACTCGTTCGTCGATTTTTCTCCGAATTTTGCGCATACGTTCCAGAGTGCAACCGGCGCCTCCTCCAGCCTTACAGCCAACACCGATTAGGCTCTATTCTACTCTGTTTCTCTAATTTTTCCATCGCTTTGAAGTCCGTGCATATAGTTTATAGCCGGCGCCGGTTCCAGGCTTCCAGCCAGCACCGCCTCAGCTCTGTTTCGAGACGATTTTGCTTCGTTTTACCCAAAAACCTAAAATAATGACCAAAATACCTTTCTAAGGGTAAAATCTCAAATATAAACGAATATGACTAGTTATTGCACAAAATGTGTTACAAAAGAGCCTCAAATAACTACGCAAAATATAACCAAATTAGCCCCTATCATATTTCTCTCTTTTAATTCTTATGTGTGCAAATAATAAATTAAACATCATAATAATAAATTAAAATAATCTTGTTTAATCCTAAGGTAGTTCCTGCTTTACTAATGCTTTTCATATAAAATTATTCATCCCAGATAAATAAAACATTGTAAGAAAATAACCTCGTGTGATATGAAATCTAAAAGAAAAGAAAATATAAGAAAAAACTGGACAAGACCATCTCGCAAGCTTTTCTAGAAGCTGAACTGCATAATCGTAAGAATTGCACAATCTAAACTAGTCTTCCAACTGTCTAGCTAGCCAAAACCGATCCTCCCATCTACAAAATCAACAGCTGACATTAGGGGTGCTCACGGTTCGGTTCGGTTCAGAGATTTCGAAATCTCCGGTACTATCCCGAATATTCGATTCTTCGAAATCTTTGGAATCGATCCCAAACTACAGCTCCAAAATCTCCGTCCCACCTTGTCCCAAAATTTCAGGATAAGTCGGGACAGAGATTCAGGTCTCAGTTCAGGTCTTGACCAGGACTGAGATTCGTGTCTCGACAGGGACGAAAATTCGGATCAAAGTTCAAATCTCGGTTCTAAGTTACAATAACCAAAAGAAGTAGAGAAGAAAAGGAAAACTCTACGGTGAAAGAAAAAGTATTGCAATTAACACCAAATGAAGCAAAAATCAGACAGTATTAAAGTTCAGAACACCACGAAGAAATGCCACCGTGAATCCAGAAGCCCTTCGACCCCAACAAGAAGAATCTAAAAGCCCACAAGACGCAACATTAAATTACCAGCTCAACTACATCTCCCCGAAACATAACCTCCTAATATTACAAGCAAGAATGGTTCAAACTCGAGAAACCCAGAAGCCCAGACAAATTGAAAGCTAAAATGGGCTTGACGTACAGTCAAAAGTGGAGCTGAACAACAAAGACAGCGACAACAATAAATAGAAGACGCAAAAAAATGGATAGAGCTTTCCTTTTTCGCACAAAAAAAAAAAAGTAGGACGACAAAGGGAGGGAAGGAAGGGGGATGGGGGAACTTAGCGAAAATGTGGGCAAGAATGATTTGATCCGAAGAGCGTTAGAAGATCACCAGGGATTTAGAAAAAGCAAGATAAATTCATGAAGGTGCATATAAAGGAGGCTTAGAATTTGCCTTTCTTCAGAGAAAGCCAAAGCTGTTAGTGCAATGTCCTAGAGGCAATCACTTGTACATTGTATATGAAATATTTTATTTTAATAAAAGACATTATATATCTTACAGTTTCTTTTGTTTACTTTTATGTAATATAAATGTTAGATAAAGTCCCTAGTACAACACTGTGTTAAGGAAATCATGATAGAGATCATGATATGAGATTTCTACTACACTGTATACAACATAACGGTGTATCTGAGAGAATGAATCGAACCCTTCTAGACATGGTACAGACCATAATGACTTCTACAGACCTACCAAAATTATTTTGAGGGTATGCACTAGAGACTTCTATTTATATACTAAACAGGGTTCCAACAAAATCGGTTTATTCTACCCTATTTGAGATATTCTTTGGTAAGAAACCAAAGTTATCTCACTTGCGAGTATGGGGTTGTCCTGCCTTTGTCAAAAGGCCACAGTAAGACAAACTTGATAGTAAGTCTGACAAGTGTTTATTTGTGGGATATCCGAAAGAATCTTTTGGATATTACTTCTACTTACCCTCTGAAAACAAAGTGTTTGTTTTGAAGCATGCCGTCTTCTTAGAGAATGAGCACATGCTCAAAGAGGACAGTGGGAGTAAAATTGAACTTAGTGAAGTTCAAGAAGATCAAATAAACAAGGATCAACCGTCTGATCCCACATCTATTGAGAGAATAGATGAACCTTCTACTACACAAGAACCTCGTAGGTTTAGTAGGATACGTGTAGCACCTGAGAGATATGGATTTCTCATTAGTGACCACAATGACGTATTACTTATAAATGAAGATGAGCCTACTACCTACAAGGATGCTCTGAACAGTTCAGAATCTGGCAAATGGCTTGAGGCCATGAAGTCAAAGATGGATTCCATGTACGACAACCAAGTTTATACTTTGGTTGATCCACCCAAAGGAATCAAACCTATTGGGTGAAAATGGGTTTTCAAGAAGAAAACGGACATAGATGGTAACTTAGTTACCTATAAAGCACGTCTAGTGGCGAAGGGATATCGTCAACAACATGATTTTGACTATGACGAAACCTTCTTGCCAGTAGCCATGTCAAAATCCATCAGGATATTCCCAGCTATTGCTGCACATTATGATTATGAGATTTGGCAAATTGATGTGAAAACAGCTTTTCTAAATGGAAATCTAACTAAAGAAGTGTATATGACACAACCTGAGAGTTTCACATCCAGTGATGGCACAAAGGTGTGTAAGCTGCAAAGGTCCATTTATGGACTTAAGCAAGCTTCTAGGAGTTGAAACATCCATTTTGATGAAACAATCAAAGAGTTTGGTTTCATTTAAAATATGGATGAGCCTTGTGTATACAAAAAGGTCAGTAGGACCACAATCATTTTCTTATTGCTTTATGTAGATGACATATTGCTCATAGGAAACGAGATACCTATCTTGCAAATGGTTAAAGTTTGGTTGTCCAAACAATTCTCCAAGAAAGACCTTGGAAAAGCAACCTATATTCTTGCAAGAAGGATCTATAAAGATACATCTAAAAGGTTGCTAGGTCTTTTCCAGTTTACATACATAGATAAAGTGCTAAAGAGGTTTAGCATGGATCAATCCAAAAAAGGATTCTTACCCATGTCACATAGTGTAAGCCTTTTAAAGTCGATGTCTCCTAAGACACGGGTTAAAAGGGATCACATGAGTAAGATTCTATATGCTTCGACAGTTGGATCTATTATGTACTCTATGATATGTACAAGGCTCGATGTATCTTGTGCTCTCAATTTGACGAGTAGATACCAATTTGACCCTGATGAGGGTCATTGGACGGCTGTAAAGAATATTCTTAAGTACTTACAAAGGACTAAGGATGTGTTCTTAGTATATGGGGAAGGTGATTTGAAAATAAACGGGTATACTGATGCTAATTTTCAATCTGACAAAGATGATTTCAAATTACAATCTGGCTACGTGTTTACGTTGGGTAATAAGTTGGAAAAATTTCAAACAAGAGACTATTGCACGTACTCCGACGCTATCATCTGATCCATGAGATCATATATAGGAATGATGTAAAAATAGAGAAAGTTCCCACGGATGAGAACATAGCTGACCCCCTTATAAAAGCACTATCCCAAAAGAAACATGATAGTCATGTTGAGTCATTCGGTATTAGATACATGAATGATTGGCTCTAATGCAAGTGGGAGTTTGTTAGTGTTATGCCCTAAATAATAGTTCCAATTGAAAGTCCTTATCCAAGGCGACTGTATATTGAAAATAGTTCCAATTGATGTACATCTAGAGTAGTGGGTTCCTAGTATAAGTACTATTATATTCAAGCCAGAATTAATATATATTTTGGAGAGAGTTGGCACTAATTCCGTACTGCAAACCGAATGAGGTATTGTATGGTGAAAGGAGTTAATTACACTATAGTTTGTTATTGAAGGGTTCATATCAAGCCACTTGACTTCCTGGACTCTTGGGTGGTCATGATGTGTTGCTAGATACCGCTCATGATCTGGGAATATAGGTTTATTAATTGGTGAATTAATAAACCAATCCTGATTAGAATCAATATGATTAATTCTAATTAATTATGGATTATTAATCTCAAAGACGTTTTGATTAATTCTTGTTCGCTACCAATTGACTGGAAAACCTAGTAGGTCACACACAATAGAGGATTATATACTCAAGATGTTATTTGATAATATAGTGGGGTTAATTGCGAGAAAGAAAAGTTGTTATGGCTAAATTATAATTAGTTATAATTTATGGGCCAAATTATAATTATGAGAATTTAATGATTCCAGTTATAATTAGGGAATTCTAATTGTTTTAGAAATTCTTAGTTTTTGGTAATTCTTTTCGTGACATATAGGATATGCACGAAACCCTAATGGGCAAGGGTAATTCACGAAAAACTACAGCTTCCAAAACCCTTCTTTTCTCTCTCTCTCTCTCTCTCTCTCTCTCTCTCTCTCTCTCTCTCTCTCTCTCTCTCTCTCTCTCTCTCTCTCTCGTGGTTCTTGAGCAACCACGAAAAACCCTAGCCACCATTGTTGTTTCTGCTAGCACAAAAAATCTTAGTGCCTGAGTGTTCCTCCGTGTGGATTTCTGTTAAAGATAATCACACACTGTGATTATAGTGGTTGGACATTCAACTCTTGTGGTGTTTGATCAAGAGGATTGCTGGATCGCGTCTCGACTTGAAGAAGGAAAAATTTTATTTTTCAGATGCTGAAAGAAAAGTACAGCTATTACTTTTGTTCTCTTTATGTCTTGTTTTCCACACATATGCGGATCCTGGGATAATATCTCGTTTTATTTTTCTGCTGCGCCATATATGATATGATAAGAGATACCCAACAAAAGCCTGCCATGGCTGCAAAAAATCTTTGGGTTTTGGCCGGCCAAGATACAAAGGCTAGCTCAAAATCTAACTATTGAAACAAAGGAAAGCATCACAGCCTCATTTTAAATAAGGTATCGAGTGTAGACTAGGGGTGGGGGAGGGTTTCTGCTAGGGACGGCGTTTTTGAGGAGTGAGAGAAATGAACTATACTTGAGAGTGGAGGTTTATAAATTCAGGAAGGTGGAAAAAGGAAGATAAGGAAGGTGGAAGGAGGCGTCTTGAGGATGACGAGGAAGACCAAAGACTCTGTATTGATGGGGTATTTGATTTGACAATGAGAGCTTGAATATATTTGTTTGCAGCTTCTATGAATCTTTCTAAGGTTGTCTTCAGCCTCTTTGGTTAAGGGTGGCTAGCCACATGACCTATTAGGAAACTAATGAAGGGCGATGACGTTTTCAAAGCTGTTGCAAAGTTTCTTTGAAGAAAAGTTGTTAGCAAATATTTATATGGAATGGATTCAATTTGTGTGGAATATATTTATATACATCTATATAAAATAGAGTTTATAAATTTTTAATACGATAATATATAAATATAAAGTTTGTGTTGTGAAATATATTTTAAAATATTTGGTGAATACATTTTCTTAGTTGACTATTTATTTTTAAATGTTTATATTGCATATTCTATAAACTATATCTTATTTGTTAGGTAATTATTGTATTTTTATTTTCTTTTTAATTTGTTGGGAAAATATCTATTTCTTCTTCACATTTTACCTTTCAAATCACAAACTAAACAATTTCTATTTTGAATCAAGCATTGTACATGCTACATACGGAGAATGGATGCAAGAAAATTTCTATAATTTCTTGAGAAAAATACTTTTGAAGTTGTTGAAGTAGAAGGGACGCTATGCTTTCTGCCATTGTTTGGTTGGTGCACTCTCCTTAACTATATTTGTACCAACTCATAAGGGATCACAAAATTTTGTCAAGCAAATAGCTTCATCTAAAAAAGGTAAGAAAAAAGTATTAGGGAAATGAACTTGCAAGATCTGAGAGAATGGAGAAGGAGAAAGTGAAGGAGAAATGAACTTTTATTTATATATTTAAATAACTAAATATAACTATATTTATTTGTTTTGTTTTAGAGTAAATAAAAGGAATGTCGTAGCTTTGATCTTGAATTGAAGTTTTTTTTTTTTTTCTTTTAAATACTCTCCTATGCCTTAGCAAATAAAATAATTGCTAAACTTCAAACTTTAGCAAATATTTTAGATAATTGCTGAACAAGTATATCGTGAGAGACAATTCGATAAAATTAAAATTTAAATAACGTATTTTGTAAAACTCTAAGATATAGAGTCTGAATTTGAATACTTTAGGCCTTTTTTTTAAATGAAAATAGACTTAATGTAACGAATTTTATTTCCAAAATATTAACAATTTTATTGTTCAATTTTAATAGATTATAATGTTAATCTATGAGTTAATAATTTTTTTATAAAGTTTAAAATTATACTAACATTTAAAAAAATCAATATAATTTTAATTCAAAAATAATTTAAATAACAAAAGTCAAGTCAAGGATAGATTGGTGAGTGTAACTCAAAGGTTACAATGCCAATGCTAATGTACATCAATTTTCTTTGATGAAACTACTTCAATACAAATGTCTTTCTAAATATATATACAATAATTAAAAATTCTAAGCACAATGTATTTTATGAGCGAAATTATCTAAAATACTCTTAGTCAAATTATTTAAAAAATAAAAAATGTAATGTGTATAATATTATGGAAACTAAGAATAAATAAAAATAGATAGTAGTGTTTAGAATAGCACTTAAATTTAAAAATATATATATATTGTAATGCTTAGAATACCAAAGAAAAATACAAAGCTCAAATTAACTTACCATCCTAATTGTAATCTAGTATATCATTTGTTAATGTATTAAAATAATAAATTTATTAATATAGGTATATTATTGCTTCACATAAGAATTTATGATTCAATAGAGTAAGACTTATTTTTGTCTATTGTAGTTAATTAGATAAGTACAAGCACTTCACTCTGTTATGTGTCTGATTGCCAACAATGCACCTCCCCCCCAGCACACATACACTATTATAAATATAAATAATTTTTATAATCAATTATTTTATAAATATAGATACCTTTACGATATATACAATTACGCATATTATTTTTTATATACTAATTATATGTACTTATATTTTGTGATATACACACACACACACACATATAGGTTGGAGTATATATCTTAGAATATACTAAGATGATAAATTTGATTTTTTTTAATAAAATAGTAATTTAAAAATTAATTTTCTATATGCAAATAATATAAAAATATTTTTTACAACATTATTTTGCATTATTCTTACTTTCTTATACAATTATACTTATAATTTTAAATTATAATCATTTATTACATTTTAAATTAAAAATATATATGAAATATATGGAACTTATAATCTATATGTACATATTAAAACCTTAAAAATAGTTAGATAAAATAAGAAATATTATTAAAATAAACTCAGGATATTTTTGAAAAATTTAAAATATAAGATAATCAATTCTATTAATATTAGTCATAAATTTTAATTTTTTATCACTAAGAAAAAATTAGAATTGATTCCATTATTTCTAATATTTTGCTCATTTGGAAAAAATTAGAATCTATTTGAAACACCCTTACTAAAGACAGTAACGAAAGCATATCAACACCGAGTGTTGCCCCGTCTAGTTTTCCAGACCAGGGGTGTTTATAACAAAAACAATAGAGTAAATACATATATAAGGTCCAGACTCAACAATATCTCACCCTGATGGCCACATACATACATATATTAGAAAATCTCATACATGCCATCTCTATTTATAACAGAATACAGTATATGATCAAAGAGAAAGTTGTCCAGACCTAAACTGCCGACTCTGTGGTATCGTCTATCTATCTGTAGGTCTGCTCGGCTCTGAATCCTACAAAAGGTAAGATAAAAGACACGTGTGAGTGATGAATCACCCAATGTGTCCCGTGTGTACTAGTGCTTTATGAAAGTATAAGGTACATAAAACTTTTGTGGAATAGCATATCATTTGTTCATTGGAAACAATTCTAAAACTTTCTAAAGAAGAATTCATTCAGAACTCAATCATTTTTGGAAAACTTTATTTCAGATTTCAAATCATTACTACAGATTTCAAATCATAGGCACTTTTCCAACAGAAGGTAGGCCTGTATGCAAGTCCCGCAGTCCTTGCCTTCGGCGCTACGTATCATTGTACTGAGACCGCAGCCTCCAAAACTTAACCATGTGTCGCCGGAATAACTACACCGCAGTGTACTTCTACTCAGGTATACTGCAGCACACAATCTTTTAATTGCCACCATAAGCCAGGGGTCCCAATCTTAACATCAATCACCATCAAGACAGCAAGGAGTCAAACGCACCGAGTGTCCCCGCCCAACATCCAGCAAATGACTTAAAATCAATAAGCGCCTGCAGACGCGGCATTTGCCAGGTGCTAAACGGCTAGCTAGGACTACTCATCTCAATGTCTTGTCATCTCGTTCGGAGCAAGACAATCCCTATAACTAGGCCATGTTGCTAGGGTCGTCTAACTCTAACATAGGCTAGTACATAGATCAAAGTCCTTACTGAGTACTCAACATTAACAACACCAACCTCGTCTGACTGATCAGGCCAGAGGGTTATCTGACCCCGCAGGATTTTTAAATCAAAATAGTTTTGGGGCAAAACAACATTTTTCAGAATTTGATCTCATTAACTCGCAAGTCAGATCATCATTCACATAGACTCTGCAGAGCCAATCAATTCATTCCATAGTACATCAGACCAATAAAACAATTTTAGGGATCAAAAGGTTATTTTCTAAAAGTCAATCTCATCATGAGAGATAATTTTTCAAAATCATGTTAAAACAGGATAAAAAATTCTATTCACACATCAAAACATGTTCCCAAGAGTATTCAAGTCATTTTTCTCATACTCGATCACAAAAGTCATTTTCCAAGAGCATTTGGGTCATTTTACCCATGCCTCATTCCAAAAGACTTTTCGAGGGTATTCGGGTTATTTTACTCTTACCCGATTTGAAAAGTATTCATAAGAGTTCCAATAAGGATATTTCGGCCATTTACTGAATACTCGAGTTCTAAATGTTTTCATAAAACATTCCAATAAGGACATTTGGATCATTTTTCAAATACCGAATTTCAAAAAGGAACTCATTTCAAGAAATTCAGAATTCTAATCAAAAAAGAGGATTAAATTCAAAGTTTCCAAATATATTTTCATAAAATGTTCCGATAAGAGCATTCCAGTCAATTTATGAATACCCAATTTCAAAATTTATCATTTCTCGAAAATCTCAAGTCCTTAATCCAAAAGGGACTAAATTCACAAATTCATGCTTAAATCATCCACTAAGGTTTCCAAACAAAAAATGAAGTTCATTCAAGCCCAAAGTGACATAAGAATAATTGTTACTCAGATAAACCTTAAGTATATTCAGGGATTTCTAAAATGGTATAAAACATAGCATTTCATTGAAAAACAAAGCACACTAGCTTTTAGAAGGGTTTTAGAAATCCAAGGGACTCACCTCGTGTCCTGAGCAACTCTTTCTGTTCACGGCTGTTTAACCTTCGTTTCTACCATTTTCGACATTCCATCGGCCGTTTGTCGTTAAGCCTACACTAAACATCATTTTTGGGTCAAGCCGTGTTTGGCTGAAAAATAGCTGACGTCCAATTGACGTTTAGCCGACGATCAAGGAAAACATTCAATCTTTGTTTTCGTCGTTTTTTCGATTATTTCGTTTTTCCTTTTCCACATCCTTTCTCCCTTCAAAAACAAGGGATTCACTTCATGTTTCTCCAATTATTTTATCCAAAATCACATAATTAATCATTTCTAACTTCGTCCATGTTCAAATCAAAATTCTGAAATTTTGTTGTTTTGACACATGATTTTGTTTTGGACATTACCTTCAATTCACAACTCCGATTTAGCTCTGTGATATACTAAAACAACCGTAAGACTCTTAAATTTAATTTTGTATAGGCCATTTTTAGATTTTTAGTTCTAGTAACACGTTACTAGGTAAAAATAGTTCCAATAGTTTTATCTCAATTTCAGTATTCATGCTTTCGTTTGTTTTCCTTTAGCCTTTAGTACATTAGAACCATTAATTCATTCAATCCTCCTTCAAATCATCTTTAACTCTGAATTTTGAGATTTCCAATAACTCGCAAAAGTCACACTTATTCAACAAAAATTCATCTCTTCTAATCAAAAGCTAGTTTGAACCATTTTTCCCAACTAAGTAAATTTCATTTGTACTCTACTTTGATCATCACCTCTTCAACCGAAAATAAGCCTTCAAGCTACCATAATTATTCCGTTCTTCCTCACACAAAACATCATTCAAAGTCCCTTAGGCAGCTAGCACATATACAAGCATATATAAAGTTCATACACAAAAGTTCACAAACCCTAGTTTTGATCCGAAATCAATACATGAAAGTCATGTTTTTATGTTAAAATTCACATCATCATAATCATCATTCACCCAACAACAACTTTAATTCAAGAAAGGTAGGGTTTTACCTTATATTTGAGGTTATTTGGTGTGATTTGCTCCAAGAACACTAAGGCTTCACCTAATACACCAAGAACACACACTAGCTAGCCTTTTTGTTTCCTCTTGTTTAATATCTTTTCCTCTTAGTTTTTTCTTCTCTTAGCAGCTAAAATTCAGGCTGTTTATCAGCCCTTTTCCACCTCCATTCACACCTCAATCTTGGCCCTTCATGTCTTGTTTTGGTGTAATTGAATGGTGGATATATTTAACTGTGTTCCAATAGGATTTTTACACACCAACCAATTTTTCCTCCACAAAATTTTCCTTTATTTCTCCTTGCATAGCCCACAAAATTCTTGGCCAATTTTCAGCCATTTATTCATCTTCTCTTGGTCTACATATTAGCCAATTATATTACTTAAGACCTTAATAAGTGTGCCCACGAGTGATGTGTTTCAATAACAAAATTACACATCATTCTTCATTTATTTTGCAAAGCTTATTTAAGAAGTCTTGCATGTATGAATCTTTCATGTATCCTCTTATTATTTGACACTTGTCCTTGGCCACCAATCACAAGAAGCCACACGTCCCATTTTTCAACTGCATTTTTCTATTTTCTTCAAACATGACCAAAATCGGGTCTGTAACGAAAAAATATTTTATTTTGCCATTCAACTCCAAAATTTTCACTGAATCCATTGATAACACTTAAATTCTTCAATTCCTTCTCTACTTGGTCAAATTTGCAGTTAAAATGATGAAAATGCCCCCAACACCCTGGGTAGCATAATTCACATCAAAACGTACATTTCATCGCACTGATCAATTTCTCTTTTCAAAGTACCCTACAATTCTTATTTTGTTAATAATAATAGCCTTTCGAAAATTTAGGATTCAGGTAGAATAAATCCAATAATTACATTCAGGTCCCGATAAGATATTATTACACCAAAATATTCGTCTCATTATACCGATTATTTTTTGTTCTGGCCATTGATATAAATTATCATCCTATTACAAATAGTAGCCAATTGAAAGTAAAAGATGGGGTGTTACACTCTTATCTTTCTTTATATTTGTGTGTGTGTCTATATGTGTGTGTGTGTGTGTGTGTGTGTGTGTACATAACTATATATATATATATTCGGTTCTAATTTTGGTTCTTTGGAACAGTTTTTATACGGTTCGGAATGGTTCTTGATATGGATATTACATAAAAAATTTTGAGATAGTTTGGTTCAGAAAAGTCAAAAGTCAATGATTTTTTTCTATTCCAGTTCTTTTCGATTTGGTTATTTGGATCGGTTCGGTCATTCTCCAATCCCATAAGCAGCCCTAGCCGACATAGTACATCCTTATATTTGGTCTAGATAGCTAGTCCATAACATATTTCCTTGTGATTCATAATAGGCTCATGGCTATGAAAGTCATGGGTCGACTTTGTTTTAACTCCTAAGCCGCAGATGACCTTTGTTTCTATTAAGACCGGTTTTGTTGTTTTTTACCAATTCGGCCACTGGCTATGAGCAGCCATGGGTCGGCTTTAGTCCATGGCAAGCTAAACTAGCCTTGGCTTGCTCCCACAACTAGCCATTGTTTGTCCCCTGTGCAATATTTTCCTTATCTGAATTTCTTTCTTTTTCTTCCATAGGATTTCACCGTTATTCAGGCACCATTGTTTTACATATATTCCAGTAGATTGTATTTAAAAACAATACTAATCTCCTATGTCTTTCAAAATGAGGTGTATACAAGTTCTACGAGAAAGTGATTAACAATAAATACAAGTATATATGCCTCCACACGAGAAGCGTACACAACATTTACCCATATTAAAAACCACGAGAGATTTATACAATCACCAAAATTAAAATTTTAATTAGTAAAGGAATCACATTTCCAGTTTTTAACCCTAAGTATGCTCCTAAATTAAACCAATGCTCTGATACCACTTAAAGAGCCACGGGAAAATAAAATTCACAACGAAAACATACAATTTAAAATTTTTCTCGTTCAATAGTTTATGAGTATTTACTTTTAAGGTGCTTAGGTTGAATGGCCGATGGAATTGGTATGAAACGTCTTGGTTTGTCACGATCACTTATTTCGCAGGAATCCCAACTAAGCGTCAACTCATTCGTATTAAACACTTGCACTAAATTGCTACCTTTTAATCTTTTGGAGAATTCTCTAACCTTCTATAGACTATTTGCCAGTAAGAGTAGAATTGGGATAAAAAACAATAATTGGAAGAATATTGGGTGAGCTAATTTAGTGAACAAAGGAAAGAAGACCGGCGGTCTTGATTGGGAAGAACAAGCTATTGTACTACTTTTCTCTATCTGAACAACTGTTCAAAACATGAACCCACACGTACCATGAAAACAACAACTTCCTAATCCTTCACAACAACAGCTTCCGCCTATTTTTTTTCTTCTCAAAGGCGGCTACATCTAGGGTTTACAAACCCTGTAACCATCTTCTTAATCCTTAGTGGGCTAATGTTCTATCCCACTATGTAATAAACCCAAGACTTACATTAAATAGTTCTTTTGTTAATTAATTGATCCACTTGGACCTAATATAAAAATTACCTAAGACAATTAATTAATAAACTAATTTAATTAAATTGACTTAATAAATTATTCTAACCTAAATAAATAATTGTTGGACTCCTAGAATAATTTTTCCCATATTAATTTCATCAAAAAAGCCTATATAATAAATAATTTTACTAAGGTTATTTGAGCTACTCTAATAACTAAAAGACATATTATTCTTGACTACTAAAATAATCAAAATACCCTTGCTAATAAATAACTGTATTTTAACATTTTAAATATTTTATTTATCACTATATGAAAATATTGATCCCAATAATAATATTGTAAGTGCAGTGCCTTTGACCTACAGGTGTAATGACGAAAACACCCCTCTACGTAACACATATTATTAAGATAGGAAAAACGTACTAACACATATCTCAATGACATCTACCATCCTTTAATATCTAGTCTGATAATTCATGACTTCTAAAATATACCTACTTATCTCAGAGCATTATCCAAAAGCATACATACTTAGCTACGTTTCTGAGGCTCTGGATTATTTAGATTATCCTGAAGAATCACATAGGGGTGATATCTTCACTAAGTGAAATATAGAAATTCTATTGTATAAGTTTGACTTAATTAACTAGAGTCATACACCCACTATATAAGATTATTGGCCTTACATTAAGACATCACCCATCATACATCAAAGTACACAAGTCTAGCTTTATCATACCATTAACTTATACTCAAGTCTTAGGGAACTCATCTACAGTAGCAACAATAGACCGATTTTATTTATTATGGTACTTATATAAAGCTTACTATCGCGTGATTCAATTATACGTATTCCAAATACACTTTCACTATTGGCGTGAGTAGACTACTCACTTATTAAGATAACTCATTTTCTATTTAGAAATCATAGTGTAATGATCTAAACCTTAACAAAATACCTAACTTCATCAATTGATCAAGAACGTTGTAGCTTATATGTTAGTAGCTCATGATCTACACATTATTATGAGTGCTTGACCCAATCGTGTAAATCACTTACTAACACACTTGGACCTTAATGTGCAAATATTTGTAAATAGATAACTATTAATGAATAAAATATTTTATTACTTTTCAAAATACAAAAATACAATCTATTTTGGACATACATTCCAACACATACTACATCATGGTAGGAGTTAAATTAATTTTGTGGCATTGATTGTTGCAATTTGATGTTTTAGATACAATTTGAGACTTTGTACTTGTAATGTTAGACTTTGTCAAAAAATATTTTGCAAACTATGAGAAGTTTAGGCTACACCAACTATCAACCATAAACTAAAGACGAAGTAGGGCCCTCCAACATGGATGTACGCAAAACCACGAATAAAGTAAGGCCTTTGCATAGAATAGTACAAGGAAGCCTAGAACAACCTTAGGCTTAAGCCCTTCCCCAGAGTAGCACTAGCAGAGGAAGGAAAATAGGGCATGCTGTCTGCAATCTGACTCTAACTCAGAGGAGTAACCAAATTTACAGTCAGCATGCTGAAGCAACAAAAATTCCAGTAGCAAAAGGATCATTTATCTACAAAGGATGTTTCATTCGGTTAAGCAATAGAAGAATAAGGGGCAACAAAAGAAGTTAGGAAAGAAGTTGAAATAGTTGAAGAGAACACTAAAGAAATTTTGGTAGAGGAATAACAAGGGGCCAAATATATAAAAGAAGAGCAAGTGACCCTTACAACTCCTGTGAGAATGAGCAGTTGGCTTTAAGGACAGTTGATAAGAGATGGGTCATAGTATTTGCATATACGTTCAAACATTAATCAATGGGAGACAAAATTAGAGCTAAAATAACCCTTAAGAAGAAAAAAATGGATAAAGATACTTAATTCAAATGAGTTTTTAAAGACAGTAAATGGAAAATTATTGGACGTTAAGA
Source organism: Voacanga thouarsii (assembly GCA_026120185.1). NCBI lineage: Eukaryota > Viridiplantae > Streptophyta > Magnoliopsida > Gentianales > Apocynaceae > Voacanga > Voacanga thouarsii. Next base: position 1,775,445 of record JANUWF010001152.1, read on the forward strand.
ATAAATAAGATAATTATTCTTGGGATCTAAGTTACGAGTAGAAGTTTTTTTCTTTCTATGTTTTTGTTGGGTCTAGCAAAAAGTTGTATTGTTTTCTGTGTTTGCGTCCCAAATAAGAAATAGTTATTAGCCTCGTGGTAACATAATTTTATACCTATTATTAAAGTGATGTACTCATTCGCATGTATGGCCACAAGTTGAATCGTGATGACATTTCTTGCCTATACAAAAAGGAGCATATCCCTAAGAAGGTAATACATTAATTTTGTATGTTGGGTGTAGGGTGACCTTTGTTCAATTTATTTAGTTTTGTAAATGTAACTCATTTTAGATTCATTAACGTATGGCCAGATGGGCTATTTCATGGGGTTTGTCAATGATACTACATATCATGAGTTGTGGTCAAAATACATATTTAATGTCGACACTGTAGTAAATGAACACTTTTTAAATGGCATTTTACTTTTTGTACACCAATGCTAATTCTGTGCCTTTATTGCTATCAAACAAGATAAATTTCTATTTGGAATAACAAAGAAGATGAAATCTAAACAGCTAATCAAAGAATTTAATGAGTTCTTTGATTATGCAAAAGTTGGGGTTGACCTAATAGAGTATGAATTGATGGATAGTTAACTCCTACCCTTATTTCCATTGTAACTTTCCCTCGTTTAATGGTTATCGTGCTTTTCTTGAAGTGTCTGAGTTAGAACCGGTCATGATTATTATTACTTTCATGAATTTGCTTAAATGTTACAACCTTAAATTTTACTGTAGTTTTTTATTCTATACAAACTGAATTGGGTTTTTAATATCAGTCAACACTACACAAAATTGAATTATCATTCTTAACCCTACCCCTATAGTAACCACAGAATCCTTTGTTCAACTTGTGGATTTTGTGGCTGGTTCTATTCCATTTTATTCAATTTATAAAACTTCCTATATTAGGAATATTGATCTGTTTGTTGGAGTTTGTGATCCATTCTTTGATTGATATATCTTTTATAACATTTTAAGGGACAAGCCTTCAATGTAGTCTTGAGAAAACTCTACCCAGTAATGTACCAAAACCCACGTGGCATTCATGATTGGGGTAGCCACTGTGTACTGGTATGATCAAAACCTAGAGTAAGTCTCAATTTGTGCACACATCAATATTTTCCTATGTTTCTATCAGTATTTAAGTCGATTTTTTAGGATTTTATAACATTAAGAATTGTGAATCTAACTAATATTGCCTTTCTTCTACAATATTCGTTATTAGGTATGGCACCAGGGTTCTGGCAATGTAGTTCTTTGATCATTGGTTAGGTCGATCCATATGTCTCTAGAGTAAGACTTTTGTATTTGTTAATGTGGTACATGCAAGGATGTGGAAACCTGGGAGCAATCTTCTAACATAATTTATATGACTGATGTTTTGCTTGTTGGTGTTCATTTCAAGAAGATAATAGCATCATTACCAACTACAAATATTTGGAACACTAATCAGGGTTGCTACTAATAAGGAATGTGAACACTTATTCTCTGAGCTAAACTTACCCAGATCTACCAACCTCTAAAGCATTTATTGTCGCAAAAAAAAGTTAGTTTTTCCTTGTTTTTTCTAGCATGGCAATTGTGATTTGATAGCAGATAAAGTTATTTGATGAATTGCTATAATTGGATAATGGTATTTGAGGAAATAATGTGTTGGGAAATCAAGGGAAACAATTGATGGATATTAGCTAATTGATGAACAATGTTAATGATTGATGTGAGTTTATTTCTAAATAATATTGTTGTTGAGATTTCAATAGTATATCAAGGTGTTTGTGTGGTATGCTCATTTGTTTGTGATGAATGTTGGTTGGCTTCTAAATCATGCTAATATTTTCTTATTATGTTTTCATATTATTTGTGTGGTGTGTTTATACCAAACCCATATAGTTGTTGTGGCTCGGTTTGTCTAGAAAATGTTACTATCTTCTAACCATATATTCTTATGTTTGTGTGATGCCCTCATTTGTTCCTAGTGGCTATGTTAGAATCTCCTATTATTTTTTCATATGTTTGTGTAGTATGTTTATGTATCTCTAGAAGATATGTTAGTTTGGATAATTTTAATATCTTCTTATCGCATGTTCATGTGTTTGTGTGGAATATTTTTCTATTTGTATGTTGTGTTCATGTATTTATGTTGGCCATTTTTATCTGTCAATATTAATATATCTTGCTATTTATTTAGGTATTTGTGTTGCCCATGTTAGTTTAGACAATGTTACCATCTTGTTTGTGTGGTATGGTCCTGCAAATATGTGGTGTATTTCATGTGTTCTTATAGTGTGAACATATGTTTGGTGGCTATGTTCGTCTAGATAGTGTTAACATCTTGTTGTTGTGGTGTATTCAAGTATTTGTATGGTATCATGCATTTGTATAGTGTGTTCATGTGTCCGTTAGGCCTATGGTCTAGGCAATATTTTGTAGGTAATATATGATCAAATAGTTGTGTGGTGTGTTCATCTATTTATGTGGTATGCTCATATGTATATCTCTAGTGGTTATGTTTGTTTAGATAATGTTAATATATTCTTATCAAATATTCATGTGTTTGTGTAACATGTACTTTTATTTGTATGGTATGTTCATGTTTTTGTGCCATTATATTGATTGATTTCCAAAAAATGTTAATGTCTTCTTGCTATATATTAATGTGTTGGTAATATGTTCATTTCTTTGTGTTGGTCTTGTTGTTTGATTTCTTAACAATCTTAACAGATTTTACTATGTTCATTTGTCTATAGAGAAATGATCATTTGTTTATGTTGGCCATGTTCATTTTTAAAAAATGTTATTCTCGAATTATGCATTGTAGTACATTATGATTTGCCATAATGCCTTTTATTTTATTTTCTTTACTTGGTACTCTAAACCACTTTCAAATGATGATGAACTTCTTTTTGCTTTTGCATAAAAAATTTATCAAATAGTATTTGTTCCATTCTAAAAATAATATGGAAACCATAAAGTTGATAGTACAATACACCAAAGGATGCTAACCTAGAAAAGAGGAAATTATACCAAAAAGCCATTCAATTACATACTTATACTCAATAACGCTTACGAATAGCATAATGAAAAGGTAACGACCGTTTGAAAATTTGGATCAGCACTTTGTCAGTGATTCCCATTGAAACAAAAGCTAGTGGAACCTAGTGCTGGTGTTGGCATACTAATCATACCATGAAATCATGCTACAAACCTATCCTTTTAGATAGGAGAAGCTCTTTTCATCATATGTAGGTCAGGTATAAGAAAATAGACTCCTTTTGTTTTCTTTTGGGAGTCCACTCATTATCCTTACAAAATATAGTTTATATATTTAGCAATGCCATTGTTAAAGCATATTTACCAGTATGTCATTTACTCACAAAATTTGCCCAGTGCAAACTTGTGGTTTGAAAGGGGCTATGCAACAGTGGTGAGGGAGCTGTCAGTGGTAGAATTACTTCCCCCATAATCTCAAATTCTTAAATCAATTACTTTTGCTCTTGCCTTTCTTATTCAAGCTCTTTTTTAATGAAGTCAATGTACTTGAATAAGCCCCTGTAACAAAAGCCATCATGATCATTACAGTAATACATCAAGAATTGTCACGTTAAAGTCTTAGGATAACAAATACCTAAACTTTTGATATTTATAACATCCATGATTTTTGTTAGTTCTCTCAAACATGATGTTTTTCCCATTGTGAACTCAAATTTGATGTCATTATATATTTATAACGGCTGATAATATTTTTAGTAATTCAACTAGAAGCACAAAGACTTCTAAGGGACACACCTACTTCCTTGCACAATTAATGTGCATAATGCCATGAAGCACAACCTTCCCAACAAGCTCCTATGGGAATGCTCTTAACTCCATGCACATGAACATAAATTAACTCCATTACCCAACTCCTATCCACCAACAACCAAGACTTAATATGTATTGGCAATTGCATTTCCACTTGGCCTGCGTGGTTGGTTGATTGCTAGCTTTACAAAGGACAAAGCCCTTATTTCTGTTTATATACTTTGAGACTTGGACAACCATGTACACTTAATTGCATATTAAGTATTAGATGGCATCAACTAAAAACCTCCCCAACAACAAAAAATTTAAACAATTTCAATTGATTGAGCGCCAAACTAGCCTTAACTTTGCAAGCAAGATCATGGGAATCCTCTTAACTCTATGCACATCAGCACAAATTAATTCCATCACCCAACTCCCATCGACCAACAACCAAGGCTTAATATATATTAGCAATTGTACTTCCACCTGGCCTCCATGGTTGGTTGATTATTGGCTTTACCAAGGATGAAATCTCTATTGTTGTTCATATGCTTTACGACTTAGACAACCACATACAACTAATTGCATGTTAAGTATCAGAGGGCATCAACTAAAAACCTCCCCAACAACAAAAAATTTAAACAACTTCAATTAATCGAGTACCAAACTAGCCTTAACTTTGCAAGCGAGATCATTGTTGCATCCAGTAGACAATAATGGCTCAAGCCTAGAGTATTAACTGTATTCACAATATAGTTCAATTGGTCACCGATTGTGATTCAATCGAATCTCTCTTATCTTTTACTAGTTCAATGTAAGTAGGACATAACGGTCTTTCAATCCTCTCCACTATCATCGCAGATTGAAACCTAGTCACTTTCAAATGAAGTTCCTGAGTTACTTATATGTGCAATGGGTAGGTAAGCATGGAATTGCTACCTTGATGGATCATGTCCCTTAGATTGAAGTTAATCCTTTTATTTTGAATCCGAAGCTTCCTACATATGCCACTTTTGTATATTTTGATGGCACTTTTAATTATTTGTGTTGCCCTCATTGATCATACAAGAATCGTAGCTTTATCTTCAAAGCATTGTAACTAGTGCAATATAGTAAGCAATTATATTCGCAAATTAAGTAATGAAGCCATTTTAATAGAATATCGTACATGAAAACAAATTCAATGTTTAATAATAAAAATAATATTGTACGCAATCATGATTTATCAATAAACAAAAAAGTTACTACAAAATAAACAACTCGATCACCAAAAAGCACTAGTTGGTGGCATTTTTTACAACCAACTCCTCTTCCCCAATTGTGTTTTCAATTAAGAAATGGCATTCTGACATTACTAGGAATGAAATCACTACTGCTCAGTGATCTCATCTCAACCATAGATAACACAATGCTTTGAGTGGACACTAAAATGAAGAATTGCATAAATGTTATGACTAAGGATAAAACTCCATGGTTTATCCACTCGTGTATCCATTCATAGCATGTGTCTAGTAGAATTTGTGTGCCCCATATTTACCAGCATTTTGAAGTTTGTTGTTGGCTTCACTTAACTATGACATAGTGTCATGCACAATGCTCAAGCTCCCATTCATATAAACAAGAGCAGTATGAATTCAATAATTGATAATAAAGAAAACAATAAAGAAGGGTACAATAAACCATAGATAAGAACTTATTCATTTATAGATGTAATGATAACATGCGCAATGAATAAGATCTAATGAACAAAATTTCATAGTGAAATGAAAAAATAATCACTGAATTTTGAAATAACTAAATGCAAACAAAAACATGACAACCAAAGAATCGTAACTTAGATGTATCATACTGTGCCTAAGAGGTGTGTGCCTAACACTCAATACTCATACCATAATTATTTCACATAATATGGAAAGATTATATATATCTACATGTCTTTGACACCATTTGTTAAAAGAGGAGCCTTTTACTGTACAAAAAGGTAAAACTAAGAGGTGCAATGTTTGTCTGAAGAATTGAATATGCTTCTAAATCAAGATAATGCACCTTTTAATAGTGAACCTTGTTAGAATGTATGCCTTCTAGACTAGGTTTCTAATGTAATTATCAAATTTATTCCCAAAATTTATTTATGAATTTACATTTTATTTGTGCATGATTTACGTTTGAAAAAGACCCGTTATGTTTAAGTAAGTGATCCATATGAATGATGGTCTTTCACAGTAAGATATGGATCATGGGTTACTTAACACATAAACGTTTATTTTTAACCGATTGATGAGAATGAGAATCTCATCATGTTTAAATTATTGTGTTATGAATTCCAAATGGGGAATGGCTTACCTTTAGCCAGTGAGTAGTCCACTCACTTCATAGCATGAGCGTATTTCGAATACATAGAACAGGACTTATAATAGTGGTTTGTAAAAGTACTATTTAGAAGAAACCTAGACTATTACTGCTACAGCGTGTACTAATACTCTACCACTTGAGCATGAGTTGGTGGTATGATAAAGCTGGAAGCATGTACTTTGATATGCTATAGTTGAAGTTCTATCGTAAAGCCGATATACTTGTATATTGGGTATATGTGACTAGTTAGTTAAGACAGATTTGTACAAGATAGCTTATGCGTTATATCCCCCTTGTGACTGTTTGAATGATCTAAATATCCAAAGCCCTGAGGAACATGACTTTGATGTTTGCTGTAGTAGGGTAGCTCTCCTGGAAAGTGAAAATATTCCAGGAGTTGTGGATTATTGGACTAGATGTCTAAGGATGGTAAACGTCTTTTAGAGAAGTGTTAGTACACTCTTCCTTTCTAAATGTACGGCGATACGTAGAGGGATATTTTAGTCATTACACCTGTAGGTCGAAGATTTTGCTAACGTAGCATTATCCTTGGAGTTAATATTTTCTTATGGTGATATTAGAAAATATTTAAAATACAAAATACAGCTATTTAATAGTAGAGGTATTTTGGTCATTTTAGTAGCCAAGGCGATGTGTCTTTTGGTCCCCGAAATAGCCCTTAAGTCCTGATAAATTTGGGTTAAGGAATTGGTCTTGATAATTATGGATTTTATTTTATTTAAGTAGTCTGATTTATTATTGGATTAGAATAAAATAAAAGGCCCAAGAGAGAGTATATATTTTATCTAGTTTAATTGGTTAAATTATTTAGGGTCCAAGGCTCATATTGAATAATTAAAAAATTAACCTAGGTATAAACTAGATAAAAGACCTGATATTTTATATTGGTCTATTTAGACTTGTTAATTATTTATTGAGCTATTTTATGAAGCTCAGAAAATAAATAATTGAGCCTTATTATTTATAAGTGTTCAAACCCAAGCATAAATAATTTTATCTGGCCCAATAGATGAGACCAAAGGTAAAAACGATAAGTACTGTAGGGTTTTTATTTTACCCTAGGTGTAAAAAGTGGTGGCTACATAGTTTTGTGTGCAAGGATAACGAAAAGCTAAGGTTTGTTTTTTATTCTCTCGGTCTCTCTCTCTCTTTGTGATCTGGTTTTTCCAGAAATAAGAACAGGACGAGTAAATCCTTCTTTGATTATTGCTTGTTAGCATTGAATCAAAGAAGCAAAACCATACTTCTATCCTATTGTTGCTTTCACCGGTGGTTGTTAAGACAGTGGCCATGTTTTGGAAGTTCAAAAGCTTTGTGTGAATGAGAAGAAGCAAACGGCTTACAAGAATGCAACCATAGGTTTCTTTGGGAGAATTTGTGGCTTCAAGCATTCAACCTGAAGCAGTCCAGATATCTTCGGTGCAAACAAGGTTATTTAAATGCAGAGGTATTATAATTCTTAAAGCTTCCACTGCCTCGGGTTTGATATTATGCATGCTTCTGTGTTTATTTTTGCCATATTTTACCTTCAAACCTTAAAGTCTAAACATAACTAAAGAATAGGTTAAGCGTGCAAAACCTAAATTTAACATGGGTGGTAAATCTGTTGTACTAGGTGGTTTAATATGGGTAGAATTCATTGGTCCGGCTTTACACTTCTGCAAATAATAAAAATTATTTTTTGGCCTTAGAAATATAGCAAATGCTGCTATGGATATCTAGGCTTCACACAAGTAAATATTTCTTACAAACATAACAAGTGTCTGCAGATGAAGAAGGCCCATTGCCCTATATTGCACAGGTGCAAATGTCTCATTAAATGACAATATTTGTTGCACATAGAAAAGGAAAAAAATAAAAAAAAATTAGAAAGCATGTTGGTTGCATAAATACCAAATCGAATTTATAATGTATTAGAGATATACAAGGAAATCACCCACAAATTGTTTGTATGCATGCATAGTTCAAACATAAGGCAATTTTTTTTCAAATAGCAACATATGAAATGGTTCTATTAGCCTATCGCCCTCGTTGTGCCTCTCGATTGGAGAGGATATAAGAGTGTATGTTAAAGCATGAACATAAAAATATTAAGGTAAAAAATAGACATATGGACAACATCGAAATGAAAGTGGTGTTAAATATTAAATGGCATTTTATCACATTTTTAGTTCCACGTGCCCTAAATAGTCTCTATTTGTTAAAGAAATTCTTCAACTCATTTTCTTGATTCATAAGCATCACATTTTTTATATTTTTTGTGGTTGAAAAGTGTAACTCTACTCTTTCGAAAGGAGGTTCGACCTTTGCTACAATATTTTGACCTAACTCTATTTTTAGTAACTTTCCTTTTCCTATCGCACATCTAGATAATGGCTCACATATATCTTCAGCCTTGTGACCAATCTCGATGTTCATAGAAATAACGACATATGTTGCGCTTTGACACTCAACAATTGGGTAGCAATGCATGTTAATAAGATCCCCCATCTTGTATCTCTCTGCAACACCATGGCTCGATAGTAGTTATGCCTCTATCACTTGTACAACCAAGCCATCGATGGCCTTATGAGTCCATCGCCTAGTAACATATTGATCTAAGACTATTTTTACATTAAAGTGATCTAATACTTTTTAGGTAGCATAAACAAAAATATCCTAATACTCTCAAATAGCACACAAATACATGTTCTAGTTTTAGACGATGTTTGTGCATAAGTGTTTTGTGCTATATATAGAAGATAGATCCAATGCTCAACTAAGTTTTAAAATAAAATACTAATTTAACTCACATATACATACATTTTGGACAAGTATACCTATCATGTAGTAGAGAGTGCAGTTGGTAAGTATCGAAGACCCTCAAGAACGGAATCAATTACTTCTACTTCCACTTGAATTCTATTGTTCAATCAATCGAAAACAAAAAATGAAATGACTAATTACTTAATGTTAAGGACAAGAGTACCACATGAATACATCAACCCAATTCTCAAGGCAAAAATAAAAGATCACAAGGAAAATTTAAGTGAGGAAAGGATATTAGCCATGTAATTAAAAAATAATTCCCCCAAGAATACTCAAGTAATGAATATTACTCAATCAATTAATATTAATTCTAAGTATTGACAAGATTTTCAAAATAAAATAAAATTCACTCTTTCTTAAGTAATAAATCTTCTACTCTAAGATCCAACCCATTGATATCTCTATCATACAAATCAAACCCAATGGTGCATAAAATTATAAAAATTTAGTGAGAAGCTAAAAAGCCCTAGAATCCTTATCTCTAGATGACGTCAAAACCTCATTTATCACCAATTTCTAAATCCCTCGAATCCTTTCTCAAATTTATCAAGTGAAAACAAATCTATTGAATTAACATAAAAGGGTGCCCAACTCATGAATCCTTTCTTAAGCTCAATATAAGAGAATTACTCAATCAATCAATTCCATCAATGAAACTCAAGTGATACATTGCTCAAAATAGACATCAATTAATCAAATAAACATCAAATATAAAAGTAAATTAGGATACAACCATTTAATTATAATTCAAATCAATTAACTTCAACAACCACAACTTAAATCACAAAGGAAAAAAAAGGAAACTCATAGACAAAATCTCTCATCTACTTTGCAAGCTTAATTTGGGGCTGCTCCTTCTTCCTTAGTTCCTCCTTGATCTTCTCTTCTCTTCTCTTTCTTATGTTCCAAGGGGTTTCTTCGTGGGTAGCTCTCCCTCAAATAACCCAAAAGAGTAGTATTTATAGGTTCCCTTGAGAATCCCTAGAAATCTGCAAAATATAGGATAACCTGCGGTGTTGTATGGCGCCGTGGAAGATAACCTGCACGATGTCATGCACGTTTTAATTCTCCAATTTTGCCTCAAAATGATGTCGTGGAATTAACTATTGCTATATGCTAGATTAGTACACGGCAATGTGAACAACGACCAACATAACATCATGAAGCTCCAAATATTTTGCATTTTTTGCATCTTGATAACGCACGCTGACATGCAAGTTAAGGGGCGTGGCACCGTTGATGCCCAAAATGTTGACTTCTAAAGTTCTACAATTGCACGGCATCGTGTAGAATAATGAGCAGGGCACCGTGGCATTTCAATTTGGCTCATTTTCAGTCTTTTCTCCTTGAATCCTTATCTAATCTTCAACTTTCTCATCCTATATAAAACAAGGAGAAAATGGGATATTAAGTAGCAATCTAAAATGCATTTTTTTCATAATTTAAGCACACATGATGTATAAAATATGTATACAGTGAACACTCATCACTCCTCCATACTTAAGGTTTTACTTATCCTCAAGCAAAGTATCAAAATTAAAAATGCTACAAGCAAAAAGTATAAGAATCAAGAGTAGATTTTTGGAACAATGATTGCTATAGGAAAAGATACTCATTTTTCCATTGAGATGAAAATTTAGTTCAAGATCATTCAATTAGGCTAAACTCATGTAAATATATGTATTTGAAAAGATAAATCTAGAGCCACCAAAGTTGGATAAAATCTATTCAACATGTGTCATCTCATTTCCCAAGTTAAGAATACGACTCAGGTGATTCATATAAGTAGGCAATAATGAATTACTTAAATTCTCTAACTTCCAAAAGTTACTGCAAGCTAAGTAGTAAACAAATTATTGGTCTATATGCTCACTTTTGTGGGGTTTTTGTAATTGCCTAATCAAGATAAAATGAGAGGTTTTCAGCATTTACATTATCCTCTAATCTCATTTTCCTTTTTTGGTAAGGTAATGTAATTACTTGATAAAGATCTAACAAGAGATTTTCAGCAATTACATTACTTTACTCATTTCTCTTATGATTGTGCCCCAATTCACATATACTTAAACCCAGAACAAGGATTGGCTAGAAGATCATAGAATATAAATTAGTCAAAATTCCTTACTCACATTTCATCACAAGTTTCTCATCTAATTCTAAGAAATAAAATAGTACCATATTTATCAAAACATAGACAAGATTAAGCTAAATTCTTAATATCTAATCCATATCACATCAAATATAAATAATTACTTAAGAATATCCAGTTAAAATAAACTCATTCCAAATTCTCATGTCAAGAGAAAAAGAATAGCAATTTCAAAAGCGTGTTAAAATAAGCCAAAAATTTAAAAAAAAAATTAGCTCAAAAATTTAGCTCAAATTTTTAAAAACTAATTCCAACTTATAAATAAAACTCATAAATGATCTTGCAAATAATATGCTCTAATCTCTCCCACATACTTAAAATGGATATTGTTCTCATTTGCCAATAAAAAGTGCAATAGGACTGAAAATAATAATAATAAAAAAAAAGAAAGAATGAAAGTAATATTCCCCAAGTAAATAAAATCTCGAATCTTGTATTGAAGAGAAGAAGGATCAAGATTTTCAGCATCCAATAAAGATTACATCTACAATCATCCAAAAGAAATAAGTACTAATAAATCTAAAATGAAATAAAAGTAAATAAAAGTAAAGTACTAAAGATGTGAAACCCCAATTGAAACCGACCTTAGAGTAAGGGGGTTGGGATATATATCATACTTTATTGCATGTATAAATATATTTTCATATAATTTTATGTGCTTTGGATTTGTGATTTGTAGCCTATATGGCTTATTTATGCTTGTTGAGTAAGAAGGGCAAAATGGTAATTTTTGCTTGAGGTGAAAATAGAGAGACAACTTAAGGATTAAATAGGAAAAATATTTAGGAGAGAAAATAAGAACAAGAGTTATTGTAGTTTAGTGGTTGGAGCTTTGGAATTAATTCTTAAGGTCTTGAGTTCAAATTCCATCATTGGAGTTTTAGCATAATTAAATTTTATTTTTGTTTGGGAAGGCTATGTTTCGGTCTTTGCATGATTTAGGGGAGGGTAGAAGTGTTGTCTTAGGGGATACATGATAAGAATGTCCTAATCCTACTCTTGTACCTTACAAAAATTTCTAAGGGAATTCATACCCTTCTTGATCCTTAGTTTTTTTTACTTCTCAATTCATTAAGTTGTTCAATTTATTCAAGCCAACTTTATTCCAGAAAAATTCCAGCAAGGTTCTGTGAGGTTTAGGTTTCGAAAATGGCTATGAATAAGTTATCTTGTGGCCAAAAAAGGGAAGGAGTTTTGGAAGGGTCCCAAGAGAATTTATTTCCATGGTTGAACCTTCAAAACTCCAACCTAACTGTGTTCATTTCCATTATGTTGTAAACTGAAAATTTTCCAGCTTCTTGTCCAGTCCAAGTGTCAAAATTTTTAGCCACCTTTACCTCTCAAATTCTGCCAGAACAATGGTCAAACCACTCAGCTTGAAGACTGAAAATCACAGCATAAAATCTGTGCAAACCAGAAAATTTTTCTGGACAATTTCACAGCTTTGGTAAGCCTAAACCAAGCTGATTCTTCCAATTTTTCACCCAGCATCTTAGCCACGTTTTTCCTCAATAAACAAGGCTGGAAACCAGCCTTGAAAGACCTCTGAATACCTCTTCAAAACCTCTGCAAATTGACTGAACAATGGCAGCAAAATCTGCCCAGAATTTTTTATCAAACTTGCGAGAAAAAAAAAAAAACTGGGCAGAATTTCCAACTTTCTTCCTTCTTCAGCCTTGACCGAAACTTCACCATTTTTCTGTACAAACTTCCCTTGAACAACCATGAACTGAGCTTCATCATCTTCCCCAATATTCTGCTCAAAAAACTAGTCCATGGCTGCTCCTAAAAACTCTCCATCAATCACTCCAATCAAACCATTGATTGGAGACCAAAATTCCAGCAATCATATTTAGTAAACTACCATAATTCATTTCTCAAACAACCAGAAATCCCTTCACCTTTGTACTCCATTTTCTGCCACCATTAAGTCCCTTTACACAACTTTCATCCTAGCAAAAACACTGATCAACCAGCCAGCCATTAGAGCTTCCAAAAGCTCTCCATTGACCAAGATCTTCTTACCATATTTTGTTTCCAAAATTGATCCCCAAAAATATTCTTTTGAGATTTCAAACAACCAGCTTTCCTTTTCCTTTCAAACCAAAAAATTCAGTCGCTAAAATCCCTCAAGCAATTCGACCACTCTCTTCCACAGAATTTCAGCCAGCTCTCCCTTAATCCTCTTCATTCTCTTCAACCTTCAAGAACACCTACTAACCTTCTCTCGCCTAAGACCACCAAAACCACTTCAATCTTCTTCAAAAAAATTCCAGATTGTACCTACTCACTTCTGTGAATCTATTCCTACCACTTTTAACATCAAACTCGAAAATCAAGCCCTCACCTTCGGATCAAAAAATCAGTATTTTCGAGAAGGCCAAGAACACCTTCAAGGTAAGCATGATCAATCACCCCACCTTCTCTCATCTTCAACTTCTAATGAATATATGTATATATAAACATACTAATGAACTCTCTTTTCTCTCTCTCTCTCTCTCTCTGCCGAATGGTGACTTCAACCATGGCCATGTTTCCTTCATCTCTCTTGGTCGGATCAAGTCCCTAAGAGTTAGGATCCATTCGAAACTACTCCAAGGTACTCATCAATCAAGTAAGCCTCTTCAACCCTCTTTTTAAATTCTAGATTCATATCTCTAGGATGATATTGGAAGGAGATAGATTATGATTAGGGTTTGAGAATGTGTTGTTGTGATGAGTTGAGATTGAAGCATGAATAAATGTGTGTATATGATGAATATGGGATTGATGCAAGATGATGATTGGTCTTGGTTAGATTATATGATGTTTTAGGGTTTTATTGCATGCTCTCCATGTCGTGAGTAGTATATGTGATCAAGTATGTTAGAGATTATGTCGCATTTGGTGAATAGGGTTTATGTTCATGTATGATTGTTAAAGCCATGATTATGTTTATGTTAGTAAAGTTTGGATCATGTCTTGGTAAGCTTAGATTTATGCATTTATTCATGATTTGGATGATTTGATGAATTGGAGTGGAGTATATGTTCATGATTGTGATTAGCATGTGGAAATATGATCATGACCTTGTTGTCCCTAAACTAATTTTATTTCATCAATAAAATGATTAATTCTATGACTTCTTTTAGTAAATTTCGAAAACCCTAGGAAAATGTGGATTTGGTCTTTTATATAAAATAGTGATATTTTAGTCAAATAAATGATAGCTTTTATTAAAGAAATAAAATATATAGATATTATATAAAATAATAATATCAAATAAAGCCTTTTATATAAGTAATCATAATAAGTGAAATATTAATTTTGTAAGTCTTATATTCATAAATATTATTAAAATTTATTTATTTTAATCAAAACCTATTAAAATTTACTTACAACTAATTTTAGTTACCAATTATTTTCTAACAATTAATTATCAATAGATTATCATTTTGAATAATTACATTTAGGTCCTAGGACCCTTCATCAAATAAACCATAATTTATTTTTAGCAAGATTTAAACTTTTAACTTATAGTACCTATTTTCCAAACCCTAGTTATTTTAATATCAAGTTAGATTTATTTTATAAACCATTTTATTTGTTATCTAGCCTTAAAGCTTGGGACACTAGGGTCATGATAGTAGTAAGTTGAGCTAGTTTTATTTATGAAAGTGAATCTTTGGCTTGAGTCTGATTATGGCTTATGTTTAACCTAGGCGGGGTTAGGTCAGCTGTTGGAGACCTTTACTTTGAGCAAGGATCAAGTAAGTTCCTGCATAAAAATCATTTGATGCAAAATGATTATTATGGCAAGCCAAATGTAGAGTGCAGGACACTCACTTCTGTAAAAGCAATTGAGGATTGTCCTCTTTCCCATTTCAGTCAAACAAATTATTTGAAAAATCAATGAACAGATTTACTCAAACCCTAAAACTCTTTCTAAAACTGATTTTGACAAAGACATTGGAAATCCTTAATTGCCATTTTCAAGCGAAACTATATTTTGTTCATTTTCCCCCAAGTGGGATCAATTACGTTGAGTACTCAATAAAGGTGGACAGCTAGGACTATTCTTTGAAGGGTTAGGGTAAGTCTCTCAGTAGGTGGCCACCTCTGAGGGGTGAGTCCTTCCCAGATAAGATGTCAGCCCAGTAGGTCGTGCCGGTCCGAGCTAGCAGTTTTCACTCAAGTGGACTATGTGTTGCCGGAATGGACAACCGGTTTTGTTTGGGTATAGAGAAGGAGGAGTATCTTACCCGGTAGGCCAATCACCTACTTTTGTAACGGTATTCATTATTCGATTTAAACTGAAAAATCGAACCGAACCGATCATAATTTCGGTTTTCGATTCGGTTTTAATGAAATTCGGTTCGATTTTCTAAAATAAAAAACTGAAAAATCGAATTATATTTTTAAAATTTAAAATATATAATTAATATTAAAATATTGTTCATTAATTAATTAGTTAATTTCATAAATTATGATTTTTTTAAAAATTGCTGTTCGATTTCGATTATTTTGGTTTAATTTGGTTTGATTTTGTCCAAAATAAAGCCATTAATAATTGAGTTTAAGATCTTCATCTTTGCAATTTGCATCCGTGATTATAACTTTCTACTAAAATGTTTTGCCTAAATCTTTAAAATATTTAGACTTTAATTCATATTACATTTTATATTAGATTTGAATTGTAATTTATATTAAACTTTACTTGTTTGGGTTTAAATTTAATTTATATTATGTCAATGAATCTAAAAAAAAAAAATTCAAATTCGGTTTAAAATCAAACCGAACCGAAATAATTTCGATTCGGTTCTATCGATTTTCTTTAAATTTCGGTTTGGTTTGGTTTTAAAAAAAAAATAAAAACCGAATCTTAAAACCGAAAACCGGTTCAACACCCCTAACCTTTTGTCAGTCTGCACAAAGTGTGGCATTCTGACCGTTGTATGGTTATGGGGCCTAACGTGTGGTAACCCATGACCATCTTTTTGAGTGGTTGATTTTATTGTACATGTATGGTTGGAAAAGCCAAAACACCACTCTTGATTTTGACTGTTGTTTATTGCTTGCCAGTATTTCCCTTATGAAAATTTTATACTTTGCATCCACGAACTGTTTCCACTGGACACTCGAAGTACACACGGACTTACTAAGATTTTTATCTCATCACCCTTTTTTACCATGATTTCAGGTCGATCTTGCTATGTGGATGAGTAGCTAGTGTTGTCCGCCTTGGAAGAGATTTTATTATTTATTTTTCTGTAATGCTTTGGGAGTTGAGAGTGAATAATTTTATTTCTGGATTTGTTTTTAGATTCTTGGATTGTATAAGTTTTAAGTTTTAAGTTTTGTTTTATTTCATTATTTTGAATGTGTGACCTAGTTATAAAGACCCCTTGTCCTTTGGATGGGGCGACATCTCCAGCCCTATTGGGCCTAGGAAGTGGGGTGTTACAAAAGAAATATCCATGAAGAACAAAATAAGATAACTCATATCTCTAATATGACCTGCGGTCTCCATGGCTACTATGCTCAGGCTCATCAAGTCCCAGACAGCTATATCTCTTCAGTCTATCCCACATAGTGCGTAGGAAAGTATCTGAAGTGGGCTGTTGAGTACGAATTGCATCTAGCCCTGCTCCCGCATTCTGGAGCTCAGTCTGGACTATCTCCAACTGCTTCTTATACCCATTAGATATATGGCCCTGCTTCTCTAAGAGACCCATCATATGCTGCTACTAAGTTATAATCTTACTCTGTTGTGCCACTATGTCCTGAAATGGTGGAGGGTATTGGTGAGCATGGCAAAGTGTGTGCGCATCTCTGCTTGCAAATTAACACTGGCAGCAGGTTGTCTAATATTAGGCCTCTGTTCTATGGAAGAATCAGCTTTGGCAAGCTCTGTAGTTAGGGGTTGCTGTTGTGGTGGAAGCTGTTGTCTCTGGCCTACTCGCTTTCTAAATTTACTAGGAGTTAGCCATCTTTTGTCATTTTCGTCGTAGCTATAACCATAACTGACTAACATCCTATCTGTAACAATCTCATTGGCTGCAGTAGTAGATATCACCTCACCCTCTGTGGGCACATGAAAATGCTAAAGAATCTTGGTGATTACAAGAGGAAAGGCAAAGGCCTTAGCAGGGTGAGTAGAAAACACCACATCTCACATGTAGAAGATGATGAGGGAAGCCGAAGGAATGGTATGGGATTGAGTTAGCTTGCTAAGCACATAAATATCTACTAATCTGACCCAATTTAACCCATTAGCTCTAGGAGTTACATTAAAATCCAGTAAATAAACAACCATTCTATATTATGGGGGCAAATCAGTAACATTCAAAACTCAAATATCATAGCAATCTGGTATACCAAATGTAGCTCTACTCTAGCCTCAGCAAACTTCCAATTTGCATCAAACACCATTTTTTTGCTGTAGGTGTCTATGTCTACCCATGCCATCTCATCTCTCAGCCCTAGAATAGTAGCCAAAAGATCACTAGCAAGGATAATGAGAACACCTCTGACTGTGGTGTCATGTTCCTCAGATTGTTCTTTGGCTAGTGAAAGAAAGCTTTTGTGTGCTAGTTTCAAATTCAAAAAGTGAGATATCGATTTTGAAATACCAGTGCCTAAAGAGCTGCCTATCTTAGGGTTAAGCCGATTTCTGAGTAGCAGAGTCGAATCTGATCAATCACTTTAAGTTTGTTAATTGGCCATGATCGGCAAGCTTGAGCTAATAGTCACAGGTTTAAGGACGAAGGAAGTCCCCCTCACTTCCATTCTTGCATTCGGGATACCTTTCTGTTTACGAGAAAACCTCCACGTTCGCATAGAACTCTTTGACCAAATCTGGGTAATAAATACCGTTTAAGTCTAGAATGGGTCCATATCTAACCTTCCTGAATACGTGAGAAACCTTAAGCTCATGGTCCAGGACTGGGTCAATGGTCCTTTTTGCAATGATCTTCCTCCCCTCCTTCTTCTCAAACCATTATTTGTTCTTATCATTGACAAATCTCTCAGAAGAAGTAGAAGGATGTTGGGTGGATGAAGCCTCACCATTCTTCCTCTTGGAAGAAAGTTTGGTAGCTATATGCAATGGAGCCATAAGTAGGGTAGAAAAAAAAAGGGAAGAAAAGTAAAGTGCATAACTCAAATAAGTGGCAAAAGGTTCACTCAATGCAACTTATACCACCTCAGCTCAATTTCCCTCCAACTAATCTAATGTACCTTCAATCCCAAACTTCATCAATCAACCAGAATCCCTTCCACAGGTTCAATAATAGTACATCAAAAAGGCTAACAAATCATACCATCAATTCATCTAAATCTAATCAACTGCCACATAATATCAAAACAAATCTAACACGGCTCAGCACAATTTCAATTCAATAACATAAAGAATAAAAGCTCATGTTCACAATCTCCCAACACAGAATTCACAATAAAATTCAACAAGTTCAAATCAAAGGCAGGCTAACAAAATTTCAACCACATAATTTTCTTAACACTGCCCACAACAAATCAGCAATTCAAGCAAATGTACTCAACAAATCACCCTTGCTCCCGAACTCTAATAGAACTTTTTTTCTTCACAAACTATAACACAGGATCAACATTACAAACTATTCAACATATCCGAAACATGACAACTCACAGCATTATCACCAAAACATCCCACAGATTGGCTTCAATAACAATTTGGCACAATAAATCACTATAATAGCAAACCAAATCTCCCCTTCACAATATCCACACTCCAACTCCCAAATTTTAATCCAACAAAAATTCCCAAATCACAACACAGTTTAATCACCAAAGCACAACTCAATCAAAATAGCTCAACAAAGGCATCAACAGAAATCAAAGTAGATAAAACAGCAATTTGACAATTCTAAAGTTGAATCTTTAGGTTAGAAATTACCCAATTTCTACTTGAAGATGGAATATAGGTAGCAGCTCAGTCGTCTGAAGTTTTCCAATACCAACAAAAAATGAAATGACTAACTACTTAATGTTAAGAACAATAGAGTACCACACGAATACATCAACCAAATTCTCAAGGTAACGAATAGAAGATCACAAGGAAGATTTAAGTGAGGAAAGAAGATTAGCCATGTAATTAAACAATAATTCCCTCAAGAATACTCAAATAATGAATATCACTCAATCAATTAATATTAATTCTAAGCATTGGTAAGATTTCTAAAATAATGTAAAATTCACTCTTTCTCAAGTAATGAATATTCTACCCTATGATCCAACCCATAAACATCTCTATCATACAAATCAAACCCAAAGGTACATAAATTTAAGGAAATCTAGTGACAAGTCAAAAAGCCCTAGAATCTCTATTTCTAGGTGACCCCAAAACCTCATTTATCACTATGTTCTAAATCCTCCAAATCCTTTTTCAAGTTCATCAAGGGAAAACAAATATATTGAATTAGCATAAAAGGGAACCTAACTCATGAATCCTTTCTCAAGCTCAACATAAGAGAATTATCTAATTAATCAATTCAATCAATCAAATTCAAGTGATAAATTGCTCAAAATAAACATCAAATAATCAAATAAACATAAAAAACAAGAGTAAATTAGGGTTTAACCCTTTAATTAAAATTCAAATCAATGAAATTCAGCAACCACAACTCAAATCACGAAGGGAAAAAGAGGAAACTCATAAACATGATCTCTCTTCTATTTTGCAAGCTTGATTTGGGGCTGCTCCTTCTTCCTCAATTCCAACTTGATCTTCTCTTCTCTTCTCTTTCTTGTGTTCCAATGGGTTTCTATGTGTATTTCGTGGGTGGTTCTCCCTCAAATGACCCAGAAAAATAGTATTTATAGGTTCCCTCGCAAATCCCTAGAAATCTGCACAATATTGGGTAATCTACGATGTTGCACGGTACAGAAGATAGCCTACACAGTGTTGTGCATGCTTTGATCCTCCAATTTTGTCTCGAAATGATGTTGTGGGATTAACTATTACTATATGCTGGATTGGTGTACGATGACGTGAACAACGACCAGCACTAATATTCTGTATTTTCTGCATCTTGATAACGCACAATAATGTGCAAGTTCAGGGGCATGGCACTGTTGATGCCTAGAATATTAACTTCTAAAGTTCTACAGCTGCACGGCGGCATGTAGAATGATGGGCACGGCACCGTGGTGCTTTAGTTTGGCTCTTTTTTAGTCTTTTCCCCTTAAATCCTTATCTAATCTTCAACTTTCTCATCCTACATAAAAAAATGAGAAAATGGGGAGTTAAGTAGCAATATAAAATATATTTTTTCACAATTTTAAGCACAAATGATGTATAAAATATGTATACAATGAACACTCATTAGACGATGTATCGAAACTAACAGTCTGCTCCTTCAACAATCCATTATGTTGTCCAACAATGCAATCAATTGGGAACTCGAATTCAACACTTTTTCTCTATATAATCAACCTCAAGGATTCATCTAACACCTAAAACTCATTGAACATCGGGAGCATGTATGCATTCACTACTTAGTTTAGTATTAACAAATTTCTCAATGTCATTAATGGCAACTTTTGCTACTTTTTTGTACAGAAATTATACAATATCCTGATCTAGCTTTCAATGGTCCTTCAAATTTTCATTAAAGCTCTTGCTAAGTTATGTGTTGTGCATCCCTACTATTCAGGTGCCCTTCAAGTAGTATCATGCCCACTTTATTTGTATATAAAAGATGCTTTAGATTCATTCATTCGTCTTCAACTCATAGACTATCAAGAGTTGCTGCCAAGTCTAAAAAAACTTCACCTCATTCTCAATATGGAATATACAACTTTGAAATGTATGCAACAAATCCTTCTTGAATCAGCACCCCAAATGTGAAATGCACATAGGCCATGAAAATTCTGGGGAAGGACCATGGAAATTACTGAAGTCATTGCAGGAACTTGATTAGTGAAAATAGTTCTTAGGTGCTTGGCACCCATTGCTTTAATGAATGTCAAGAAAAGCCAACTAAAGAAATTAATGGTTTCATCACATAGTAGAGTAGCACCAAACACTACCATTTGCCTATATTAGTTGAACCTCAACAAAAACTCCAAGAGGTCAGTACTGTTTATTAGTCTTATTTGTAGTGTCAAATGTGAAGTCTATAATTATGTGTGCATCAAATCAAAAAATACTTGTGATTAGTTCATCACAGTCGAGTTGCACTGTATGAAAAAAAGAATGATTCATTGAAGCTTGCTCTTTAAAACATCTTAATATTACTCCAACTTCATCATACTATAGATTTCTTTGTCTTTTACTACAGAGGTATCGCTTCAGGTCTTCTTTCGTACATCTCAAAATTTTCTTTCCCCCCTACTTATATTAATATTAACTCATAGGATGCTTTAGCAATAACCCTGCCTCTTTAGCTGTTGATGCTTTGATGCCTTAGATGTTAATCGTTCTAGACCCTTATGTGTAGCATGCAAATATCCTAGGCATCAACATTCTGCACTATTTTTGTCCCCATACTCTCTCCATATACTAAAGCCTATTATTGCACCATTGTGATTGTAAAAGTTGTATGCATCTTCCTTTGTGTCAAACAACTATTCAACAACAGGTACTAAGTAAGAGTTTGTGTTTGTACTCTCGTTCATTAAAATGAGACCTACACACTTCAATAAAAAGCAAAAAAGAAAAGGGGAAAAAATGAATTGCTTAACACCTCCATACAAATTTCCTAACTTCCAACCAATTACTGCTACATAAGGAAAAAAAATGAATTTTGGATGATCAAGTATCTTAATCCACGAAAAAAAAAAAAAAAAAAAGACAAGACAAGACAAATGACAAGAGATGGATGACGTTTGGAATAGTACATGTAAATATGTTCACAAAGCCCAATTATATGTATAATCTATCATGTTAATATTAACATAACCCACAAACCAATATACAATCATATGTATAATCACTGGAAGTTAAATGAAACAAATTCCACAAAAACAGAGAGACGGGTCGCATATTGTGCCATATTGGTGAACAAGAAAGCATTGAGGTGAAGTATCTTTATTGAGGCAGTAATATATGAACAATTTACACAATGGGTATAGAAAAAACCCACAATTCATTACATTTCATATGGGAATTGGACTAAAAAAAAAAATCGTTTGTCATAATCTAAAGTCGGATATAAAAAAAAAAAAAAAAAAAGGAGTACAAAAGAAAATAAAAGTACATGAGGGTAAGTGTAGAGTATTACAAGCGAATGTGTCAAAACCTCAGCTATATCTACAATCGACGGGGTATGTAATACTGTGGGTCACAAAGACATGCACGTAACCGTTTTCATTCTATATATCCTCTTCATAGCGCACAAATAATTGGAAGGGAGGATGATGTTCACTACCCTAAACATGATTCTATCGGTTTCATTTGTTCATGTTAAGGTATTCAATTGTGTTTGGGGGCTAACGGAGTGTGGACTTGAAAATATTACAAAGATAGGCATGCTGCGCAATGTATTTATTGAAACACTAAAATATGTTGGCAATTGGATACAATCCTTAAAACAAGGTATTAACTACTCATAGAGGCTGCAGGAATGAGGGAAAAAATTGAAAATTTCTTATCCTACACCCTGGTTACTGCTTCAGCGGTGATGAAGGCCTGGGGGAATCACAAAACGGCTTGCTATCACCTAAAAGCAAGCTCTCTGCGCAACAATTGCCGGAAAAAAAATTTAAAAATAAAATCTCACAATTTCATCCTTCAAATTAGGTGCAATTTTTGTACAAAGGAAGAGAGGGAGGAGGGGCCGGGGGTACCTAATCAGATATTTCATGTTCAAATACCTCACGGAATTTTGATCATTTTTGCAGAAGAGGATACAAATGGTCGATTGTTAAATACTGTTAGCCTTGCATGTGCGCCACGATCAGGAAAGCTTCCATTTTCAAGTGATGAAAGAAAAGGAGGTTGAACAACTTTCCATTTTCAAGCTTTCATTTTTTATTTATTTTGCAGCAATGAGGATACAAATATCCGATTTTTGAATACTTTTAGCTTTGCATATATGTGCCATGATCAGGGAAGCTTCTGTTTTCAAGTGATGAAAGAGAACGAGGTTAAAAAATTTTTTGTTGCTGATGATAGTTTCATCGTGAGAGATCGTCTTACAGAGAAAGCTTTTGCTTTTGGCGGGATTTGCACATTTTGGGAAGCAAAAATGGAGCCAAAGGCGGAGTCACTGAGGATTATACATTAGACTGTGCACTCTTCCAGTGAATCGCATTTTCAAATCGAATTAAAAAAGAAAATTCAGTTCGATTTTTAATTATGTTAATATTTTAATTTTTTTCTTATAATTTCAATTCAGTGTTCAGTTTTATTTAATTAGAATCAAATTGAACCAAAAATTACATTAAATAATATATGTTATTTATTTTTATAATAATTTAATAATATAATATATTTTTATAAGATTTTGTTTTGTAATTTTTAATGTAACATCTATTATGTCGTATTCATTTTTGTATTTGTCTATATCGATTTGACTTCTATATTCTAAAAAATTAAATTTTAATTTATATTAGACTCTATATTGAATTTAAATTTTAGTTTGTATGAATTTAAATTTATATTGAGCTAAATACATCATTCGAATAAATAAAAAATCTATCAAATTTGGGTTTTAAATTGAATCAATTTGTACCGAATATTTCGGTTCAATTGTAATCAATTACTTTAAAATTTCAGTTCAATTCAATTTAATAAAAATTTTAAAAAATCGAATTAAAATTAAAATTTAAAATCGAACACCGAACACCGAACCGAAACCCAATCGACACTGATGTTATACAATCAGCTAGCTAAGCTTGAGCCGTTCAAACAGCTCCGGCTTCAAGCGAAACAGCACCATTTTGGGGCTTTCAAGCCCAAGCCACGTGCGAGAGCGGCAGAATCTGCATATACTAATTGTATTGACCTTAATGCTCAATAAGTCAATATAGAGCTCGTGACACATTGAATCATAGATATTAGGCTATACACCAAGGATTGGATTGAAATAAATTTGTTAAAATTTAATATAGTATTGTTAAATATAAAATAAATATAAAGTCTAATCATTAATAGAAAAAAAAATATAATGTGTTATGAATATATGATAAATCTCGAAAAATAAAAATTATTTAAATTAAAATTATTTTAAATTGAAGTTTTGATTTGTATTGAAAAGAAATCCTTCCCAAGTATAGCCTCGTAGTAAAGCATGCCAAGTTAACTGAAACAAAATATTAATCAATCTTATCTCTAAAGTTGCTTCAATTTCAATTGTTTGACGGGAAAAATTCACTTTATTATTTAAAATATAATTAAATTTTTATATTACCATCTGAACTTTATTTTGAATCTAATTATCA